>JAREIS010000115.1:600000-932500 GCA_030060385.1 Muscicapa striata striata
GTGGTTCATAATTAACTAGAAGCAATTGTGTTTTTTGTGAATTAAAAGAGAAATTATTCTCTCTCAGATCAGATCTGACCAGGGAAGACCCAGAAGTGAAAGATGTGGTGTTTGAGCTAAATGACTCCCTTTAAATAGTCTCATTTGTGGTGGAATTTTTTATGAAAAGGGGACTAAAGGGACTTTGGGGGGGAAAAAGAGAAAAAGAACTGTGTGATAAAGGCAAAAAGTGTTAATGGCAATTAATTTATTTGTGTAATTTGTAAAACTTTCTGTGGACCTTAAATAGTTAGATTTCCTCTTGCCTCAAATAATCAGAAAGCTCAGCTTAGCTTTGTCCGAGCTGTGAACAATACCAGAGAACAAGTTTTCATTTCATAAATGTAAATATTCTCAAGAAGTTATTCAAAATACTTCATACAGTGATCAGTTTTGTTGGCATTATCTCAGAAATTATCAAGGAGAAACAAAAATAAATCCTAAGATGAGAGACAGGAGTTTCAGAGAGCTCTGTTATCATGATAATGGATGTACATGATGCTGAGGGAGGATATTGAGTCCTGTTCCAGCTGTTTAGACAAGACACCAAAATAAATGGATATAATAAGCTCTCATGCATTGGAGAACAAGACAGTTACTAATTGATGAGGATGGGGAGAAGCATTTCATATAAATCAGGGGTGCCTAGGATCAGGATTTGGGCATGGAGAGTTTGCCCCTTGCTTAGCAGCAGGTTGTACATCCAGCTTTCATCACTCACCTGATGAGAAGCAAACCACTAATGCCCCTCTCCTTTGACCCAGTGCAGCTAAGCAGAACAGCCAGCATTTCAAACAGGCTTGGATTAGCAATGGCATTTCTTCCATGGATACTTCAGAGGGTGTAAGGATCTCTCCTGCATGCTGAGGATGAAAAGGGACCACATTCTGGCATTGAGCTGTTTATGGAAGGTGATTATCTCAGCTGCAGAAATAAGAAACAAGAGTCCCTTTAGACAGGCTTTTCAGAGGAGCCCAGCCCAGATTGCTGTTACATTCATTCTTTCCACGTCTCTCTTTTCTTTTTTGGCAACGCTGTGTTTGTGGGAACAAAAGTGCCAAAATCATTTGAGGGGAAGCAGATTTTGCAGCCTGGATGGCTTGGAAATCTCCCATACATAAGGAAGTGGATCTATCATCTTAAATTCAGCTTACATCTGAGGACTCAAAAACCTGGGATAAGATACTTTCTCATGCAATTCATGGAATATTGCTGAACTTCTGCCATAAGTTTTCCAGTAAATCTGGTCCTCCTGCCACCTCATCACAGGGTGTTTGGGATCCTGACTAGTTGCTGGTGGTCCATCCCTCCACTGCCAGTATGAGCCTTAAAATAAGTGGAGAGAGGAAATCTGCTTTTGTCATTCCTACTGTTCTCACTGGAAACTTCTGCTCATACTCTAAGGCAGAGTAATCTGCTCATACTCTGCTCAGACCCAAAGAATCTCCAGAGTGGGTTGCCTTGTTCAGTGACCACTGTATGAAAGTAAATTACTGAATTCCTGAATCCTCTGATGTTATCCAACACTTTGTGCCATGATAAAATCCCATCTCTTTCAATGCTCCTTTTCTTTCTTGGGCTTTTTGGTCCCACAAATTTTGCTCAGCATTGAATTAATTTATAAATACATGTGCCAGACCAAATATTCACTGCAACCCTGTCCAATTTTTTTTTCTGTTTGTTTTGTTTGTAATGCCTTGATTATGTTAATGCAATGAATTTGACTTCATTGGAGTTTAACCAGCTGGTATCTGAAAAGCTGAAAGTCAGAAAGAACGTGTTTATTGTAGTATCAGGCTGTGGGTTTGGATTGTTGTAGATTCATTGTCTTCAGTGGAATTTATTCCTGTTTGAACTCCTAGAAGTGAAAACAGGGCACAGCCGTTAGACCCTGATTCATCTCTGGTGCCAGCTGTTACCTTTGATGTCTGCTTTATGTGGAGAAGCTGTTGAGATGCAGGGATTTTTATGGAGATTTTACCACACTAAGGCTCTTAATAGAGAAAGTAACAAAGGAAATATCTCTGCAACTCTATAATCTGTGTTTCCCAACATAAATATAAGCCCTGTACGTCTGAAGTTACATTGCTCACCATTGCCAAGGTTGGATTTAAGGTGTTGGAAAACATAGGTTGGAAAAGATTGCATGTTCCAACCCCATGGTTGCTATGTGTATATCCAACTATGGCCTCAGACACAGCTCTTTTTTAAAACTTCACCTTTATTTATTATAAAAAATAATGGGCTGAGAAATTTGTATTTCTTAACTATCATCAGATTGGGAGCCTACAAGAGAGGTTTGGGGACTTTATACAAGGACTTGTTGTGACAGGAAGAAGCAGAATGGCTTTGAATTGACAGAAAGCAGGGTTAGATTGGATATTGGGATGGAATTGTTCCCTGGGAGGGTGGGGAGGGCTGGCACAGGGTGCCCAGAGAAGCTGTGGCTGCCCCTGGATCCCTGGAGGGGTCCAAGGCTGGATGGGGCTTGGAGCAGCCTGGGACAGTGGAAGGTGTCCCTGCCCATGGCAGGGGTGGGATGAGATGATTTTTAAGATGAACCCAAACCATTCTGTGATTCTGTGATCCTGCTGTGATCCTGCTGTCTCCCTCCACTGTCCCCCTACCCAGGTGCTCCCTCCCTCTGTGGGCACCCCCTGGCATCATCCCCAGCCTGTCTGGAATCCACATCAGGGCTGGGTTTCCAGCAGATTTCAGGAGTAAATCTTTAAAAGTGAATGTGTGGCCATATTTCTGCCTGTGGAGGTGCTCAGACCTCCAGCCACAAGCCCCTTGGTGACAGATGGAGTCAGACCCACGAGCTGCCAAGTCTCTCCCTTTCTCTGCTCAGAGATGTGCTGCTGCCCTGGCAGCCACGAGAAAATCCATCCTGTCCTGTCCCTGGGGGCTCTTCTCCTTCAGTCTGGCACCTCTCTCACAGACCCAGCGTGGTGCCTCAGCAGCAGCCCTGACAAACCTGCCCTGGCTGCTCCAGAGCCACCCCTGGCTGCTGGCAGAGCCACTCACCAAACTGGGATGCACAGTCCCTCCAGCACAGCATTTCACACCTGTCCCCTCCCACCTTCAAATCCCCCAAAATTTCTGTCACAACAGGTTGCTGCTTATCTCCCCTTGCATCCAAACTGGCTCGTGCCCAGGAACAGAGGGAGAAAATGGCACTTTTAAAAGCAGACATGTATATTCTGTCACTTGGATTTAAGATGTTTTTCATCTTCTGAAATATTTTCATCTGATTTGAATATTCTTGCTGAAAAACAGGTCTTTGGATACAAATGTGCAGGGAGCTGGAAGCTCAGGGGTCTGCTGTCTGCTGTGTAGACACGAGGCTGCTTTCAGGTTGTGTCTCTGACAGGGCAGCAGGTTTGTGGGCACAGGTGGAGATCAGAAGCCAAGGTCAGATTTCTGTGCAGTGAGGTGCCTCCTGCCTCCTGCTGTGTGTGCAGCCAGGAGAATGTAAGAATTTGCTTTTCTTTTCACCTTTTTAACACATACTTGACTGCACAAACTCAGTGTTTGCTAATTGGTGGCATAGGGTGAAACGAATCCTGCAGCAGGTTATGCAGCTAACATTTATTAATGTATATTACAGATAAATGAACAAATAGGAATATTGCTAAAATAAATGTGAAAAAAAATAAATATCAAAGCTCTTTGCTGACTTCATTGGGTTCAGAGTTTGGTGCATTCCATGAAGGACCAAATAGAATACAGAATTCTAGAATGTTTTGGGTTGGAAGGGACCTTAAAGCTCATCCAGTCCCACCCCCTGCCATGGCAGGGACATCTGCCACTATCCCAGGCTGCTCCAAGCCCTGTCCAGCCTGGCACTGCCAGGGATCCAGGGGCAGCTACAGCTTCTCTGGGCAATCTGTGCCAGGGCCTCACCCCCCTCAGAGTCAAGAATTTCTTCCTAAAATCTAATTTAAATGTCTCCATACTACATCCCTGCTGTGGAAATACATCTTGATGCAGCCATGCACACACACTTCCATCAGCACAGCACAATAGCAGCATCAAACCATCACTCTTATTTTTACATGCAGCGTGTGAATAGGTGTGGGTGTGTGTTAACATGTTTTGTCAGGAGGAGAAATGTTTCTCCAGGGGCCAGGGATATGTGTTGAACAAAAAAGAATATTAATTTGCTTGGGTGAAAGAAGCAGCATCTCTAAAGATGTACAGAGTTGTAAAGATGTGAAGATGCCCTCTGTTCCTGTGGTTTGTTGTGTGAGTCTGTTCTGCAGAGCTTGTGGCTTCTGTTTTTGAGTTTTTTTATTTATGAGGCTGAGGAAATCAGCCTGAAAGACAATTACTATTTTTAATCAATGAAAGCAAGGAGAGAAAAAGATAATCAATGGGCAAGTGCCAGCAGGGCTGTTCTTTTTTCCCCTCCTTGCCTTGGTGGATTGGCAGTGCTTTGGTGCTGTCAGATCAAAGGGGGCTGTGCTTCAGTCAGCATTACAGCCCTTAGATCTCACCTGCCTCTCCCTGGAATCAGGATTTCAGTGCTGTGGGACACTGTGTCAGCTAAGCTCTGTCACTCAGGGGTGGGGACAGGTGCATTTCTGAAAGCTGCTCAGCGAGCTTTGCCTGGCTTTGCTGTCACTGATGTATTTAAAATAGGAGATGGATTCTCCCAGGTTGTTGACATGCATTCCTTCACTGCTTCCTTGGCTCCAGCTGTCAATTCCTGCAGCATTAACAACGGGGGCTGTGAGCAGCACTGTGTTCAGCTCAGTGAGGACCACTACAAGTGCCAGTGCCAGCCAGGCTACCAGCTGAAGACAGATGCCAAATCCTGTGAAGGTGAGTCCTGTGCTGCCTGCCTGAAGACACACAGTAAAGGCAATTTAAAAGACTCCAGGATGGTGTTTTGGGTCACTGTGTTTGTTCCTGTTTCTCCCTGTGTGCCAAAAGCAGCTTTAGGAATTGCTTATTAACAGGATTTTAAAATAGCAAGTGTTTGAGGTGTGAAGTTCACTTTGAATCACAACTTTGAACAAGATTTTGGCCTCGTAGATCCCTGGCTGTTCCTTGCACCATGATGGTGATGACATAGGTTAGGAGCTTAATCATGAGTTAATTCTAACATTTTATTGTTCAAGTTGTATACAGAGTTGGCCTGCATTACATGTTTTATTCTACAAAAAGTCTTCTCTTTATCTCCTTTTGCTTACCACAATCTGATTCATTCTTCCTGCCCTTCAGGTTTCTAAGCACCCTCTCAAGCAGAGCAGAAATGCTACCTTTGGGTTTGATTGTTGCTTTTCTTTCCTTGTATATCTTAACATATTCATCAGTTTTGAAGGCAACCCCCCACTCTCCAACACAAGCACACACACACACCCTTGAACACGCCAGAGAAAGAGAGGGCCAAATTCATGGATTTATTGAGCTGAAATTCCTGTCACAAAACCGTTTCCATATGGCTCCTCTTCTGCTGGGAGATTTTACAGGCTGTGGGTGAAGTGTAAGTAAATCCTGCTGTTCAGATGGCTCCCAGCTCCTGCTGGCTGCAGAGAACTCTTCCCTTTGCTTTGGGTCCCCCCAGATCCTGCCCCCAGCAGGGGCTGCACCCACAGCCTGTCCCTCTCAGGGTGGCCAGGATTTGTCCCTGAGATTATCAGAAAGAGCCAGAAAAGGGCAGTTTAGGGGGAAAGGGGGTGTCAGGGACCTTCCTCCACTCTTCTCCATCCTGTCTCCAAGCATATCAAGATGTGTTTGTGCAGCTGGCTGTGCAGAGCCTGCACAGGAGTTTTGGGTGGGTTTTATGGAGTGGTGGGACAGAGGATGGGTCAGAGGGATCTGAGTGGGGCTGTGCCAGGTGGGGTGAGAGCTGTCCTGGAGTGGTCACAGCACAGCTCAAGCTTTGTCTCAGCTGGGACCCCTCCAGGGGGAGGTTTGGCCATGGTGGGTCTGAGGAGAGTCAGCCACTCACAAAGGCAGAGATTTGTCAGCAGCCTGAAATTCCTGATCAGGAGAGGGGCAGGCTCAGCCCAGTCTGCAGGTGGGGCATTGCCTGGGTGCCTGCTCACCCCTGGGTGCTCAGGGTGTTTGAATCAGAATAAATGAGTGCAGCCCTCCCCCAGAAGGGCAGCTGTGCTGGGGGGAAGGAGGATCTGTCTTGCAAGCAGAGCTCAGCTTGCAGAATGAACACTGAGTAGGATGCTTTTCTCCCCATAAATCCCTCAGTGAATGAATGCCTGGGACAGAAAAGTGCTAGGTAAGCCCATGGACAAGATTTTTACAGGAACAAATGAGGGTGAAGTGGTCATGAATGCATTTGGGTTGTCAGTTCAGAGATATTTTAAGTAGAAGAGGTGGGAGGAGGTGAGTCTGGCTGGTTTTTATTTTCCAACCAAAGCTTGGCTGCTGGAGTCGTGGTTTGGATGGAGAAAGCACAGTGTTATGAGGGTGTTTGCCACTGCAGGTGCAGGTGTTGTGCAGGGCTGGATTCATCCCTGGGGACTCCTTGGGAGTTAATACTGCACCCACAGCCCTGGAAACCTTAGAGAGATGCTCAAGCCTGGCAATTTTGCTCTTTACCCTTTATGCTTTTTCCAGTATGAAGTTATGGTTGCTGTGAATAAGAAAATTAATTTGATAAGGCTCAAACCTCTTTTCTTTAGCTGTTCTAAAGGTGGTGGCAGATAGGACTGGAGACCCTGCTGTTTCCAGCCTTGCAGTGAGGGATTGGAAGGACTGCCCCTGGATCCCTGGAAGTGTCCAAGGCCAGGCTGGATGGGGCTTGGAGCAACCTGGGATAGTGAAAGGAATCCCTGCCCATGGCAGAGGGTGGAGCTGGATGAGCTTTAAGGTCCTTTCCAACCCAAACATTCTGGGATTCTGTGTCCTGAGGCACCTGAGAAATGAAACCATGCCAGCAAATTTTTCACCACAGTGTTTAACAGCTTGGAGTAGAGCTTTGCAGGATGGAGTCTGTTATCTACTAAAGTTATTAAATGAACCAGTAAGAGGCAAATGTGTGAAAAGGAACACTAATGAGTTACCTTTGGATTTTCCTGAAACCTGCTTTTAACAGGAACACACATATCACTGGAAAGCAAGTCAATCACTGATTGCCTAATGTCCTGAAGATCTTTCCTTTACAAACTTACCTCATCCAAGGATTTCCAAGGCTGCTCCCTTTATTTGAATTACTCTGTTTTACTAACATCTACCATGTAATTTGTTGTTTGCCTGTTGTCATGTCACAGAGCATTACAAGCTTTACTCCGTGCTGTAATCATTCTCAAATTAAAGCTTTAGCTGCTCTGAAAACCTTCATAATATGCAGGTTTAACAGATGCTGTTTGATAGTGATTTCATTTAATTTACCCAAATAGAGAAGGAATCGGCAAATAACTCAATATTTCATATCAGCAAGGAGTGAGCTCTTGCTTGGAGCTAAATCCTTTGTAGACTGCAAATTGTTGAGCTGCAGAGCCAAGTTGTCAGCCTTGGAAGTGTCATGCACGATGAAGAGCTGCTGTTCCTTGGAAACCTATTTGCAACCTATCGTGTCAGAAGTCCAATTTCAGTTCTACATCCCTAACCGTGCTTTTATTTAATTTTATTTCTTTTTTTTTTTTTTTTTTTTTTTTTTTAATACTGTCAAGTCAAACTCAGCCCTGCAGACTGGAATGGTTTGTGTGCTGTGCTCTCGAGGAGGCAGGAAGTGACATGAGGAAATTTGAGGGTGTTCTGTGGCAGCTTCCTCCTTTTCCAAATGGTGGCACAAAATGCCACTTGGCTGAACAGAAAAGTGACAGAAAAAATTCCCTGCCCCATATTTAAATCCACATAAAGTAGAGGGGTTTTTTTCTCTCCTATTCCCTTCTTCTGTGTAGCCAGTGGAAGAGCAAAGCATCCAGGTCCAGAGCAAAACTCCTTCAGCCCTTCCCCAGGGTTCCTCAAACCCTGACTCCAGTGTTGTTGATGTGAAAAAGAACACTAATGGGTGACTTTCCTCTGGGGCTCTGAGAAAACTTGGCTTATACAGAGCAAGGAGAGAAAATGCTAGGCTGGAGGCAACTGAATATTGGTCATCTGTCTCAAATCAGTAATTAGTAAAATGCTGAAACTGAATTAGGGCTGTAAGGAAACAGATAAAGCTTTTAAGAAGTTTTATTCAAAGCTAAGCACAACTGTAGAGGACACATTTTCAAGGTGTCCTCCAAATTAACCTGTGGAATGTTAATTCACTAGAATTTGTGTAGTGAGTGCTCCAAAGCAAAACCTCAGCCTGGTGCAGAATGTCAGATCTTAACCCAAGTCAGACCTGTCTGAACAGTCGTGGTGGGTCTTTTTTGGGGTCTCCATTTGGGCAGCATGCTTCCAGCAGGTGCATGTTCCAGAAATAAACCCATAAAACACAGTGAAATCTTTGAGATGGAGGCTCCTGTAGGCACTTCATAAAAGTTTTTCCAAGTACTTGCCACTTAGAGGAGCTTATCCTTGAAAAGGTATGTTATTGTTCAAGGAGAGGAAAAAGCCTTGATGTACAACATGAATGGCACATGTTTATAGACTGAAAGATGTCTTTGGGGGCACTTCAGTGTTTATTTCCTCTTGAGCCTTTTAAATATTCATTGTTTTGTGGTGAACTCCATCATTGTGTGTGTTTATGGATTCACACATACTGGAGTGCTAATTGCTGTTGTTTAGAAAACTCTTGAAATCTGTTCAGGCACAGCAAAATAACAATAAAATGTACTTTTCTGTCCTACTTCCAATGTAATACAAGCTTGGCTTCCTGCTGTTTAAAGCCTCGTTGCTGCTCTGTGAAAAATGTTGTCCAGCAACAAAGAGCATCCAGAAAAACAGCAGCTTTACTCACCAGATGCTGTCACATTTTTTCCCCAGTCTAATCTCTTACAGCTACTTCGTCATTAGTTGTAACAATGGCAGGTAAGACCATTTTCAGGCAAAAAGTGACCTTTCAGTTGACAGTGTGCTCTAATTGGTTTCAGAGACAGACCCCTGCACAAGTGGGAATGGAGGATGCTCACAAATCTGTCAGAATGAGAGAGGAATTGCAAAATGCGAGTGTCATCCAGGGCATTCTCTTTCTGCAGACAAAAAGTCCTGTTTAGGTAAGAAACTCTGGACTCTTTATTGTGAAGAAAGTTATTAATCAGTGCTCTGGCTTACTGAGCTGTGAGTGGGAAGGAATAAGTTACACAAATATCTGTGTGCATTTTGGAACAGCTTTTTTCTCTGTGATGTTCACATCAGCCCTTAGTCTTGAAGGGTTTTTTTTAGTGATGGAAATTCCTCTGTGGTCTCCTAAGTCATGCTTTCTAGAAACTGGGCTTGTGAATGCTGTAGTGTTATTCTTGTAGGGTACCTTTAAAATAATGTCCCAGATACAGCTCCTGGAAAATTGGTTCAAGTAAAACTCTGAACCAGGTCACTGAAAACATATTTAGAATTCAAAGGGCTTTTTAGCTGGAGAACTGTTTCCATATTAATGGAGAAATTACTGTGAAGGAAGAAGTCATGATATGTAAGATTTCCAAAGAGACGAGCTTAAAAAGTTGAATTCTAAAGTCCTGTATTTAGTCTGGGGTAGTCAAAAGAATCTGTAGCATTTCTGACTCAAAATTTGGGAGAATTAGAGATCAAAACACCTGCTTTTCTCTTTCAGTGAAACTCTTGGAAGATAGTTTAGGAGTTTTATGAAATAAAAAACATTTGTGGTCTTAAAGGTGCACAGATTTTTAACAGTTAAGTCAGGATCAGGGTGTGTGTATATATACATATATATATATATATATACAGAAACTAATTTTACTCCTCTTTTGAAAACTTGCCCAAAATCTTGCCAATATTTAAATTATTGTCTTATATTAAGGGTGATGGGTGCCTTTCAAAATATTTACTTCCTAGCCTGAGTATTTTACTCAGTTGCCTGTAAGCCCTTCTGTGAGTAGAATAGCAGATCTTAGTGATTCTCTCTTACTGGAATTACTGATGAGTAATTATTGAAAATAAGAACTATTCCTAACACTGATGATGAGTGGATGGAAGCAACAGTGTGTTTAGCAGTAGGGTCAGCCTGTTGTTTGTTTTATTTCAGATACACATTGACATTTCCCTTGATTTATGTATAAACTGAATCACTGAGTTAACTTACAGTATTATATATTGGAACAAATTTTCTCCCCAGCCTCATGGCAACAATCTTTTGAATCATTAAGCAGCGTGTCTTACCATGGATATACAATTATTGGTTTTTTTCTCCTAGAAGTTACTCAATGCCTTTTGCAAAATTCAAGCTGTTTGACTCTCTGGAAACTGAGCTGGAAGGAGACAGAGGGCAGCTGAGGTGTCATACCTCATAGGACAGGAAGAAACCTGTGCAGGATGGTGGCTGTGGTTCAACTTTTTATTTTTCTATTTAAAAAGAAGAAGAGAAAAGAGTATTTACAGTGCTGGCCACCACAGTGTACTCACAAACTGACAATTAGAGAAAAAGGAGAAATAACCCATTTTATTCTAAGCAGCAGCTGCTCCCATGGCTGCTTCAGAGAAGCTGTCATTTGTTCTGAAATTTTCATGAGCCAGTGTGTGGTGTTTGCACTGCCTGGGGCCTCTCTTTGCAAGGAGCCTGATTGCATCCATCAAACTCCTTGTGCTCAAGTGCAGGGGCCACGAGCACAGCACTGGGCACAGCACATGTGGAGGGACAAAACTGTTGGAAAGTGATTTTTCTGGGGTAAAAAGTGAAGAGCTGCACATCAGATTGCTCCCTGCCATTTCCAAGACACTGACCCAGCATTGGTGCAATAAATAATCTGTATTTTGCCAGAAAGATGTCAGAATGGCAAGGAACAGGAGCTGGATCAGGGGTTTGCCATGTGTGATACCAGTCTTTGCACAGAGGTTGGTGTTCTGTGCAGCTATATTTAGTGTAAATTGCTGTGGTTTTGTTTTTGGGGTTTTTTTTAAACTAATTACTCCTTAAAAGTACTTTTATGTTCCACTGAGATTTTAGGAAGATGGACACCTTTGGAGGCGTTGAACTCCAAAATACAGACCAGCAAGTGTGAAGCTTGAAGAGGAGCAGCCTGCTTGAGAGAGGACTGGGGGAAGAGCAGCCTCCCCACGTCAGGCTCTGAATCTTTTCCTTTCCTCAGGGCTGGTGAAGCTGCTGTGGTTGCAGCAGGAGCCTCCCCATGCACTGCTGCAGAAGCAGCTGCAGGATTCAAGGATGATCTGTCTCCATTGTCCCTGCTGAAACCCAACCACCACGTAATCCAGATCATTTGACATTCAGAAAATAAGCAATTTCCTGTTCCATTGATTTAACTATAATGGCTTGGAGGGCATGACTCCTCCAACTTCAGAATTTTAGAAGTTTCTTCTGAGTCCTTCACACAAACTCTTCTTTTGCCATTGCTCTTTTTACAGGAATAATAAATAAGTTGCTTTGGCTGATACTGCAAACATAGTGTTTGATACTATAAATGTTCACACTGAGAAGTTCAAGGTCAATGGTGCTCAGAAAAAACAGATTGTTCTGGAGAATAATGTGAGTGCAATGTCCTGGGTTCATGGGGCGCTGTCCTTCGCAGATATTTGGAAAGGCAGCCGTGTCTGCGCAGAGCAGCGTCGTTTTTTCATTTCAGTATCCACCTGAAGGAGTTTCTGTGTGCTTGCAGACATTGATGAGTGTGCAGAGGGCAGAGCCAGGTGTGCCCATCGCTGTGTGAACACCCCGGGCTCCTTCAGCTGTGCCTGCAGCCCCGGCTTCGAGCTGGGCGCGGACGGGCGCCGGTGCTACCGTAAGTGACCCTGCCCTGAGCTCCTCTCTGCTCCCTGCTGGGCACTCCCAGCAGGAAAAAATGTGTGCAAAAGCTCAAGTTAATGCTGTTTTCTTCCTCTGCTGCTGCTGCTGGGATTGCAGGGTGACACGTTCCTAAGCCTGTGTTCACAGACCTTAATTACTGCCTTTCAATGAGCAAATAGCCCTGTTGGTTTATCTTGAGTCTGGGAATTCTGCTGCAGAGCTACCAGCATGCTGCTGTTCTGTGAAATGTATTCATTCCTGCCCTCCTCCTCCTCCCAGCTTCCTTACAGACCTGATGCAAGAGAAAACCAACGTGATGTTCTGCTCTTGTCTTTACCTGTCTGGGTTTGCTCATGTTTCTCCTGAGATTACTGACACTATTAAGAGGATGCATTTTTAAAAAAGGCAACAAAAAGGAAAGATTTGGGATGAAAAAATAGTTAAACAACTCAAAGTTGCCAAGCTAAAGTGAGCCTTGTTGTCTTTCCTCACATACTTACCTCTTGCCAGCGGGGTTTCTTAATCAACACAGCTTTTCTGGAGAGAGGGACTGACTCCCAGTGCTGTTAGCTGATAGGTGATCCTGGCCTGCCCTTGAGGGCAAATTTAGATTAATAAAGGAGGTGATGTGGAAGAGTTGGGGTTATTATGGACCTAACATAAGCTCCCTGGAATGCAGACAAAAGCATGACCTGTTTTAGCAAAGAGGTGGGCAAAGATCATTCAATCTAATAATACTGTGCAAGAGCTTTCAGCAGAGCTTCCTTAGGAAAATATGCTGCATGCCAGAGAATGAGTGCTTTATTTAAGAATGTGTGTGTAAGAAATAGTTATTAAGAATGAAATCCAGTTTCAAGGCATTAACATACATTAAAAACAAAACCCAATTATGTGAGAGACATCCTAGAGAGTTATTTCATAGGTGATGGGGAACTGTGAGTGCTGCAATGGCAGAGGAAATGATTAATATACAGATATGAAATCTTCTGTCCTAGGCATAAAAAAGAGGTTTAGACCACTTAGATTTCATTGTGCTTTTCTGATAATATTTTTTCTGGATGTTCAGCAGATCTCAGGGGATGGTGATTCTCTGTGCCTCATGTACAATATTGCAGAGCAAACAATAAAAATAAAAACATTCTGCATATATTTATGATCAGGATTATCTCAGTGTTTGAGCAATTTACAATCTTTGTTTATTCTTTCATTTCCCCAGTGGCTGGGGAAGAGCTGGCATTTCAGTTTTACTGATGAAGAACTGAGACAAAGTAAATGATGAAGATAGTGTATGAAGTCAGATTCTGCATTTAATCGCTGGGTTTACTAAATCCCAGCTTAACACACTGGACTGGAGACACGATTTTTTCTCACTGGTACAAAAAATCAGACTATGCATGAGATGTAGATATATTTATACTCTTAATTTATACCCGCTTCCAGCTGGAATTACATTTCTTGTTGGCAAGCAGGTTGCTCCCTGGAGCACAAAGAGGAGCAGGACCAGAGCCCACCAGCACAGATGTGTCTGGGGAGATTCTCTGCCAGATCTGATGGCCACCACTCCTAGCTGGGAGATTCTGGAAGTACAGTGACTCCTTTTAGGAAAGGTGTTTCTCAGTTCCCCTATGTAGTAGGAGAAATTATTTCCTCTCCAAATAGCTCTGTAACGAGACAAGCTGGCTAATCCTTCATGAAAAACTGTATAACTGACCCCATGGTTTCTTTTCATCCTAGAGAAATCATCTGATGGAGTATTTGGGTGGGAATGAGGTGGCCAGGTGTTCCCTCTTTTATGTGAGGGTTCCCATTGGAAAGGGCCAGGATGTTCTGAGGACTGTCCAGTGCAGCCACATGAGGAGGGCATGGAAATCTGTCAGGGCAAAGGGGGCTGGCAGTGGCACTGTGACACCCTGTCGTAGCTGTAGGGGACAAAGCAGAGCTGATGTATCCCCCTGAAAGGGACACCCAAGAGCCAGAACCTGAAGAATTGTTTTGCATTGTGGTTGAGTGTCCCTTTCACCAGCAGGACTCTGTTGAAGAAATCTCAATGCTTTTGTGTTTGGGGGATGTTTCAGAATCCAGCTCTTTGCCATTCCCATGCAAAACTCAAAGCTGCTTTTTGGGAAGTGTGTCAGGCTGGGTTCAGGGGCATCACCTGGGCTCCTCAGATGGTTCTGTTCCCCTTTGGGGCAAGCATTGTGTCCAAACAAAGCATGAACCTGAGGAAAGCTGGGAAGGCTCCTGTAGCAGGACCTTCTAAATGGTCAGATGTAAATTATTGTTAAACAGAACATTTTTGAGGGCTTGTGGTCCTTGCTGTTGTCTCTTTTTATAGAGCCATGGAGGGCTGGAACACTGAAGCAGGTTCACATGGCTGCATTTGAGAGCATCCCCTGGATGCAACAGCTGGAGCTCAGTGACTCCACAGCTGCCCTTCTGGGGAGGGGATGTGAGCTGATCACACTCACTGCCACAGCACTCACAGCTGCTGTTTTACAGCAGCCTGATCCTCCAGCGACTCCCCCACCCTGGGCTTGCTTTCTAACACCTTTTGCTTTATTTCTCCCCTAGGCATCGAGATGGAGATCGTGGACAGCTGCCGGGAGGGGAACGGCGGCTGCTCGCACGGCTGCGAGCACACGGCGGCCGGCCCGCGCTGCTCCTGCGGCCGCGGCCAGCGCCTGGCTGGGGACGGCAAGACCTGCTCAGGTAACCCAGCCCGGGGCCAGGGCAGCCCTGCTGGGCCCCAGGAGCCTGCAGGAGGGCTGCAACACCTCCCCTGCTGCCCTCCTCCTGCAGGTGTTGATGAGCTGCGCCGCCCCGGCTTGCCTGGCTCGCTGGGGTGAGGCGCTGGCGAGGGGAGGGGTGGGAGTGACACTGGTGCCATGGCTGGGTCTCACTGTAAGAGCCTGATGGAGAGATGGGGACTTCAGATGGCTCTTAAGGTGCTGTTTATTGCATAGTTGAGGTTGCAGCAGCTGTGGGTTGTGGGTGGGCCTATAGCTACTGGGTATAGGCAAGCCATGTGTCCTGGAGCCCCCGTCTATCCGTATATCTTCATATTCTATTCCCTCTTCTCTATTCTATATTCTCTATTCTATATTCTCTATTCTATATTCTCTATTCTATATTCTCTATTCTATATTCTCTATTCTATATTCTCTATTCTATATTCTCTATTCTATATTCTCTATTGTCTTCTCTATTGTCTTCTCTATTGTCTTCTCTATTGTCTTCTCTATTGTCTTCTCTATTGTCTTCTCTAGTCTATATTCTAGTCTATATTCTAGTCTATATTCTAGTCTATATTCTACATTCTATTCACATTCTATTCTACATTCTATTCCATATCCTATCCTACTATCTATTCTACTATCTATTCTATTCTATTCTATTCTATTCTATTCTATTCTATTCTATTCTATTCTATTCTATTCTATTCTATTCTATTCTATTCTATTCTATTCTATTCTATTCTATTCTATTCTATATCTTTCTCCACTCTGCATCTTATTACATAACAACCAATCAACATCATACACAATACATTTTGCATTTACATATAACCTATCAAAACTGCTAAAATTACCATATTATGTTAGTGGCTAGCCAATCATCTGAGTTAGTAGTTATGTGTTAAACTTTGAGATTTGTTTTGCAGTGGAAATTTCTTCTAGCTTTGGTAAAAAACATCTTTTTGTCTGCCCATGCTTTTTTTCTTGCCTTATTTGAAGAAGATTTAACTTTTTGTTTGAAGGCTGCTTAGTTTTTGGACTTCAGTTATAAAACTTTTTTCAACTCAACTAAACTTTTGGTTTTTTAGCTGTTTCAGTAACAACTGGCCTTAAAAGCATTTTTTATATAGCAAAATTTGCTTTTATTTCTATAAAACCTTCTGTATATTTGTGAAACTTTTCTGTTAAATTTTTGTCCTTCCCAACCATGGGCAGCCCAAGCACTGCAGACCTGGCCTTGTTTTCCCTTCCCTTCTCAGCTGGTGGCTGGGAGCAGCAGCACAACTGCTCCCAAGTGCTTCACACACAAACTCCACTTTGTGCTCCAGAAGTGTTGCCATCAGATTTGCTCAGTGATGAGGCCACACTTCTGCCTGTGAGAATTCTCACTCAGGAGGTGAAAGCAACAGAGTTAGATTTGGGTTTATTTCGAGACAAGAGCTTAAAAATTCATTCATGTTTAAGCAATTCTACTATGATATTTCTTTTGTGTGTGTTCATTTTCTGTTTTGTTTATGGCTTTTGACATGCAAACTGTATCTCATTCTGCTTTGGGCTTGCTGTCACTATGCCATTACAATTTTTAAGAATAGCCAGGAAGAGATGGGGAGTGGAAAAAGGAACAGGCAGCACAAAACAATGTAGTGAGATATGAGATGGTGAGAAGAGATAGAGAGTGGGAGCACTGATGAGTGTGAGGCATTACAGACAAAAAGAGTCTTGCAAGGAGAAAAAGCCAAGTGCAGGAGAGAGGAGGAGCAGGGGAGGAGGGAAGCAGTGAGGGCCACAAGGGCAGGTGATGATGGAGCTTAAAAAGCAAAACAGAAAAATTTTGGGGGTGGATTTGGAGCCAGAGCCTCACAGGGGTGGGTGGGTTACACAGTCTTGTCTGTACAGCTGACAGGAGGCAAAGCAGCCTCCTGCCCACATCCCAGCTCAGAGGGAAGCAGATACTCCAGACACAGCATGGGAAGGGGGAGAACACAGAGAAAGACTGAGGACATGAAAAGTTGCAGCAAAAATCTCCTTTGTGTTGGATGCAGATTTTGCATTCCTACACAAACAAGGGGCTGTTGCTGGAACCCAGAGCAAGGTGTCACCTGGTGTACTGCAGAGCAGCTCAGCTTGTGACATTTCTGGCAAACACTGCCTTCAAATAACCTGCATTAATCATTTTCACACTGACCTCCTCACCTCGATTGATTAATTACATTTTCTCTCTCCTGTCCCTGTTTCCTCATAAAGTTGGTGCTGCTTCCAAGGTTAATTGAGACACTGACCTTTCCCATCTGCAGCTGCTCAGCCAGGCCATGTTCAGAAGCATTTTGCAGACTCAGCATTGACAAGGTGGCCCTTGGATGGCCACTGACCTGCTCAGCAGCTTGACAGCAGCCAGGAGCCTGCAGTGCACAGATAACAGCTCAGCTCTCCTATCTAATCACCAGAACAGTGGTGTCAATGATACCAATTTCTGAGTGGGCACAGAGCAGGAGGAGGCAACAGGAAATCAGTTATCAAAAACTGCAATTGAACCTTCCAGGCTGCTGCTGTGCAGCCAGTGCCTGGTTGGATCAGAGCATTGTTAGTTTGCAGTGAATAAGGTTGAATGCAAAGAAGTCTAAATGGTCAAATGTTAGGTTACTGTTAAACAGAATGTTTTTGAGGGCTGGTGGGTCCTTGCTGTTGTTTCTTTTCATAGAATATCCTGAGTTGGAAGGGACACACAGGGATCATTGAGTCCCATTCCTGTCCCTGCACAGACACCCCAACAATTCCTTGGGGAGCCTGAGCAGTGCCCAGAACACTCTGGGGAAAGAATCTTTTCTGACATCCAACCGAAACCTCCCTGACACAGCTCCAGCCATTCCCTCGAGTCCTGTCCTTGGTCACCTGTGAGACCAGCTGGTGTTGTGTAAATCCCCTCATGGCAGCTCAGACTTGTAGAGGAGATGCTTCTCCCAGGATGTGGAGGGTCCTGGCTGCTGTGGGAGAAGTAGAAGGCAGCTGCTGTCAGGATTCAGGAATTAGACAGTGTTTATGTGTTTGAAGGAAGATGTAAAGCAGTGAGTGCTGCAGCACAGTAGCTCTGAGCAGAGCTGTGGCAGCAGCTCGGGCTGTCTCAGGGGCTGAACGTGCTGCCCTTTCCTTGCAGAGGTGGATGAGTGTGAGACTGGAGAGTCCTGCTGCTCCCAGTTCTGCATCAACTACTCGGGGGGCTACGAGTGTGCCTGCAAGGCGGGGTTCCAGCTCAGCGCCGACGGCTGCTCCTGTGATGGTGAGCACAGAGCCAGGGCATGGGCTGGGCTGCAAGGGACCCAAAACCATCTCATTCCACCCCTGCCATGGCCAGGGACACCTTCCACTCTGCCAGGTTGCTCCGAGCCCCATCCAGCCTGGCCTGGAACATATCCAGGGATGGGGCAGCCACAGCTTCCCTGGGCAACCAGGGCTTCACCACCCTCACAGGGAAGAATTCCCTCCTAATATCCAGTCTAAACATTCCCTCTGTTAGTCTAAAGCCATTCCCACTTGTCCTGCATCACTCCATGCCCTTGTCAAAAGTCCTTTGGTACCAGTGGCTCGGTCTAGCTAATCACAGGCCGGGGTAGAAGAAATGCTGTCAAAGCCCTTTGCAGGGCTTTGTGAGCACTGCCCTAATGAGAGTCACTGACCCCATGCCAGCTTTGCTGATAAGGTTTTACAAACATGTAATTTCCACTTTGTGAGGCTGGAATGCAGGAATAACCCAACACCCAGTATGGGGAAGTGGGGATGTGGGAGATGAGCCAGCAGAGAAAAACTTTCCCTCCTCTCTCCATGGACACTGTATATTGATGTGTGTTAAAGCACTTCTTCCACATAAGAAGAGCCCTCAAAATAACTGAAAAATAGCTGATCTTAACAGCTTAAAGCATCTGTTTTCACTCGAGACAAAAACATCAGTGAAATAATCTGCTCCCTGTTGCCCTGAAATGTTTTCATACCTCCAATACCAGAGAGAAACAGAGCCCCAAAACACGTAAGAAAAATTGTGTTTTCTTATGTATAGAATAATTTGTCAGATGCAGCTGGGCACAGCATGGGCTCTCCAAGCAGAAGTGCTTGTTCCTAATCACCATTTATGTCTGGATTTTCTAGATGTGGATGAATGTGGCCTGGATAATGGCAACTGTGACCATTTCTGTGTGAATTCCCTGGGGTCGTACGAGTGTGCCTGTAAGGAGGGTTACAGGCTTGGGGATAGCAGATGGGCCTGCGTGGGTGAGTTCTCAAAACTTCAGGGCCATTAAGCACTTCCCACTGATTTAAAAAGTGATTTTGGAATGGGGGTTTTCACAGATCCTGGGATTTTGGGAGCCCAACTTGAGCCATCTCTGAATGTAGCCAGGGTAGGGCTACGTGCAGTGCGTGGATCCAAGTTCATCCTCCAGTAATGGGTTTTGCCAAAGATTAATGGCAGATGAGCACTTAAATCCCCTGGACGTGTTTGAAAACCTAAAGCTCCTGGTTTAGAAATAAATACTATTTTGACACTTTTCGTGCACTATTTGATGAAGTTTAACATCCTGTGGGGAAAAAAAAAGGTAGCCAGATTCTTCTTTGATCAACCATGGCAAGTTTTCCATTAGTCAGTGACGTTATTCTGGATTTCTGCCAGTGTAACCAGTCCAGAGTTTAGCAGAGCAACTCAATTTTATAACCAAGTTTAGCAACTGCTAAACCTTAAGCCAGAGTTTGATATTCTAACCAACACCAAAAAGAAAGCCAACTGATTTCCCGTCATTTTAAGGCTCAAATTTTAATGTTTCTGAAAATAAATTGCACAGCCGGCCTCACTTTCTATTTGTCATCTCCAAAACGAACAAGAGTAATGACCTTCATTAACTAAAAATAATCTCAAACTTCAAGTGAGGAAAATGAATCTCCTCATTTAATTTTGATTTTATGGGAGCAGAGGTTTTTTTCCAGAAGAAAGAAAAGGGAAAGATGGGGCGGGGAGGATGTCTCCCCTTTTCTGTTTATTTGTATTTTTTGGGATAGCAGAAACTCTGTAAATACAGATAAGAAAATGCCTGGGCTGGGAGTGCTGGGCAGAGGTGTGACTGCAACATCTAATGGCATCATAATAATAAAAAAAAGGTGTAAATGGGAGGCTGGGGGAGCAGGCTGGGAGCTGATGGGTGTGTTTGTCAGCCCTAGGTGTGGAGGAGGTGGATGCAGAGGAGGCAGCAGGGCTGGCTGGAGCCCCAGGGCTGCAGTTCCGAGGGCCCCCCCAGCTGCTCCACTACGCCCTGGGATCCCTGGCTGAGGATGGAGACCCCCGAGGAGAGCTCACCCTGGTGCACAGGGTCGGTGAGTGACCAGCAGGGCCCTGAGCCAGCACAGCAGCCTGGGGGCATCATCTCAGGGACAGGATTTGGGGGGGTTTGACATCAAGGAGGAGGGATGAGCGTTAATCCTGCATCCCGCCCGTCTCCATGGCATGCTCCATCCCAAATGGGACATGTTTGAGGAGCCAGGGGGCTGCTGGGTGCTCTGGGAGGGAGGCAGGAGAAAAGGGAACAGCACAGCAGGCAGTGCTTGGGAAACAGGGTGTCTGCACAGAGCCCCAGGGGCAGAGCTCATGGTGCCAGGGCTGAGAGGATGGCATGGCTTACTGCAGTGCCCTAAAACCCTGGGGAAATAAAACACTCCCTTCCTCCTACAGCTGGGAGCATGGGTCCCTGCTTGAAAACCCTCTTATAACAGCTGAAGGCTTTTTGTTTAAGATACTTTCATTTTGCCTGTGTTAAAAACATTCCTCTGAAGATGCAGGTTTCCCTTGACTCTCTGGGAAAAGCACCAACCCATCCCCGTACTGCTCAGCTGGAATGGTGGCAAGCAGCACAGGAGCACCCACTGTCACAGGAGGGGGTGCAGGGCAGCTTTGCATGATTCAATCTTTCCACCCAAACGTGGAAACTTCATAATTTTAAGAGTATTATGAGGTGAACCCCTGTTTTTGCTTTGTGCTGAGTGCTAGTGGATCACCAGGGAGGATTTCTTGTTTTTTCCTATGTGTGTCCTGTGATTTTTATATAAACTCTATAATTACCGTCTGAGGACTGTGCCCTACAGGCAAAAATAAGGAGTTGGTCTTGACTTTAATAAAAAATTAACTTATTTTTATGAACAAAACTGTTAAGACCCTCCCAAATCATGCAGCATCCAGCCGGACTCAACGACACCGATAACCAACTGGGAAACTGATAAATGAGATAACCACAGGCAAAATTATCAGGCCTAGAAACCACAATCAAATATTTATTGACCACTTTTTGCATGTTTTATTTATATTTAGCTACAGAAATTTGGGTATTATCAGTCACAGCTGAGCAGCTGCAGTTTTTCTAAGGCTCAGGCTTTGCGGCATGCAGTGGTTTGTGTGAAAAGGTGATGGAGAAATGGAACTTTAAATGGTTTAATAAGTTCTTTTGCCTCCCAAATAGCAATTTATTCCTTGTATTTTCAGACATGGTTTTATGCTGCTATCTAAATTATAAAAAAGCTTGCTTTAACAGTAAGCTGGTGCAGGTAATTAAATGTTTTCTATAACTTGAATGACTCTTTAAGGTGGAAGCATGATGTTTTTAATGATGACCTGTATTCTCCTCCTGAAGTATGAATTTTTACCCTAAGTGGGAGCACTGGGATTCTGAGTGTCCCTGAAAGTTTGGGCATTTGTTCAGCTACAGAAAAGGGAACAGTTGGGTGCTCAGACCTAGAGGAAATCTGGCCTCACACAGAAAACTGTTGGTGAAATGCAACCAGCCTGTGACTTACTGTAGGCTGAAATAAGCTGCCAGCTCACTTTCAGGTGCTGTTAAAAATCCTCTTCCAAAAAGCCTCCAGCCACAGCCATAAAGCCTTGAAGGCTCTGTACTGTGTGGATGGGATGTTCAATGCCACTGAAGTATTTTATCAGACAGTCACTTTATTTTGCATGCCTGTCTCAATAGACCCCACAAAGAGAACATGAGGGTGCAAGGGATGAAAGGAGGGTCTGGAAGGAGAGGGAAAAATGCATTTTCATATCAGGTTTCCTAGATAAAACTCTACAGATCCATGAAGAGAAGAGACATGATAAATGTGTATTTTGCTTTATTTTCCTAGAACACTCAAATTATGTGGTTGAAAATATCACTGAACTATGTCTAAGTAGCACTACATTCATTTACTGCAGTAAAACAACAGGGATAGCCTAGCAAGGAGAGAAGCAAAGTCCCAATAAATTCTTCTAGTTATATTATACAGTGTTATCAAGCATTAGGTGCAATTGCACTTTTTTCTGAAGGCAAAACTCCTGCTTTTAAAAAATAGCTCAAAGTGCTCTTTGCTGGACAATTACAGCATTTAGGGGAGTAAATTCCAGCTGAACACCCAGCTTTCCTTTTACTTGGAGTCAAAAGAGGGACATTCAGTGTGGATAATTCAGGAATGCCCATTTTGCCTTTTGTGCCAAACCGGTGGGGTTTGCAGCCCAGTGACAGGTAAGAGCTTGTGGAGGCATTTTGATCTGTCTGCTCAGTCAGGCCTGTGTGTTTCTCTGCTGCCAGTGTGCCTGGGTGACACGTTTGGCCAGGACTGCAGCCTGAGGTGTGAGGATTGTCTGCACGGGGGCCGCTGCAACAGCGAGCGCAGCGGCTGCGTCTGCGCGCCCGGCTGGGCTGGGGTCATCTGCAATGAGAGTGAGTACGGGGCTTTGCAGGGGAGGCATCCTCCTGCAGGGGCTCTGCAGGTGGGGAATGGGACTCACCTCTTGTGCTTTTCATCTGTGAAGCTCCCAGAGGAGCACAGCTGTCTCATAATCGTATTTATTGTGGTGGAGCACGTTAAATAGGAGCTGTAAGTGATGCTGCAGCACACAGAGCTCCCTGAGCTCCGGTGAAGGTCAGGACAGAATCATCTCCCTCCTAAGTATTTGGTTGTTGTTCATTCCTATTCACTCTGCTGCTAAAAGCTGCTGAAGTTTGCTGGCCATGCTTCATTCCACAACTTACTTTGGTGACTTCTTGAAGTCTGTCCTAGAAATTGGTGTCACGGTCTGGGTGGACACGTATGCTAAACTTGAGTTTTTCCATTGTAGCACCTTTTTTCTTGTGTTTTCCATTTCTTTTTCCCTTATCATTCTTTTTATTATCACTTTCTTGGAACAGTTAATTTTCCATATTGGAAATGGTATTTTTCAGAATTCTGTTGCCAAGTCAGTGCCCTTTATAATAGATTTTCACTCTCCTTGCTCCTGTTTCCTGGCAGAAGATCTTTCTGATTCAGAAGTATGTGTCAAAACCCATTGGAAAGAGAGTGGTGATTTCTTGATGTGCTGTTCTTCATCTGCAGTTTGGCAAAACTTGTCTGCTGCTTGTCTGAGACATCACAGAGCAGATTTCCTGTTTGAGATGGGTCCCTCCGTTTCGTGGTGTGTGATATGATGGCCCATCATTCTCAGAAAGTCTTTGCTGTCACTGGTGAGACAAAAAGTCGATGAAAATTTATTACTTGACATCAGTAGACAGCACTCTTCAGGTTAATTGCCATCAAGATTGTTTAGGGGACGTCATCACATGGACAGATATGTAGAAAAATCAAGTGAATGATTGAAACCAACAGTCTGCCTGTGATTATTTTGGGAGACTGATGGTGGGGTTGGTTTGTAAACACTGGGGGCAGCCAAGAGAATAGGAATGGGGAGGATTAAAATGATAATTTCCAGTCTGTCTAAGTTCAAGCTATCAAGTGAGGATTTTCTTACTTCTATCCCTGGTGTGCTGGTAGTTCAGGATAGATTATAAAAATTTCAAGGCAGTATCCAAATTCTTTAGTTCATTTCATAAATAACAACCTTTATGATGTATATTTGCACTAGATGTCCATGAATGTAGTCTAATGGAATTCAGCTCTGGAATTTAAAGAACTTTAATAGGACTGTGTTATTGAGCTAAACCTGCTGTCTGATGGAATCAGCAGGGACAGTGATAAATACAATATCTAATCTGTATGAATTAGTCATATGTGATTGCTTTCACTCTTTTCTCTTGCATTTTTTAATATACAGCACAATTCATGGGTTTAGGGTAAGCTGAAAAACAGTGGAGAAACTGGAACCAAATTTCTCTAATAATGCACCAAAGAAGCCGAATGGAAATTGATGTGAAATGTCAACTTTCTTAATGTACATTGATAAAATGTCAGTGAAGTCAGATGACTCCAGCAACTGTATTCACTCAGCCAGCTCAGGCTGCAAACAGCAGAGAGGGCTTCATCTCACAGTTTGTTTTTGCTGTTGTGGATTCATTGCTGCCATGATTACCTGGGGAGTTTCAGAAACTAGGTTTGAAAAACAAGATATTATTTTTGTGATAGCATTTTGGAGAGAAAAAAGAAAGTTTAAAGAATTTTTCTCCAAGTATTCAAAGCTGTCCTCTGATGTTTAAGCTTTGGACTTGGCAGGTAGTGGTTTTTGAGCCTGTGCTTTGTGGGGAGGAGAGCGTGTGCAGAGAGGGTTGGATACATGGTAGTACTTCCCAAAGCTTGGTTAATTCAGTGTCCTTTGAGATGTCCTAGTAAACATCAGCTGGTTGTGCTTTATAGAACATAACTTTGCTTAGAGCCTGCTTAACTAAAAGGACTCTCTCCTTGCTCAGTTTTCACAGAATCCCAGAATCAATTAGGCTGGAGAAGACCTTTGAGATTGGGTCCAATCTATGACCCAACACCACTGAGTGCCACATCCAGTCTTTCCTTAAACACCTCCAGGGACAGTGACTCTACTACTTACCAGGGCAGCCCATTCCAATGCCCAGTCACCCTTTCTGTGAGGAAATTCCTCCTCACAAAATTGAACTTCCCCTGGTGCAACTTAGGGCTGTGTCCTCTTGTCCTATTGCTGGTTCTCCAGGAGAGGAGATCAACCCTCACCTGGCTACACCCCCTCAGGGGGTTGTAGGGAGCAATTAGGTCTCCTGTGAGTTTTCCAGGCTGAACTCCCCCAGTCACTCCTCACAGGACTCATGTCCCAGACCCTCCATCAGCCTTGCTGCCCTTCTCAGTGACCAAAGCCTTGTTTTGCACTTTCCAGCAGTGGGAAGGATATCTCAGTGTGCTCACTCTCCTGCTCTCTCCACAGCCTGTCCCCCTGGGACATTTGGCAGAGGGTGTGCCAGTGTCTGCCAGTGCCAGAACGGAGGCTCGTGTGACCCGAGCACGGGGCAGTGCCACTGTCCCCCCGGTGTGCTGGGACAGCTCTGTGAGGATGGTATGGCTCCAGCTCTGCCCCAGCCTCTCCCCCCCTGTACTGCTTTGGAAGCAAAACCAGTGAGACTCCAAGTCAGAAATTCAATTTAATAGGGAAAAAATAAAATACGTGCAACAGTACGAAAGAAAAGCACTGACAGAGTCAGAATACAACCTGACACCTCGCTGGTTTGGGTGGTGGTAGCAGTCCAGATGAAGTGGTCTTGTTAAAATAGTGATCCCATAGAAAGGTCTGGTATCCAGCGGGTAAGGGCTGCTTTGGTGTTCCAAATCTCAGTTTTTATCTAGGTAGGAAAGGCTTGGCTCCTCCCCCTGGGTGGAGCATCTCCCATGGGATGATGGAATTTTATCAGCCATGCCCTGGGACTCAATGGCCATGAACAGGAGATCTCTCCTGAAGGGAGGATGGGCTGTGGCAAAGATAAAGAACACTGCCCCACCTGGTTTAACAGATGGTGACAGAATGCATACTTTGGGGCACATCTTCACATTGTAAGCTAGGACACCACCCTTGCTCCTTTATTTTAAATAATGAGCAGAACAGAGGGTGAGGAAAGCCCGTGGCTGGCGAGGCTGCCAGAGCCCCAGCTTGGCCACAAAACACTTTGGGGCTGGAGCTTTGACCCGTAGCCGCTGATGCCCTCCTGTGTTTGTGCACTCCAAAGGTTGCCCAAAAGGTTTCTTTGGGAAGAACTGCAACAAACCATGCAACTGTGCCAACAAGGGCCACTGCCACAGACTGTACGGAGCCTGCCTGTGTGACCCTGGGCTCTACGGCCGCTTCTGCCACCTCAGTAAGTCCCCAGCGCTTTTTGGATCTCTTTAGTGTGTGCACAATGTAACATTCTGTAAAAAAAATTCCACATCACATAAAGGGGGCTGGCAGAAAGGAAGGAGAGTGACTTCTCGCACAGCCAGGCAGTGCTAGGACAAGGAGGAATGGATTTACTGAAAGAGTACAGATTTAGCTTAGATGTTAGAAAAATGTTTTTTGCTGTGAGGGTGGGGAGGCTCTGGCACAGAGAAGCTGTGGCTGCCCCATCCCTGGGAGTGTCCAAGGCCAGGCTGGTTGGAGCTTTGGGCAACCTGGGATGGTGGGAGGTGTCTCTGCCCATGGCAGGGGGATGGAATGAGATGGGCTTTATGGGACCTTCCAACCCGAACCATTTTAGGATAAAATGAGCAAGGCTTTGGGTTCTGCAATGGGCTGGGAGTAGCAGGAGGACAGGATTTTCGAGATGTGCCATGAAGCCCCAGAAGCTGCATTAATCTTTTCCTCTAGTGATTAATCATAAAGACTGAGATTTACTGATGCTCAAAGGTGAGGACTACAGGTGGGGTGGGCAGGTTAACATCAGGGTTATTGCTGAGGCTGGAATCTGTTCGGAGCTGGTTAGTGTCTGCTGATGAGTTGGAGTGGGAGCTGGGGAGCAGGGCTGGCTGGGACAGGATGAGGATCAGACATTAAATGGAATAAAAAGAATTAAAACAAAAACTTTACAATCGATGATGGAGTTTCTTTGTACTTACAGTTTTTGTTTGTAAAATCTGTGCATGATCAAAAATCTTTTGTGTTTTGTTTTGGTTTTGTTATGAAAGCTTTTGTCTTGGAGTGCACCCAACTTTTTTTTTGTTCAGAAAATCAGCTGAGTTTGCTTTGAAATGTTTCTGGTTCTTGCATTCACCACGTATTGCTTGACATGGAACAAATGACCTAACACAGGAATCATGTAAACTCTTCTTTTACCCACCCACACATGAACAGGTGCTGCTGTAGGAACTGGGGATGTACTTGCTGGAAGCAGAACACAGCTTTTGCTTCTTGCAGCAGTTGCATTCTGCAGCAGTGTGCAATTTCAGCCAGCTCCTGCAGAATGACAGAGCTGATGCTTCCTTTGCTTGTGGCTGCAGCCTGTCCCAGGTGGGCGTTCGGCGCGGGCTGCTCGGAGGAGTGCCAGTGTGTGAGGGAGCACACGCTGGAGTGCAGCCCCAGGAACGGCTCCTGCACCTGCCAGCCTGGCTACCACGGCAGCAAGTGTCAGAAAGGTACCACACACAGCCAGCTTCCCCACCTCTGCTGCTTCCTTTGTCCTGCTAACACCTCCTTCTTCCACCCATCTGCTTCGTTTGGCTGCTGCCACTCATGTATTGATATCCTGCTAATGGTTTTGTGGGGTTTTAACCCTGCTAGGGTTATCGAGGGGGATAGAGCTTAAGAATTGGAGGAGTTTTAGCCTGGTCAAATGGCAACAGAAATCCAGAACCCAAATCCTAAAACAACCTTAAATAATTAAGATCATGAGAGTTTTCATTTCTGTGCGTTTTTGACACAGTCAGTAAATAAGTGGCAAAATCTGTGTTGTCTGGCAGTGGGGTGATTTGTAAACAGGTTCAGTAATGCTGCATTGCCTTCAGATTTGCAGCTCTTTGAATCCAACTTACTCTTTGTAGTTTTTGGGGGTAGTTCAAAGAGAATTGTATCCTATATTCATGTTTGCATGTCTCAGTAGCCCTTTCCAGACAGCAGTGGAGTAACACAATCAAGACTCTCCCTTCAGATTTTTCTCTGGCCAGGCAGAACTGTGTTGGATTTATGGCAGTAGATCTGGTGGGTTTGGTGGAGAACAATAATGAAAATATTTAATATTTTTATCATTCTTGGTGGTGGGCTCAGCTCTGACAGAGAGCATGCCTTGCCCAGCACTGGCTGTGCACCAAGAGAGAGCAGCAGAACTTAGACATATAAGAAGATAATTCCATTATGTATTTAATTGAACACATCCTCAAGTATTCTAACTGAATAAATCTTCAAGCATTCTGCCACTCTGTTTCTGGGTTATATTTAAGCACTAACCTCTTTGAAGTGTAAGCATTTATTAAGTATTTACACTTTGTTAACAACACCTCTAAAATGTACATTATAATATATTCTCTGCAAGTGTCTGCCAAATTATTTTCTGATTTTTGTTCACTTTCCTAAACTTTTCCTTTTTCTTGTGCATGTTCTGTATCTGCTTCTATTTCCAGAGTGCACCCCGGGGTTTTATGGGGCTGGTTGCAAACTGGAGTGCAGCTGTCCTCCTGATGTTCTGTGTGATCCTGAGACAGGAGCCTGCAAACATCCATGTCCAGCTGGCTTTCATGGAGAAAAATGCCATTTGTGTAGGTACTCACTGCATGTTTCCCTGGGAAACACACTTGGGATGGGAAAGCTTATTCAGGAAGCTTAGGTTCAGATATAGAAGTTGCAGATAAATGGGTACATTTGTTGTTGATAGGAGTTGGCAGTTCCCCACTGAAACCAGGCTGATATTTGGAGCCTGGCAAAGGCTGGCTCTGTCTCCCTCTCCCTGCAAAGGTCGAGGCACAAGGCTGAGGCCAGTTACCCAAACTAACATTTGTCCAGATAACAACAGTTGCTTTAAAGCTTCAGGCACAGATTTTGCAGGGCTCTGCTGCAGTTGATTTCAGACCACCAGTTGCTCAGACACTAATGCTAACATTGACCACTTCTACCAGCACAGCTCAGTTTAAAATTGGTGGCCTCCTAATGTCTTCAAAATGCTCCTAACCATGACTTTGGGATTTTTTGTCCAGCCTGTCAGCCTGGCAGCTTTGGGGTGGGCTGCAGGCAGAGGTGCAGCTGTGGAGGAGCCCCGTGTGACCCGAAGACAGGGCAGTGTGTTTGCCCAGCTGGGAAGACTGGTGCCACATGTGAGCAAGGTGTGTGAGGTGCTGGACCAAGGTAGGGAGTGCCTGGCTTTGGGAGATGTGATAAGAAGTAGAATTTTGTTGGTTTTCCAAACCAATAAACAGAAAAAATGTGATGGAAATGGGAAGAGAGCCTTAGGTCTCTCTTTAGCTGTGTTTTTGTGTGTGCTGCAGTTTACTGGCAGGGCTGACAGGGATCTAGGTCTGTAGAGATAATATAACAATCCAACTCAGTTTTACTATTATTTTTAAAATTTTCAGGGTGACAGCAGAAATATACAACTGTCCTGAAACAGAAAATGGCACTGGTTACACTTCATGTGCTTTTTCTCCAGATTGCCCAGATGGCCAGTGGGGACCAGACTGCCAGAACTCCTGCGAGCCCTGCGCCAACGGGGGACAGTGCAACAGGGAAACTGGAGCCTGTGACTGTCCCCCTGGCTACACTGGGCCATCCTGCTCTGCCAGTAAGTCCTTGCCTCAGCCTTCTCCACAAAAAGAAAGTCAGATTGAAAATTCAGGTTATGGTTTGATTTCTGCCCTCTTACTCTTTTGTGAGATAAAACACGCTGATCTGAGATTAAGTCTCAGATCTCCAGGCTCTTCGTCTCCAGGAATTCCCCAGGTTGGATTTGACATTATTTGTGGGAGGGAGGTTGCAGATAAAGGCACATGATCAGCTAAGCTGCATCCCAAATGGATGTTATCATTAGACCTAATTTATGGCAAGGTGTTATTGGATATACAGTGTTTAACAGCCACAGCACTGGTGATGTAATCCTGGCTGTTTGGCAAGAGGTGTGAGCAGCTGGCCCACATGGCATCAATCTTGAGTTATGTTTGCAGCAGCACTCCTTGGTGTAGATCATTTAGGATTAAATAATACTGAAGATGAGGGAGCAGTATCAGTATTCCTGCAGCATGGGAATACATTCAAGGAACTGTTCTGTGCTGCTCTTCAGCCTCTGGGTGTTAAAAGGCTGCTCGAGTGTGGCTGTAGAGCTGCACAAAGGCTCTCAGGACAGCCCTGCTTGGTGCAAGACCTTGATGGTGGCATGTCTTTAATTTTTGTTAGTCAAAAAATGGCTTTTGGGAAAGATTTTCCCCCTCTGAGGAAACAGCCTGATGCACAGGAGTACCCAAAATCACTCAAGCTATTCCCACATTCCAGGACTCAGGCCCAGACACTCAGGCTACAGATCCCAGATATCTCTGTGTGGCTGTTCTGATCCCTGGGCTCAGCTACAGCCTGTTTTAGGGCTGAGCTGCCGCTGTCTGTTTGGGAAATGAGCCTGTGGCTGTGCTGTGAGCTGGGTGAGGTCACAGCCTGTGGGAATCCAGGATATTCCCCTGGCTTCCCTGGACACCTCGAGACCTGGGCAGGGGGCTCAGAGGCCTTGGCACAGTGCCCAAGACCCCTGTGGGTTTGATTTCAGTCCCTGGGAAAAATTACCATCATTATGGGAAGAATTACAAGTCACAAAAAATAAGTAGAGCATAAATTAGATTGTTAGAAGGTAGAAAAGTGAATTTATAGAATTGTTTATAATAAGATGTTCAGAGCCAAGATGGAGGAATTTGGGCGTGGTATGTTCTTCCTTCTTCTTCTTTGTGGCATCCATCTTTTGGGTTAGGATGGCACTTCTGGGTTGGTTTGGGAGAAAGCTGGACAGTGCAATGTGAGTGTCATGTATTGGAAAGTAACTGTAAACATCATGTAGGTAATTTATAGTATAAAAGACAAGACCTGCCCAGAGGGCAGGCAGTGTGCCCCCAACTGACCTGCTAGACAGATCTCTGTGGGTCAGGGAAAGAATTCCTTACATAAGAAAGGATAAACAACCTTGGAAACCTCAGAAAACAGCTTCTGACTTTTCCTTTAGTGCTCAAGCTGGAAACAAGAACTCTAAACCCACCAAATGTTGTGCAGTGAGTGATGTCAGACTCAGAGAGATGTCACCAATAGCACTGACAGCCTGTCTCTGTTTGCAGCCTGCCCTGATGGGCACTATGGGCTGAGCTGCCTGTCACTGTGCAGCTGTGGCAGCAGTGCCCAGTGCCACCACGTCACTGGAGAGTGCTCCTGTCCCCTGGGCTGGACTGGCCACCACTGCACACAGAGTAAGTCAGGGCAGCCCCAGGGCTGCACCTGGAGGAGCCAGCTCTGTTTGCTCTTAGTTTATTACAGTTTTTTAATATAGTTTTGCTAATCTTGCTGCTTCTGAAATGGTGTGGTTTTGGGTTTGCACAGCCTAGGTGGTTTTAATCCTTAATTATCCAGGTTCAAAGCATGAAATAGATGGCTGATGAAGTGCAAAGTATTGATATAAGCTCTTATTTCAACACTATGGATCCCTTTGCCCAATACCATCTGTCCCGTCAGCATTTTGACTGACAGACAGTTTTGTTTTTCATTTTCAGTGCAGATTAGTTTTGAGATTAATTCTCCATTTCTCATTTTGTTTGGGGGAGATTTATTCAACAAGTGAGTGGCATGTAGAGTCGTGTGTCTAAAGGTCACTTTTTAACTTGGGAATATAAATGCTGTGAAAAATTCTGTTCTCTGGAAGAGCAGAGCATCCTTCTGTTGACTCTAGCATCACTCTCCATATTGGTGGCTGTGTGAGAGAGTAGATTTGCCCTTTTTGGATGGCACCATATAAATGTGAAGCCATCCTGCTTGATTCCTCCCTTTTCCTGTGACACATCTCTTCTGCTTGATTCATTGTGATGCCTCTTGCAAAAAGCTAACAGAAGACAAACCTCTTTCTAAACTCGGTCTTAAACACATAAAATCCTTTAATTGGCAGTGTTGACAGCAGCAAGTTCTGCACCTGATTTCTTGGGCTCTGTACTGAAGAAAAGGCTGGGAAAATCTGAAGTTTCCACCCATATGCATGTTTTAAAAATCAAGTTGGTAGTGTGTAGAGCCACTGAGATGGCTTTTCATGACTCCCTGGGCCGCCTAGAGAATTGAGATACCATGACAAAGGAAAGCTTTTATTTCTATTCAGCAGAAGATCTGAGAAAAATTGTTTTGCAGTGGTGTGTCGGTGAGGCAGCTTCCAGCTATTGCAGACCAAGCATTAAACAGATTCTCAACTCCAAAACCAGGTTTCTGTTGCCCTAATTGGCACTTTCATCTTCATCCTTTACTTGAAAGAAAGGAGATGCTGTGGTACATTGTCGTAATTGTGTCAGTGCTATGTGATTTTAGGATGAAAGCAGTAAGTTGCTTTAAAAAACACTGTGAGATTTCCTTTGTGTCCGTGCTGCATTTCCCAGTATTCTGGGGAAAGCATGGAGAGTGCTCACAAATCTGTCTGGTTACACCCATTATCTATTCTGGTTATGCAGATTTTCATTGAGTGAGTAAGTATCTGATATTTTATTTCATTAAATTGTAGATTTGTGGCTGATGGGTGTGGATTCACAGAATCACTGGGTTGGAAGAGATCTTTAAGATCATCGAGTTCAACCCATGTCCTAACACCTCAACTAAACCATGGCACCCAGTGCTGTATCAAATCTTCTTTTAAACACATCCAGGGATCACAACTCCACCACCTCCCTGGGCAGGCAATTCCAGTACTTGTAAAAACCTTTTTCCTAACATCTAACCTATATTTCCCTTGGCCCAGCTTATGAATGATTAGTTTTATGACTATGAATTATTAGTTTTATGTGGATAGGATAGTATCTACCTGTGTCCAGCTTAAACAGACCCGCAAAAATGGTTTTTATTTCCACGATTCACACTTGTGCTGCAGCTGGGAGTTCAGTCCTGTACCATGTTGTGTATTCTGTGCTCTGCCACGTGGAAGTGCAGCAGGGTTCAGGATGTTGTCACAGCCCGAGGTATCTCGTTAGGCTTGAGATCAGCTCAGGTGGGCATGAGGGTGGTCTGGGATTCAGGGTTTTTCCTGATGACTGCCGAAAAGAGACTGCAGGGGCTGTTCTCAGAGGTTTCAAGGTTGTTTATTGTTTCCTATCTCAAGAATTCTTTGTCCAGCTAACAGCAGTCTGTTCAGCTAGGCATCCAAGGCAAAATCCCATCTGGCAGAGGCAGAACTTATCTTTTATACTCTAAATTACGTACTAGATATTTACAATTAATTCACAATACACTACAATGTTATTACACTGTCCAGTTTTGTCCCCATCCAATCTGAGAGTCCCAGCATGCCATCCAACATGGGTGACATGAAGAAGAAAGAACACCACGCCCCAAATCCTCCATGTTGGCCATGAGCCCCTTAATATAAACATTCTTAAAAATCTACTTATTCTACATTTTAACAGTCTAATTTATACTCCACTTATTTTTGCGGCTTCCGTTTCTTCCCTCAATGTTGGTAGATTATTCCAAGGAGTTAAATGAGACACCTGGGTCTCGTTTGGGGGTCTTTGGGGATCCTGCCAGGGGGGTCTTGAGGCCCCTAAGGAATCCAGGGGAATACCCTGGATCCCACAGATGTGACCCCTTTTCCTTGCAGCCTGCAGCAGCGGGCACTGGGGCCGGGGCTGCGCCAACTCCTGCGCCTGCGACGGCGGCGACTGCGACCCTGCCACGGGCACCTGCTCCTGCCAGCCAGGATTCACTGGGCAGCACTGCCAGCTCCGTAAGTGCCCTGCTCCCCAGCACGTGCAGCTCCCAATCCCAGCTCTGCAAGTTGTGTTTTCCTGGTCATTCCTTGCAGGAACGCTCCCAGGCTGTTCCGCCCCCGCGCTGCGCTCTCGCGTTTCAGCGGGGTTAGATGCTTTCCCTAATTTGATTTCCAGAAAAGGTATTTTCAGCCTTGTTTTGGACCCAGCAGCTATTTTTAATGTTAGGATCTCGTGAGAGGGATAGGATTGGTTTATATTTGGGTTGTGGCCTAAGAGTTTCCGTATTGGTTTGTTCTATTCAGTTTTAGGGTGGCACTTACCCTTCATAAATCTCTATTTCAGGTCAGGCATATAGAAATACTTCACATGTACATAACAGAAGAAAAACCAGGAATTTTTGGAGTCCTGTATTTATTAACAACAAAAATGTACAATGGTCTTATCAGAGGCCCATGACCCTCACTTTAATGTTCACTTCTAACTGAGGTCAGTAGCAGATGCTTCAAGCGTATGAAAACAGGCTTATAGTCAGTTCCTCATATGTCTCCCCAGGTATCATCAATTTCTCATTCAGGAGCTTCTTGAGACAGAAGCAATACCTCTATATTTAATATAATTTGATTTTTTTTTCCCAATTAATATGCCTATTTTCTTTTTCATTTCATGCAAGCATTTGGAATCCACTTCATCTTGTGGCAGTAAGTTGCGTAGTTAAGCTGCTATTACTATTATTATTGATTATATTGATGTTGTTAAATAAAATAAACATTTTATCTACTAGTTTAACAATCTTACAGTAGCACAGATGTAGCTACCAGAGTCTCAGTAGCGTGGGCAGGATTAACTGCTGGTGTCACACAGAAATGTCAGAACAATTAATCTGGAACCGTGACCTAAGACAAGAAAGCCTGGAAAGTTGATCTTGCAGCCCTTGTTGCTGTTGGCACAGAGGGAATGGAAGGACACTGTGGGGAGGACCAGCTCCCAGAGAAGGAGCTGCCAGCTCTGCTTCTCTTTCTCTCTTGATCTCTCTCAAAATAGCATCTCTGCAGAGAGAGAGTGGCCAAATAGCTGCTTGTAATCCTTGCTGGGAAGGGAATCAGTGAAACCATCACCACTGACAAAACATCTTTCGATCCCTAAAGTTCTTTCTGTGGGCTTTCTGTTCTATTTAGTCTGCTTTTTACTCTCTTTTGTGTGTGTCTGTATATATGTGTTTAAAATTGCACATACCTCTGTGTGTGTGCTCACATGCATTATGAAAACCATAATTCTCCCCATAATTTCATGCTGTCTTATAGGTGAAATGTTCACTATCCCTGGATATTTCCTCTGCTTCCCAGGCATCCCTACCCTCTCCCTGCAGGTTGGGCTCCTTTCCCTGGCAGGAGCTCAGGTTCTCTGTTGGGGTGGCTGGATCCTGACACGCATCACAGCCGCCTGTGCCTGCTGGAGCAGGGCAGATTCCCTGTGCTGTGGACTGTGAAATCATTTGTGAAGTGCTCTGACCCTTTGCCATCACCTTGAAAAGCCTCAGCTCTGGGCTAAACACTGTGGGCCTAAAGGGAGCTCTGCTGAGGGCCCTGCACCCCTTGCTGCACTGCAGCACCATTTCCCTTGCACAGATCCTCTGACTGAAATTTCACCTGAAAATGAAACATGGAGAAGCTTTTAAGACACAAGTGCACCTCTGTGTTAAACAGTGATGTGCAGCTTTGGGAAGAGAAAGGGATTTCACCTGTAAGTGCAAAAAAATATATTCTAACATACTCCTATTTAAACAACATCCCATTTTCTGACTCTTTGAAAGCAAAGAAATACTTAAAGTACCTTGCTCATCTCCCATCTCCCATCCCAGCTCCTCTGTAAGACACACAGTTGGCAGAGTCACTGAGCTGCAGGAGCACCTGAATTCATGCCAGCTCCAATCACTGCCCACCCATGGCACCAAACAAACAAAACCAAACCCACCCCCCTATTCCAGACATGGAGATGTCTTTGAGGACTCTTGTTTTCTGTTCTCTCTGATTCCTTCCAGATTGCCTGAAAATCACTTTGTTGCTGTAAATGCTAAAATCCTGGGCTTCTAGAAGAGGTCTGGCAATAATCTCCATAATTCATTTAGAGGGATGTTCACAAGACCTTCAAACCTAAGTAGAGGCCCTGTAATATTGTATTTAGCCAAGTCTATCTCTGTGTTTCAGCCTGTCCAAAATATCCAATGTGAATTAGGCAACTGGCCCTGTTCTTAATTGATTTTCCTATAATCCTGGAAGAAATTATTTTCATTCTCAAATGTTTTCTTTCTTCTGATGGTGAGTACCATGCAAATCTTTCAAAACTCCTCACATTAACTGCTGTGGAAATGTCATTGTTAATCTGTCCCCCAGATGTAATGTTTTCACTTGAATTTTTCAAAGCAGAGCATGAAAGTAAAGTATGCAGCATTCAGTTTGGGGCTTTGTGAAGGCAACCAACACATTTTGTATTTTCTCCTGCTTTCTGGGGAAAGAGGATTTGCAGGAAAACAGAGGAGCTTCTCCCCTCCCAGCTGATGGAGTCCCAGAGATGTGCACATAAGCAGCTCCAGACCAGTGGGCAAAGTGTCATCATGCAGAAACTGTGAAGTCTCAGGTTTTGCAGTAGGAGATGTTCATTTTCTGTACAGAATTTAGTCTTTCAACATTGGAATTTTTATAAAATAGATTTTAAATGTAGCCCAACTTACCTGAACCTCAAATCTTAGTTTTAGGCCGTTACCTTTAAGCCTTGATTTTTCGGGAAATTGTCAGATCTCCTACATATGTAAAAATTCCCCATGGATCCCTGATGTGCTCTGGCATTAACCCATCCCTGGCTGTGATTGCTGTGCTGCAGGGTGTCCTGAGGGGAGCTTTGGCCCGGGCTGTGAGTCCAGCTGTCAGTGCCAGAACGGAGCTGCCTGTGACCACGTCAGCGGAGCCTGCACCTGCACGGCGGGCTGGACAGGAACCTTCTGTGAAAGAGGTACTGCTGCTCCCCTGCTCCCTTTAGGATTCATGGAGAATTTGCTTGGGCTTTTATTCAGAGAGCAGGTTTTACAGTTGACAGCATTGGATCTAAATGAACCATTGAACTTTATTGGAAGCTGATGTTGAAATGTGAGCTCCCCTCCTAACTCAGCAGAGCATCGTGCTGGGTGCCAAATGTTGGGCACGTGTTTCCACATGGTTAAAATTAGATATATGCTTAAAGCTTCTGTTGTATCACATCTTTATGAAGACTCTTTTCAAGCACAGTCCCACTATTTGAGCACTGAGCAGGGAGATGCTTGTTCAGCCTCACACTTGCTTGTTTCAGTGCCTCCCTGAAGCAATTTTGAGAAAAACATGGATGTGTGCATCATCCCCATGAAACTCTTTAGGAACAGATTCACTTCTAACTTAAGTAAATCCTATTCCATTTTATCCAATCTTCTATTACCTAGTCATTTGGTAAAGTGTTGGGAAAGTTGGACTGGATTCTTTAGCTGCATCATGGTGAGTCAGTCTGTGGCATTATCACAGGAGGTTGCTGTCGTGCTGCATCATTTTGCAGATTTTTTTGTATAAAAAATACAAGAGAAACAACACAGGGCTATTCAGGCACTATGAAAGTTAAGTCTAGGTGATTGAAAATTCTGAAAATTGTGGTACTTCAACTGAAGTCACAACTATTTTGCATGGAAAGCAGCTTTATCAGCCAGTTTCAGCAGCGAGGATGGAGGGAAGTGGCAGCACTTACAGGCAGCTGCTGCCCTCTCATGGGAAGGAAGATGCTCCACAGCCTGACCAGGAATGTGGCAAGGCTCCCACTGGTTGGAGTTGATATTGTTTGTTGTTTCGCTCTCATTCTTACCAGGCACTCTTTCACAAAATAAATGTTCTTTCCAAGGTTCTGCAGCAAATTGCACCTCATAATTTTTGGTATCTCCACTATGTCCCTTTTTAATATAATTTAGCTGAAATCTGTTTTCCTAAATCCACTATATTTTTTAACTTACTGCATTTTTATTGGGGAGAAAAAAAAATAAACAACGAGGCAATTATCTGTGTTGTTGTGTAAATCTCTTAATTCCAGCAGGAATTATACTGAGAACCAAGAGGCTAAATATCCTTTGCCAGAATAGGTGTGAGGAATATGGAGAAGACTGGGTGATTCTGCTGGTGGGGAAAAAAAAGAACAAATCTCAGCTTCCAAATCAATCATGTTGGACATTTTTATCTTTTTTTTTTTAATTCCTGAAAGAAGATTGTGGAGGGGAGAGTGAAATGTAGCGCTTTGTAAAACACCGTTTTGCGTGTGATTTCTCTCAAGGCAGAGTGTTTGCTCTCAGCTGACCTGGGTTTCCTCTTAACTTAGGAAGTTTTAACCAGAACAGTTTGGCAGCTTCCAAAAGACGCCGAGGGAGGAAAACATGTGGGTGGTTTGCCCTTGGTAGAACCTTCTTGGCACCTTCTCTCAGAGGAGCTGCAGCGCTTCTGTCTCGAGTGACTGGGAGACTGGCAGGGTTTCCTTCTGGCAGGGATGTGCTTTTTGCTGTCCTCTTGGCAATCCACCCACGTTGGCCAGGCTCTGTGCCTTGCAGGCACAAATTCACATCAAGCCCTGGCGCTGCAGAGTCGCCTTGGACTTCAGACATCCTGCTGATGCCTCAGCCTGTGGCTGGGAAAAACTTCTCTGTCATCATAGAAATGTTGAAACTGAGACTTTTGCAGCCTTCAAAGTCCTCAGAGAAGGCAGTCCCTTACAAAATCTGATTTTGATCAATATTAATAATTAATATCACCCCTGCACAGCAAGGGTGTTTAAACGTGCAGTCATTGCTTTTGGTATTTTGCATTGTGGCAGCACAGGATCTGGATTCAAACTGAGGCTGCAGAAATACCAAAATTTGCCTTTGGTTTTTTAGTTTTCATTTTGGGAAAGTTTTTTCCCATTTTGGTGGGAAGCTGCTGTTTCTTTTCATTAATTTGCTGCCCTCAGTATGAATTAAAGCTTCATACGTTTAGGTACCAGCCCCTGTTGCAAAACACCACGTCAGTGATCATTTCCTAGCTAATTTGCCACAAATTTCCATAATCTCTTATTAATATTAATTAGAATTGTTAAAGTAATCTTAGTTCTTGCTGAGTCTCAATCTACAGCATCTGTCAGTAATACAGATAACAACCAAAGCCCCACCATCATCATCACCATCATCATCATCATCACCCACCAGCACAGGACAGTTTCCAAGCTCACCCATAGCAGGAGACACTTTTGCTCCAGGGCTGCTCTTCCATGAGACCTTGCTGTGAATTATTCAGGAGCTGACTGAACTTCTGTGCTCTGAGCCACAGGACACTGACAAAAGACCTCACACTCTTCAAAGTACTTTTGTCTGTCCATCAGCAACTCAGTTCTGCTCTGCCCTGAGTCACCTTTGATCAGCTGCTCTTCATCTGGTACCACTCAGTGGTACTGCTGCCTCTGCAGTTGTGCTGTGGTCACATATAATAATGATGGGGAAGAATAAAGCTATCAAGACACTCTCTGAAAGAAAATTAGACGTTTCTTGAAAGTCGTGCCTGCTGCATCTTTCAGCCCTGCTCAGTGCTTTGTGAAAATGAACCTTGTGAATCTTGTGACTCTTTCAAAGGAGTTTCAAAAGCAGCAAAACTGTTTCAGTTGCAGAGAAGATAACGATTGCAAATAAGGCTGAAAACAAAATAATCTACAAAGAAATGTTTTCAGTCTGTGAGAGCAATCTAGGAAAGGCTTCCTTTGAATTTTCTTGAAAGCAGCAAGTGATACAAGCGGAACACTGATGAAATAATGTGTGTTTCTTCACAAGGTCTCACATTACCAAAGGAAAATGAATAATTTTTGGTGGATGCTGCTAGCAGTGGCACCAGCCAGCTTCCATATCTGAGTGGAGGAAATTATGTGCTTGGGCAGAAGGTGCCAGAGGGACCCTGGGAATTCTGTCTGTTCCTCAACTGAAGCAACAGTCAATGCCTCTGCATGCCTGGGCTCTGCAAGGGCAGGGATCACAGCAAAAGCTTTGTAAGTCCTTTCTGTTCTGTTTGAACACGGACAGCCTGAGTATCATCATCTCCAGAAAAGATGCTTCTGTGTTCACCCACTGCTGCAGGGCTGGGGTTATAATGCAATTCCAGCTAAACAGGCAAGGTACAAAAACCCAACCAAAACCAAAACCCAACCTCAAAACCAGTCGTTATTGTGATAAAAAGAAAAATATATCAATGTTTCCCTAACTAAATGTAAGAATCTGCCATGCAGGAAGCCTGAGCTATGGGCTCCCGACAAACCCAGAGGAATCCCAGTGTGCCTGATTCCCCAGCCACACTCACAGCTCTTCTACAGATGTGCCAAGTGAGCTGGGACAGCCTGCCCTGCACCAGGGCTGCTCCACTCCTGTTTGGGAAAGCAATTGTTGTAATTGATTTAATTCTGTCAAGTGCTGAGCATCTGCTGCTCCCACTTTGAAGGCTGCAATTGCCTTCCCTGCACTGTAATTTTGTTTAATTCCCTTCCCTGCTGCTCTCTGGTATGTGCAGTATGACCCAAGGCTTGTGTCCAGTTTTGGGATTAGGCCAGCAGAAGAATTATCCAGTTCATTGATTCATCTATCTGAATATCCCAAAATGCCAGACAATTAGTGCACTAACTGGAGGCAGCAGGAGTCTCAGAGCATTCCTGCAATAAATTTATTAATTGATGCATTAATAACAACAACATATCAACCTTGTGGAGCACAGAACTTGGCTAATGCATCTGAACTGCAGTGGGATCAGCACTGCCAGAAGATGGACAGACTGGACCTTTCCCTTGGGATTTCAGCAGTTAATCATTACCATAGGAGAGCCCAGCAAGATTGCTGTTTCGCTGAGATAAAAAGGGAAAATGAGCACGCTGCATGTTGAGGAATAGCTGACAAGGCTGTGCAGCCTCTGTGTTAAAGAAGAACTTTGTCAGCCTTTGAAGTCAGTGAGGGGCCCATCCTTGTGCTGTGCCATATCTGCTACTGAAGCAGAGTAAATGGGGAATAACAGATTAAACCTCACCCTGGTGGCTCTTCCTTGCACGTTGGTACCAGCTCTCTTCTGGTGAGCACTGAGCAGAGGCTGATGGATGCTCTAATGTCATGAAACCCTTTCCCTGTTTTCCTGAGGCAGCACAAACGTGGGAAGGGCAGCAGGCTTCCTTATTGTCTGCCAGGGAAGAAGCTGCAGCCTGGACAGGACAGAGGGAAGAGCAGCCTTTTGATTCTGAGTGGATGAAACAACCATGTGTGGTCACAGGCTGAGCAGCAGAGAAGCCAAAGCAGATGTTCAGTGTTTTACACTGTCACTGGATGATGGTCCAGGTTTTCCTAAAGCTGTGGATACAGAATTCCCTCCACTTGTAGCCAAAGCAGCCAGCACTGCACAGGGCTGGAGAACTGAATTTGCATCTGTGGAAGAGGCAGTGGGATAGACTGGCATAAAGAGCCTGGGCATGAAGAAGCCCCAGGGCAAAAAAAGGGACAGAAGAGTCCAACAGTGGAAGATGCACATGGAGAACTCACTGGAATGTTCAAGGCCAGGTTGGATGGGGCAGGGAAAGGAGCCTGGTCTGTGAAGGTGTCCCTGGCCAGGGCAGGGGTGTCCGTGGCAGATGATCTTTAAGGTCCCTTTCAACCTAAACCATTCTTTGATGACACCAGTGTTACTCTGACCTGGTAGAGAGCTATGAATTAGTGTGGAGGTTGCTGGTTGGTGTAAATGATGGCAATCATTGTAAGATTCCCTTGGCAATCCAATCATTCTGATTTCATGGTAGAAGTGTGAGAATATAAGGATGGGATTTTAAATATAAGTTTATATTGACCAAAGAGGACAAAGAGATAAGTTTTACTGAACTACTGCTTATTTCATGAGCACCATCACTCCTGAGGTTGATTGAGGGATTCTGTGAAAATAATGATGTACAGTTGTATATCTATAGATTTGTTATTACTTAGTGTAACATAATATACTGCACTGTGTGCCATAATATATGCACTTATATATGTAAACACACAGAGAGAAGTTAAATTAAGACTACATAGAGAATATATTTTTAAACTCTGCATAGCAGCCAGAGTGTTTTTGTAATGCAGCATTTGGGGTATGATGTGGCCCACTGACAAGCACTGATCCTTATTTTCACTGCTGTCAGCACTGGTACAGATAAAAATTGAATCCATGGGGCTGCTCTTCCTTAGTCCATGTTCAGTTCCAGATGTAGGTGCAGAGCTCTTTCAGCCCCCTGGAGTTGTTTTGCTATGTCTAATTTGTCTTGGTTTTCTCTACTCATTCACTTTGCCAGTTTTTCATTTCAGCCCTGAACTGCACCACTGTGGCTTGGGTTCACTGTTAAAGAATCTTTAGAAAAGTGTCAAGACAGTAAATGGGAGCAGAAGTTTTGCATTTCCAGAGGGGGAGAGGTCAGCAGGGATGGCCCTGGAGTCTTGTATTATGTTGAATTATTTCTTCTGTCCATTACAGAGGCACAAGGAACAGCTTGTGTGAACCCAGCTCCATTCTCTCACTTGTTTTATGGCTTTTCAATATTCTCAGCCCTGTTTTTCTGTGCAGAAATCTGTTGCTTGTGTAAAAGGATCACATTTTTCCAAGATGCACGTAGCAGAACTGGGCAGGCTTAACCCTTGATGCAACTAAAGCTCTTAAGCATCTGTGGAAAGACAAGATGGAGTTGATGCAGAAAAGAAAAGAAGCAGGAGCTGTGCTAAGAAGGAATGTTTTGCATTTCCAGCTTGTCCAGACGGATTCTTTGGGATTGACTGCCACCAGGTGTGCAAGTGCAAGAATGCTGCTGGCTGTGACCACGTGCTGGGCTCCTGCCACTGCCTCCCAGGCTGGCTGGGGGAGAGCTGCGAGCAGCGTACGTACCCAAAGCCCAAACCTGCCTGCAGTGGGGACAGTGCCCTGACTGGGACAGACCCCAAACCTGCCTGCAGTGGGGACAGTGCCCTGACTGGGACAGACCCCAAACCTGCCTGCAATGGGGACAGTGCCCTGACTGGGACAGACCCCAAACCTGCCTGCAGTGGGGACAGTGCCCTGACTGGGACAGACCCCAAACCTGCCTGCAGTGGGGACAGTGCCCTGACTGGGACAGACCCCAAACCTGCCTGCAGTGGGGACAGTGCCCTGACTGGGACAGACCCCAAACCTCCCCTGGCAATGGGGACAGTGCCCTGACTGGGACAGACCCCAAACCTGCCTGCAGTGGGGACAGTGCCCTGACTGGGACAGACCCCAAACCTGCCTGCAGTGGGGACAGTGCCCTGACTGGGACAGACCCCAAACCTGCCTGCAGTGGGGACAGTGCCCTGACTGGGACAGACCCCAAACCTGCCTGCAATGGGGACAGTGCCCTGACTGGGACAGACCCCAAACCTGCCTGCAATGGGGACAGTGCCCTGACTGGGACAGACCCCAAACCTGCCTGCAATGGGGACAGTGCCCTGACTGGGACAGACCCCAAACCTCCCTGCAATGGGGACAGTGCCCTGACTGGGACAGACCCCAAACCTGCAATGGGGCAATGGGGACAGTGCCCTGACTGGGACAGACCCCAAACCTGCCTGCAATGGGGACAGTGCCCTGACTGGGACAGACCCCAAACCCTGGGGGACCTGCAATGGGGACAGTGCCCTGACTGGGACAGACCCCAAACCTGCCTGCAATGGGGACAGTGCCCTGACTGGGACAGACCCCAAACCTGCCTGCAATGGGGACAGTGCCCTGACTGGGACAGACCCCAAACCTGCCTGCAATGGGGACAGTGCCCTGACTGGGACAGACCCCAAACCTCCCCTGGCAATGGGGACAGTGCCCTGACTGGGACAGACCCCAAACCTCCCTGCAATGGGGACAGTGCCCTGACTGGGACAGACCCCAAACCTGCCTGCAATGGGGACAGTGCCCTGACTGGGACAGACCCCAAACATCCCTGCAATGGGGACAGTGCCCTGACTGGGTACACCCTCATACAGGTCACCTTCCTTCCCAAAGATGCCTAAAAAGAGAACAATCTTTGGTGGCTGTGTAAAATCATCAGCTCTTTTTAATTTTTTTTTTTAACTCATCAAACATGATAAGCATCAGGTTTTAAATAGCAGAGCTGTCTCCTGCCATATGACAACTCCCTGCTTTTTTATTTTTGTGTGACATTAAGAGATTAAATGTTGTGTATCTGTTTCTAGTGTATCTCATCTAATTATCAATTATAAAGTGTCAGATTACAAATGCACAAGGTGGGAAAATCAGAGCTAGGACTATTTTGTTATTTGAGCGTGATGAAATAGTTTTAAAAATAATTATTAGAAAAGTTACTTGGTTTAAAATAAATGTCAGTTTCCTAGATGTTCACAAGTATGGATTATGCCACAATTTTTAAGCTAACAAGGTGCTTGTGTGTATATAGATATATAGAATTGGCTATTCTGAGAAATTTTTCATTGCATTTCATGGGAAACTAGTTTATTTTCTTTAGCTGCATGGCATTGCACATGGGGATCACTGAGCCTACTTGCAAAGTTTAGCAAATAAGTGGGTTTTTTTAAGATCTTCAGGTTTTAGCTTCTCAACTTTGTTGTTTTCCTTTAGGATGATGTCATGGTCTAAACTTCCTTTTGAAAATATGAGTGCTGTCTGCAGGACTAGGGAGTAGAGCTGGGCTCCAGGGCAGCTCCACCATGAGCCAGCTCTGTTCTGAAGGGAGCACTTCTTTAATCCATAGGTCATGGCTTTCTGCAATAGAAAAGTGATTTAATTTAGAAAATAGAGAGAAATGTGGCTTGTATTGAGGCAATGCTGTTCTCCAGCCATACACTATTTTATCATCAGCCCTGTTTGAAGGCAGTACTTGCTCTTCATGATATTTTCCCCTCATTTTCCCCCACCATTCAACACATCTTCTGAGAATGCTTCTCCTGCAGAATCCCCTGTTTTTTTGTTTATAGGTGGGTCAGTTCTGCTGGACCTTCCCAATTTCAGACACTTTTCCTAACATCCCACTGCAGTGTTTTGCCTCCTCATGCCCTCCCACAGGAACATTTGTCCCTGCACCTCCCACCAGCTGAAGATGCTGGTGGTAGCACAGCCTTTGGGTGCAGATTAATGGAGTGAGCACAGAACAAAAGCAGACCAGAGCCACTTACCCATCCCACAGATCAGAAGAGGTGCTGCTGAACAGATACAGTATTTGATTCTTGGTCACAGCACATTTTTCCTGTCGATGCACAGCATTGGCAATGTGTCACCTTGCCCCTTCCCCAGTCCTTAGCATCAGGGATGGGAAGCTTTGCTACATATTTCATTAAATTCAATTAAGAAATGCAGTTCCTTCTCCATGGCCTCTGATATCCTGCTCTACTCACAACAAGAAAAAATATTTATTATGTTGTGCCAGAGCCATTAGAGCTTTGTGCTGGGTTGATTTATTCCTCCTGCTGGTGAAGGTGCCAAAGCCCCCAAGGCCTCTGAGAGTGAGAGGGGTCAGTTAACAGTGCAGGGTGTCTCCTCCTTTTCTCTTGGCTAAGTGAGGGATCTTCATTTTGATTTTACAACTGGACCTCATCCACACTGCTCCAGAGCTGCTCAGATCAAGGCAGCTTTGGGTGGGAGACAGCTCAGCACTCCCCATGCTCCCAGGGTGTTTAATATTCACCTTGCCTGTTCCTGGGACCCGCCAGCTCCAGCAGCTGGAAGGACAGCACTCGTGTGGAAGTAATCAGATTGCAGGCAATGTGCTGGAGGATATTGAGGAATAATTTTGGCATCATGGGATTTGAATTGATCCTAAGCCAGCCATGCAGTGAGTTTTATACTCTGCTATCTAATTACAGGCAATATGGACAGTGATGCCTTTTGTTGAAGCTGCCTAATGCTTTCCATTACCAGACTGTGGGTTTCAGTTGTTTGAAAATGGATTATGTTAATCTGGGGTGAAATCTGCCAAGCAAGCTCTGCCTCAGCTTCAGTTTGTGCTCGGAGATTTTATTTGGGGATTTTTTTGAGTATCCACCTGAGGTATTTTAGGTTTCCAAGAGAGAGGCTTAGGAAAAGTATGTTGCCTATTCTCTTTTTTTTTTTTTTTTTTTTTTTTTTTTTTGGTTTGGTTTTTTGTTGTTTTTGGGTTTTTTGTTTGGTTTGCTTTGTTTTGTTTTGTTTTGTTTTAATGAACTGTTTCACTGAGTGCTGTGATACCTCAGTGATACAGAAGTGGGAACCTGACATTTGTAATTTCTTTGTGATAGAGATGTAACCTTCCTTTCTGGATACTCCATCCCTGGAAGTGTTAAAGGCCAGGTTGGGTGGAAGGAGCAACCTGATCTAGTAGTGGCATCTCTGTTCATGTCAGGGGGTTTGGAAATTGATGATCTTTAGGGCCCCTTCCAACCCAAACCATTCTGATCCACTGCAAATTTTCATCCAAAGTTTGCAAACTTAAAAAAACCCAACCAAACACTCCAAAAATCTCATGCTGCATATGGTCTGTAGCAGATGTACACAATTCAGCATCTGAATTTTGCCTTAATTCTGTCAGTACTAAGCATGCCTCTTTCTGGAGCTTTTGGAGCTCAGCAGAATCTTCACTGAAGTGGCTCATTGTGGTTAAAAAGAGACCACACTGGTTTGAAAAATAAATAACTACAGAAAAATTTGCTCGGCCAGAGGCACTGATAGCAGGGGTTTGACATTCCATGGTGTGTGAGCACTTGAATTTGCAAATTCCCTGTTCTTTTAAAGCTAAAGCTTCATTTTGTGGAGAATAATCCACAGAAGTCACTTGAAATCAAAGCTACTGGACACCCTATGGAACATTAGAGCCCATCATTTTCCTGTGCTCCTGGGAACTTTTGATGGCTCTTGACTTCTAGCCTGGGAGAAAAGTCTCCAGTTTCATGTGTTCCTTACTCTGCATGCAAAAAGGGATTTTAAAGCCTGCAGACAAATAAATCCTCCTCTTGCAGAGGAAAGACACCAAGAGGAAAATTTTGAACCAGGAAGAAATCTGTTAATCTAAACCTTTGGATTAAGTTATCCCTTTTCTCTCATTGTGAAGATAGAAAAGGCCCAGGGACATTTGTACATTCAGTTGTGGAACTCCATGAAATAGCTCCAGTATATCACTTGTTTCCTTAATCATCAGAAAAGTACTTTGAAAATTAAGATTGTCCCACCAGGAAGCAAAAAACAACATTTGAGTCTACCCAGTAGAATAGTTAAAATTTTCTTCTCCAGAAATTTCTGCTTTCTTACCAGAATTTTCACTGAAACATTCTATTGTCTCTTTGGTAAGTGTAACAAGCTTTGCACACATACTCCAAAAACCTCACACAAACAACTGGTAACCAGTCAGGGGATCTGGTGATGAGCTGGTTTTTCCTTTGGCTTGGTTGTGCTATAGTTCTGGTCTGTATTGTGGAAATATTTAGTTCTGCTCCCAAAGACCGAGCCAGAGCTCTGTAGATGTGCTGAACTTTTCACTTGGCAACCAAGCTTCATTTGCAGAACAAACTTTTAGCTGTGATGGGACTGAGCTCCTGCTCTTTCTTGTGGTTTCAATGTGGACGGGGTCCAAGCGATGACAAGAACGAGCAGTGTGGAAAAGAAGTCCTGGGAGAAATGGTGTCTGAGAACCAGGCTGGGAAGCTGGAAGCCCTCAGATGGGGAGAAAAAGGGCTGAGAATGGGTCAGAGATTGTCAACCAAGTTCACCTCCAAGATCAAGGTGGTTTCACACCTCCCTTCTGTCCCCAGAGACTCTATCTCCCACAGCACTGCATCATGTTCACTGTGACACCCTGAAAGGCTGAGAGGTTTGGTGAAAATGCACTGTTTGGCTGTGAAACGTGGAAGATGTCACATTCAGTGAATGCAGGACACTCTCCTGCATCAGGGTCCAGGCCTTTTATGCCTCTCCAGTGCATGCCAGAAGTGCTGCATGGATGAGAGGCTCTGACAGGAGCCCCTGCAATGCAGAACAGACACCATGCAAGGAGGCGATCCAGCTCCATCAACCCCCTCTGTATCATTTTGGATGCTATCTGAAGAAAACAGGTTAGCAGAACTGTCTTTTTTTCCACCATCCAAAGCTATCCAAATCTCCAATGCAGTGGAGACTGCAGGAATTTTATCACTGCCATTTTTCACAGGCAGCAGCACTGAAAGCAGAGCGTTTGCTTGTGAGATGACTGCGTTAAGTTTTCACCTGGGAGCCAGCTGCTTAACCAAACTCATTGAAAATATCACCCCTCTCTGACCAAAGAATGAGAGTCTGGGTGAGCAGAGGCACCCAGCTGTGAAAAATGAACACTGAAAACAATGAAGTTGTCAGTTCTCTTACCAGGATGCAAATAAATACTGAGGCTGTCAGGCTGGCAGTTCTGCTGGACCATTAGTTTAGCACAAAGACGTTCTGCAGAGCAGGAGATGACAGCTGATCCATCACCCCCAGTGATCCAGCCCCTTGATAGAAACCTCTTCAGAATGGGCTGTGATACATATTTTTAACCCACATTACTATGTTAGGCTTTCATAAGACATATTATCTCTAAACTGCAAGTGTTGTGGAGCAGTTTCAGTTTATGCAATCCTAATTTGCAGAATATCTTTTTTAAATAGCTTTTGCAGTTTATGTATTGGCTGCTATTGTAGACTTAGTGCTGAGTTAACAGTCAAACTTGATGATCTTAAAGGTCTTTTCAAACCTAAATGATTTTATTATTGTTTCTAGAGTCAGACATGTATGGGGTTTTATGTATATGTATATATTTCCAGGGGTGGTAGAGTCACCATTCCTTGAAGCATTCAAAAAACTAGTTCAGTGCTTTTTGGTGGAAGGATCATCATGGTATTTGGCTAAAGGTAGGACTGATGATCTTGAAGATATTTTCCAACCTTAATGATTCTATGATTTTTTATGGACTTAGGCACCCTTATGATGTGAAAAGTGTCATTGGAGCACAGCTCCAGCCTGATTGCCTTGGCATTGCACTGTGTCTCACACTTGCTCTGTGCTTCCTTGGAAGCTTCCTGATGGGGTTTTATGGAATTCTGTCATTGCAGCCTGCCAGGGGAGCAGCTATGGGCCGGGCTGCAGGAGCACTTGTCACTGTCACAACGGAGCTCTCTGCCACCACGTAACCGGGACGTGCCTTTGCAGCCCAGGCTGGAGAGGAGCCACCTGCCAAGAAGGTACAGTTGGAAATTCCAACCCCTGCCTATGGATTATAGGAGGGAAAAATAAAACCTGTGTTTGGGGAAAGCTCTCTGGTATTTTAGCTCTCAGCTCGTTGCCCTGTGTTGTCATTGGGTTTGGATCTGCAGTGACGTGAATTGGTCCATTAAATTAATCCATGGCACTGTGCTGTAAGATCCCACTGTGCAAAGGGCAGAGGGGTGAAACACCCATAAACTGGAAAGAAAGCTGATTTTGAAGGCTGATGAAGGGAGAAAAGATCCATAAAACTCCCAATTAAGACACAGAAATGAAGCTCTGTTTCTTTTCTATGGGCTGCTTTACTGTCCCATGCACCAGACTGATCCTCAGCATTACCTTGTGCTGTTCCAGGCAGAGCCTAAATCCAGAACATGTGAAAGGCATTGAGCCTTCCAGCCTTGGCAATCAGACCCATACATGAGGCTCAAACACAAGCCCAGCTCCACAGAGCCTTAAGAGGCTGGCCAAGAAAGGCTGCATTGCTCATCCTAATCCATGCATCCCAGGCAGCTGAGAAAGTCTGTCCATCCCCATTGCAGAAGCTCCTTGTTCTGTGCCTTCCCCACAAGGTCTCTGGGATGGCAGCAGTACCTTGGAGCTGGGAATGCTGCTGTGGGTGCTCCAGGGTAAGCAGGGATTTGGAGTCAGCACCTTCACTCATTCTGAAATTCTGAAAACAGGGAAATTAAGAACTGCACTCTGCAGTGCTGAGAAGGCTGGAAAGAAACAAAAATTGGGTTTTGTATGTACAAACAAAAAGTCTCAAGGTTATTTGGTGAGTCACTAATTCACTTCATCACCTACATTGTTCCAAGACCAGTTGTGCAATGGTCAGAGTAATTCCTTATTGGTTGTGTCCCCATTTCTGCTTGATTGTACCTCCCACAGCATCTCCTGGGGCCAGCATCTTCCAGGGCCAGATGTTTCCATCTTACAGAAGGGCTGTGAGGTGGGAGAGGTGGTGTTGAACCTGTGTCCTTCTCCTGCCCTTCCTGATGGAAGGTTTTCCCTGCCTCCCTTCACAGCCTGTCCCCCTGGGTGGTACGGAGCAAACTGCCTGCAGCGCTGCCTCTGCCACGGCCAGGCCACCTGTGACCCTGTGAGCGGCCAGTGCCAGTGTCCCCAGGGCTGGACAGGGACAGCCTGTGAGCTGGGTGAGTGTCACCACCTCCTCCACCCCTCCAGCACCTTCTCAGACACTCTGAAAGGAAGGTCAGTTGGGCTGGGGTCTGGTTTGAGACAGGAGGGAAAAGGAGACAGAAGGATTGAAAACACCAGGTGGGGAGAAGTTAAAAAAAAACAAAACCTGGGGTTGTTTAGTCAGAAATGAGAATGCTGAGGGGAGACATGGTATTGGTACTTGGACATATCCATGGTGCTGGAAACTTGCTGAGCAGAGGAGAAGAATAAGCTATTCTTTGTCCCTTGGGAACTGAGAAGATAGGTAATGAGCTTTCATTTAAGGGGAAAGAAATGCTGAAAGAGGACAATGGTATGTTACTACAGAATTTTGCCGAAGGAGGCCTCAAATTTTCCTTCTGAAGGTTTTTAGGCCCAGTCTAGGTGGCTCATCATATTGCAGAAGCATGAGGGAGTTCCTGCTGGGGTTGCTCCAGCCTGGCCCCCCATCAGCCTCTCCCATCCTGTTTCAGAGTGTGAAGATGGGCACTTTGGAGAGGGCTGTGAGCAGAACTGCAGCTGCCACCACGGGGTGTGTGATCATCCCTCAGGGAAGTGCCTCTGCCATGCTGGCTGGACTGGGGACCGCTGTGACGTTGGTAAGGGCAGCTCCTTCTGCAAATCCTTCATTTCAACCATCTGCCATTTCTGCCAGTTTTCTATTTTCTATCTTAAATTTCCAGTATTCTGCAGGCCAGTCAGGATTTATGCCCTCTCACCCCATCTCAGACCCACAGGCAGGTCTCTGCCCAGCCATGCCTTGTCCAAATCATTTTGTCTCCTCTGCTCCCTGCCTGCTAAGAAAATGAAGGTATTGCTCTGCTGTACGCACACAAGGAAGAACACATGAAAGGGAGAGAGTTTTAGGGAGAATTTGCCAGATCAGCCACCTGCTGCTGGGTCTCTGTGGGTCATTGAGGGGAGCTCAGCAAACTGGACTGTGATGATTCAGATAGTTCAGATCTGGCACACGACCCAAATTTGACACAGCTGTTTGGCATGCTTAGAGCCGCCTGAATCCCTGAAATAGGGATTAAATCTCATACACAGGTGATTTAAAACATTCTTTCAGCTCAGCCACTGAGGTGCTGTGCTTTTAGCAAGCCACAAGCAGCTTTCTGAGGTGTCCTGAGGTGCTGAGGACTCACAAAGCCTCAGCCACCGGTGTGACCTGTCAAGCCTTCTCCGTGCCCACCTCCCTTTCTCCTTGGTCACTTTGCAGGGACCTGGGAGGTTCTGGGCACAGTTCCCAGTGCTCAAACAGCAGTCCCCATGTGCATAGTTGTATCAAAGCAAACAGCATCACCCTCTCCATGGACTCCATCTGGACTTGCACTCCAGGCTGTGACTCAATCTTTGCAAACTTTCCTGTGCACACTCACTAGCAGCCAGCATTAAATACTTCTAATATTTTTAATATCTTCACTGATATTTTCTGGCCACGCACTATGCTAAATATCCTCGTGAGCAGCAGCCCAGGCAAGGAGGATCCTGGCTGACAGCCAGCGAGGCTGCTCCCAGGGCAGCAGGTCAAACATGGCTCTCTCTGCTTGCCCCCAGCCTGCCCCCCAGGATTTTTCGGCACGCGCTGTGAGGAGCGGTGTGACTGCAGCCACAGCGGGTCCTGCCACCCCCGGACTGGAGCGTGTCACTGCGAGAGGGGGTGGCGAGGGCGGCACTGTGACAAACGTGAGTGAGGGCCAGCAGTGGGCCCTGGGCTGCGCGTTCCCCCCAAACACCGAGCCCTGGGCCCTGAGCCATGTGTTCCCCCCAAGCCCTGGGCCTTGGGCTGTGCATTCCCCCTCCAAACCCCAAGCCCTGGGCCCTGAGCCGTGCGTTCCCCCAAACACCGAGCCCTGGGCCTTGAGCCATGTGTTCCCCCAGGCCCTGGGCCTGAGCTGTGCATTCCCCTCCAAACCCTGGGCCCTGGGCCCTGAGCCGTGCGTTCCCAAGCCCTGGGCCCTGAGCCTTAGGCCTCGTGTTCCCCCAAACACCGAGCCCTGGGCCCTGAGCCATGTGTTCCCCCCAGGCCCTGGGCCCTGGGCCTTGCATTCCCCCCAGGCCCTGGGCCCTGAGCCTGCGTTCCCCCAAACACCGAGCCCTGGGCCCTGAGCCATGTGTTCCCCCCAAGCCCTGGGCCTTGGGCTGCGTGTTCCCCCCAAACCCCAAGCCCTGGGCCCTGGGCCGTGCGTTCCCCACTAACACTGAGCCCTGGGCCTTGAGCCATGCGTTCCCCCCAAGCCCTGGGCCGCGCATACCCCCAAACCCCAAGTGTAACACATGGGCCAGGAGACCAGCTCCTTTTTAAGGCCTTTATTGGAGCTCAGCTTTGGGTGGGGTACCTGGAGGGGTCACACACACCACCACTGTTCCTGCTGGACAGCACAAAGGAGGAGGAAAACAGCTTTGCCAAACAACAGACCTTGGGCTTCCATCCTCACAAAAATCCCTAGGAAAACCTTGCTGGTTCTTGGCCTAGGGGTATCATGCCGACCGAGTGCTGTTGAAGTCATGGCAACAAGTCAAAAAAGGCTGTGGTTGGTGATTGCATCTTCTCCACTGTTTTCCCCACGTGGGAGTACCATTTTTTAGTCTTAGATGTTATACTGGCTCATTTTTTTTAGGGGTTTTTATCACTGAATGGTATCCCATGAGTACTTGCTGTCGCATGCCATTTTGGAGGGGGCAGTGGAGGTGAGCGTGGATACAAGACTAGGTATGGGATGTGGGAAGGGACAAACAACTAGCAGCATTAACGATTTACAAAGACATAGAGCATTAACAACAAATACTCAATACAAACATCAATTATACTCAACTGAGTAGACACACATCAACACAAATATCAACTGGGTAGACACCTTGTAGGGAAGAGCTTGCACCTGGAAATTTTATTCCCCACATGAGCCCTGGGATCTCTAGCCTGGATATTTTCACGGCCCCGTTCCACGAGGTCGGGCTGGAGGTGCTCTCGGGGATGGGTGTGTGGATTGGTGGCTTTGTCCCTCCTGCTGGCCCTGACAGGGTTGCTGTCCCCTGCAGCCTGCCTGCCGGGCCGCTACGGCGCAGGCTGTGCCCGGCGCTGCCGCTGTCCCCCGGGAAGGCCTTGCCACCACCTGACGGGCGCCTGCAAATGTCCCCCGGGATTCACCGGCCTCGGCTGCGACAAGAGTGAGTTTGTGATCACAGCACAAATGCTTCCCTTGTCAATTGACTAACACGTTGATTTCTTGAATCAAAACTTGGTGATGTGATGCCTGAAGAGGGAGGAGATAACCTGATGGGAGGGAAGATGGCCAAGGGCTGCTTGTCCCTTGCCCTAGTGGTTTGACCAGCTCTGAGCTCTGTGCCAGCACAGTTTGGAGTGCTGGGGTTTGCCCTCTATCTGTTTGCAGCTGTTGGACTGGCACGGAGCATCCAGAGGCTGAACTGGACCCAGAAAGGCTGAGGATGTTCCAATGGAGCTCAGCCACAGCCAGTGCTGTGCTGTCAGTAAAGCAGCAGCTCAGCTTTTGTTGTCCCTGTGTGAGGCTTTCTCTTCCTGCTCTCAGAGCTCATGGAAAGGACATTTTCTGGCTTTTATTAGCATGCAGTTTGGTCCCCCAGAGGTGTCTTTGGAAGCAGGCTCCTGCTCTGACCCCAGCTGCAACACCCTGATTTTGTTCCTCCCTAAAAAACTTTGCCTGAGCCCTGTTTTAGCCAAAGGAGAGCCAGCAATAAATAAGAATTGAAAGACTGACATCAGTGTCCCATATCCTCCACCAGAGGACTCTAAACGCTGACCCACAACCAGGGCAGCTTAATGGAAATGAGATGTAAGAATTAAATGTGGAAGGTCCAAAACCTGTAGGCAATGTGGCTGACAGCAGGCAGAATGAAATCTGTGGAGATGTTGATGTTGCAGCAGCTTTGCAAGTTTAAACTTTCTGCAAAAGGTAGAATGTCTTTATCCACACGCCTGGTCCCTTGGGAATTATACTGTTATTTTAGTCAATTTTACCTGACATTTCCCTATGATTTTTTTTTCTAGTGACAAGAAAATTGTATCTGGCCCTTGACAGTTGGGCACAAATTGACTGAACAAAACAAAATCAAGCAGTCAAGTAACCCCCAAGTAAATGTAATAAATCCAACGTCCCGCAGGAGAGCGTCATTCCGTAGGCAGGGATTTTATTTAATAAATCTCAGCCCGCTCTTTCTTTGAGGGCTATATTTACCAAGACAAATTTAATTTATTGGTTTGCATTTCTTCTTCCCAAAGCTTGTCCACCGGGCACGTATGGGCAGGACTGTCACGGAGTGTGCCAGTGCTCTGCTGAGAATCAGGAATGTCACCCTGTCACCGGCCATTGCTCCTGCAGCCCGGGCTACCACGGGGCCCACTGCCACCTCCGTGAGTATTCTGGGGAGTTGCTGCTTTTCTGACAGAGGACTGAGCCTTGCAGGAGCATCTGCTGGAGCTTTGGGTTCATCTGTGTCAGTACAGCGGTGACTGAGAGAAGTAGAGGGCAATTATACTATAAAAATTATAGTATTACAATTAAGTTATAGTATAGGAAGTGAGCATAGAGTGGGTTAATTTACACTAAAAAAAGTAGTTGTATTATTGCAAGGAATTAATTTTTAAAAACATTTTCTAAAAACAATTTATTAATAATGTTAGTTCAAAAATGTAGCTAATTCAGTCCTTCAAATTAATTTTTAAAGCCATCAGATTTAGCAGCTAAATTCTTTCCAATCTCATGCCATGCTAAAGAATGTTAAGATCATTCTCTGCATTGCATCTCTCAGCTACACCTGGATATTGTGCAGCTCTCTCTTTTCTAAATACCAAGTCCAAAATACTTCCCGAAATCTCTGCGTGCTCAAGTGAGGACAAATGGTTATGAGAAAACAACAAGCTGAAATTGGCAATAAATCCAAATGATTCATAAAGTCCTTTCAGTTGCAGAGCCTTCTGAGGAGCAATCAAATTAAACCAACTGTTACTCTGGATTGAAAAATGGTGACTAGTGTAGAGGACAAAATGCCAACTGGCCCAGTGCTCCATCATAAAAAATATTCCCAGATCCACATGGCTCATGCCGGTATTTCAGGACATCTGTAAAGTTGTTTCTGGTGGAATGTGGCAACTGATAAGAAACATACACCAAAGCAACCAATAAAGGAGACAGTTAATCACCTTTTTATTTACAACTTTAATTTTGGTTTTACTCCACGGCTTGTAATAGTCTCATTTAGAGGAGAAAAAAAGACTTAAAAAAAAAAGCTGTTGTCTTTCTTACTCAGTTTTTCTCTCTTTGCTGAGTGCTGATTTCCCTTTCTTAGAAATCCAGCACAGCTCTGTTTGGCTTAAATGTTTTTTGGGGTGACAATTTAGATACAAAAGCCAGCTGTGACATGTGCTCCAGTAAGCGTTAGACCACTGTTTTATTCCTTGAGCAGAAATAGGAGAAAGATTCGCTTTAGAGATGGGCTTTGTATTGCCATCACGTCATCACAAGTTATTCTTTAAAATATAAATTAGAAATGAAATACAAAGAATTGATTCTGTCCTCATTTGTGCATCAATTTTTGCTGTAAGTGAGATCGAAATCTGGCCTTCAGCACTGGGGCTGGAGCCATCTGGATCCATTATACATTAGATTATAATAAATGTTATAGTAGAGCAGTAGTGGAGATCAACTATTTAACAGGATCATTTTAAAAGACTTAATCATGGGCAGCCTATTACCTTTATGTAGCAATTTCTCAGTAGTCATTACCTCTGTGTGTAGCAGTAAATCTCTCATTACAGTAAATGTCCTCAAACTTACTTAGATACTTCAGCTTTTATTTCAGAATTTTAAAATTTAAAGTATTAACAATTACATGAAGTTCTGATAGAAAAGATATAAAAAAGATTCATTGCAAAATAAAATCTGTGTTTTGCTGTATTCAAGGGGGATTGTGTAGCTGGGGTTAAACCTAAAAAGTATGGGATTTGAGATTTCATGGTGTTTTGTACTCTGAGATTCCAAAAATATACAGCAAATTCTTAAACACAGGTTTGTTAGATGTTTATTAGAGAAATAATGAAATTATGGAAGTTCACAGAAAAATACTCATCCATGTTGCTGTTGTTCCTGTTGTCCCCTTACCACTCATAGACAGACACAAAAAAATGGAAGGAAAACAGTTGATTGTGAGTTATTTGAAGTTTAGATCAGTGGAGGGAAAGATTCTGGGCCTGATTCTGCAGAGACTGACTGAAAAGCAAGGATGGTTTGCGTGACTTTGGTGGGAATACTCCAAGTTCCTGCTGTCCTCACTGCAGGGAAAGCTGGGGCTGCTCCAGGGTGAAGAAGCTCTCCATAGAATATTAAAACCAGCACAGGGAGCCGCTCCCAAATGGGCTCTGGTCCAGTCAACATGTGGTTGGATGCTGCTGGAAGCAGTTTTTGGCAACTGCTGCTGTATTTATAGTACAGTGAAAAAAATTGTTCAAGAAAGTATCTATAAAAGGTGTAGTTGGCTGGGAAGTCAAATTTCCAGGAGCCAAGAGCAACGGTGCTTTCATGTTCTCAAATTTTGGAGTGAGGAGCTGAAAAAGTCTCTTGGCAGGGTCCAGAGGAAGCACACAAACTAGCAGTAAGGTTCCCATCACTTGTCCATAGCTTGGTGGATGGGCAGATTTACGTGTTAGAAGCAGTAAAAGGCAATAAGTGGTGGTGAAATTATTTTTAAAAAATAAAGCATGATATGTTTCTGTGCCATTGACTGGGCTGGGAGCACCCAGAGCCAAAAAGATCTCACTAGCTTCACTTTTGAGCTGTAGGTGACAGGATGTGTCAGAAGGAATGATTTGACAGTGCAATTTAATAGCATTGGTCAGAAAAGCCTCAGTGTGTGCAATTGCTATGGAAAGATTTAGGAGCTCTTGGTCATGACAAACCCACTCAAAGCAGAAGGAAAATCAGGAAATGAGGTGGAAATCTGGCTGCCACTCCTTTGTTCACAGAAAAAACCTGTAAGTCAGAAGCACAGGAAACTGTTAAATTAGAAAATGTCTTTATGAGATAACTGGTGGTGCAAGAATAACACCAGCCCTCTTTGCCAAGGCAGAGCCTACTGAAATGGTGGGACATGGTGCAAATTGCCCTCGTTATCTGCATCAAAATTCTTCTGCAAAGTACTAACAGATGAGGTGGCCTTGTTATTGAGCATGTGCACGTTGGAGCAGCTGAACATGCCCTGTGTGTGCTGCTCCTTCTCAAGCCAAAAGACAGGAAATTCTGCAAGGACAAAGAATTTGGTAAAGAGGGAATTACTGCATCCCGTTCAATAATGGAACAACTACTGCTAGCCTTGAGCTAAGAAATAGCTCTGAAAGCTATGCAGCATCTTCTGGAGTCTGGGAGACAAAATTTTAAAAAAAGGAGAAAATCCAAATGATGACCAAAAGGAAAAGAAAGAGAAAAAGGGAAACTCAGTGTGCTTAAATCATTGAATCTGGATGAGTCCTTAACTTCAAGTCTTGGTGGGAATGAAGGGGATGTTGCAGGGCTCAATCCTTGATGCCAGGACTTGCACATGAAACAGATTTTGCTTCCTGGCAGATGGAAGCACTGATGACAGAGCATTTATTGAGAAGAATCTGTGTTTGAGAAGGGCTGGGGAGAGTATCTGCATGTTATAAAAGCGTGTATCTGTTTAGTCCTGATGATCTGCTACCCTGGCTTGAGCAGAAGCCAACGTTCAGTTTTATTTTAAAAGGCACCCCTTCTCCATAAGCTTTCCCTCACTGTTGAATAGCTCAGAAAAGCCAGACATTTCTCCAGCCACTCAGGCCATGCTTTCATGCCTTTAGGAAAGACAAAATACATGAAGTTATTTATGCACAGATTGCAAGGGATCTGTTGCTTGGAGACATGAGCAAATATATTTTCAACCAGGTTTCTAAAGTAGCCACAGACTTTCTTTCTGCCAGGGAAGAGAAGGAAGGGGTGAGCAAAGAAATGACATTTAGAGGTAGTAGCAGAAGTGGAACTGTTGGATGATGATCATGCTGCTCAAGCACCAGCTACTCCTTCCCCCAGTACAGTGGAAAATTAGGAGAATAAGCTGCATTGTCAGAGTTCAGAGGTGGCACACTGGAGGTTCACTGGTGCCCATGCCCAGCAGCTCTGCCCAGCTCTTCCCCTCAGTTCCAACCTCCATCTCTCTAAAGATCATCCCAAAGATGTAAACTAAGCATGGCAAATGCATTTGCATCTTCCTGATCTTTTATTTGATTCTCCTTGAACATTAGGTACCCAAAAAGAAACCAGAAATCCTCACTACCACCTGGAAAACCTCTCCATAGGCAGTTTGTTGCTATGTAATGATTCTTGTGTTTCTTACAAAATACAACTGCTTTTTTTAAATTTTTTTCCTCAGAGGATATTCTGGCTTTGCATTTAAATAATGTTCCTCCTGTATTTATGTCCTGAGAAGGTGTCTTCTGAAATTCTGTGTTGCTATCATGTACATATTTTCATGGTCTTCCATCCACAGGGTTGTAAGGGAACTTAAAACCCATCCAGTTCCACCCTCTTCCACTATCCCAGGTTGCTCCAACCCCTGTCCAACCTGGCCTTGGACACCTCCAGGGATGGGGAATCCTCAACCTCTCAGGGCAGCCACTAACAATGCCAGCTCCAGTTTGCAGAGAAGGAGTAGATTATAAAGAAAACAAACTTTCTCCAACTTACAGATCTTTAGAAGATGTGACCTATCCCATATCCATAAAACAGCTGCTAAAAGAGGCAGAAACGGCTCACAGCTTCTCAATGACTTGGGCAAAGCATGTGTCTGCTGCCCAAAGGAAGAGGGAGAATGACCCCATCTCTCCTTCTGTGTAGGAGGGAAAGAGGGAATATGTTCATTTGGAACAGAAATCCCAAGAGGAAAACCTCTGTGGAACGGGGCTTGCTTTTCTTGCTACTGTCACATGAGAGGAATGGGAGAGCCCAGAGCCAGGAGCAGCAGCACTCAGTCCAGCTCTCCAGGATTTGACATTACAATTCAGTAATGCTGATTGTGCTGTCCCAAAGGCACATTGTCCAAAGCAGCCATCTGCTCCTCAGTGCATACTGCTGGCCCTCTGGAAGTGAATAACATTAGAAAATGAAAATAAAACTTTGATTGAAAGCAACAAAGTGCTTAAGACATGAAATGCAGCAGGCCCAGTAGCAACCTAACCTAATTGCTGGGTATTTTTTCTTTTAAAACAGGGTGTCCAAAAGGTACTTACGGTTCAAACTGCCAAAATCCCTGTAAATGCATGAATGGAGGCCACTGTGACCCTGTGTCAGGAACGTGTGATTGCGCTCCCGGATTCATCGGAGCCAACTGCAGCAAAAGTAAGCCAGCATTCATGTTCTGCTTCTGTCAAAACACAACAGAGAGCCTCATTTGCATAAGAGCTTGTCAGAAGAAAAACAGACAGATCCCAGCTACCTCTTCCTTGAATTGTAAATCAGGATTCCAGCTTTGTAAAAAATCTCTTGCAAAATATTTTCCCTTGCTCCTGCATGCATAGAAGCAAGGACACTTACCCCAGGATTACAACCTGCTTGCCCAAATTTATTTCTAGAGCCAGCTCAGCGTGAGTTGCTCAAGTTCCTTCTTCCTGTCCAAAATTTCAAGGTTGAGAAATTATCTCAATATTTTGCTTCACACTATGGTGCCATTAGTTTCAATAAATGGGAGAAAGATCAAATTTTGTCATGGTAAAGACTCCACGGCAGCCCTACTGTTACTTCTCTGTTTCAGAGCTAAATGGTGTGGCTGAGTTTCTGTGCTGCTTCCAAAGCTCTGGTCTCTGTTGAAGTTCTCTTCAGCTAATTCACAGAAAGGCAATGTTTGAATGTTTGCTTGGACATAGCTTTGCTCTTCGGTGTTGGGCAGCATCAACATTAAGGAAGGAAAGATGTCTTAAGCTGGAAGGATGCACAGCTGATATTTCAGTTGTACACTCACTCTTCTGACAGGAAAGACAGTAAATATTCCATGTGAAATCATGGATTATATTTATAATCACAAGTAGTCTCAGAAGGTAAAGCAGTCGTGTCTTTGGGTGGGTTTTGGCTTCATAGTTGATGCTTTGAAGTGCATTAGGTGGAGTAAAAACAAAGCCAGCTCTTCCCCTAAGGTTGTGGCTATGTTAAAAATGAAAACTGCTGGGTGTTTAACAAATCCTGTGTTCCCTTCAGCTTGCCCTGAGGGCCGGTATGGGAAGGACTGTGCCCAGCTGTGTGCCTGTGGCAAAGGCCAGTGTGACCCACGGACTGGCGAGTGCACCTGTGCCCCCGGCCACACGGGACCTGCCTGTCAGCAAGGTAACAAAGCAGAACCCAGGTCACCTCACCAGAGGGTGACACACTTCAAATACCCAGCAAATAAACTCAGTGCCAAACATTGTTCATGGCCACATTCCCCAGGGCCTTTGCTGATAATGCTGCAGTTTGGGGTGCTCAGCCTCTGTCCCTCCACGCTCCATCACCCAGGCTAATCCTGCCCACACCTCCCTGCCACCCTCGTGCCAGGGCACTGGGTTCTGCAGGAAGCTGAGGGGATATGCCAGGACAGAGTGTTTGGGTGAAACTGATAATAATCATGGAGTAGTGTCCCACCACCCTAGGGAGACCCCAATCACTTGGGATACACATGGGGAGCAGCATGTGTTTGTATTTATCCCCTGTCACCTTCATCCTTTTCTTGGGGTGCTAATTTTTGGGTCTTTTCAACCTTTGTTAATTCTCTGTAGTGTGTCCCCAGGGACAATATGGCCCCAACTGCCACCTGACATGTACCTGTCAGAACGGTGGCATCTGTGACCACGTGGATGGCAACTGCACCTGCGGGCTCGGCTGGACAGGAAGATCCTGTGAGAAAGGTGATTTCCTGCTTTGATGGCAGTGCATTTGTACACTCAGCTGGGGTTTGCAGTGTCCCCACACACTCACAGACAAGGACAAACAGTTTCAGAACTGTCTCTAGAGCTTCAGGTCTTTTTTCAAACACAGTTTCCTCCCGAGTCCCGCTCATGAATTCCCTTATTTCTTCTTCACTCCATTATTTCTCCTCCTGTCCTACTTTTGTGTTCTTTTGTTCATAGGAAAGTTGGGTTTTGTCTTCTTCCATGAGGTCCTCAGAAGCCTCCTCACTAGTTATGTTCTTCTCTTTCATTTTGACTCTGGACTGGAGTCAAACTTCCCATACATTGACTGTTCTGACAACGTCTGTCCAAAGCAATTGAGATTATCTTTCTCTTTCACCCTTACTTCTCCATGACAGCTGTCCCTTGTGCAAGACAAAGCACACTAACAGAATAAGCTCATATCCTACTCTAGGATCTCTCCTGTCAGTCCAGTCTTCCCACAATTGTTCTGTCCATCTCCCAAAACCCATTCTGCTTTTCTGTTCCTATTTTTCTCTGTAGGTGAGAGATATCTGTATAGTTTAATGTTTAGAAAACCACAAATTTACTGGTATGAAATATAAGTAAATAGTTCTGAGTACACATTCAAGAAAAATGTCATTGTTAAATCATAACTGCCGTGGTTCAAGCCTCCCAGGCTCTCATTTACAGCACTTGTATCCCTGATACCTGTAGAATATTCACCCCAAACTCCATATGTATCTATACCAAGGACTGGTTGTTACAGGGGAGTGTCCCTATATACAAGTGTCATATAGAAATGACACTTTTTAGCAGCTTTCTGAGCTGCAGTTGCTCCACTCTGCATCTGAGGAGACTCAGAGCCCTGTGTGCAGAAGAGGAGCAGGGAGGAAAGGAAAGATGCAGCTACTCACAGTGTGAACCCTGTGAGGATGCAGTGGGCAGTGGATGCTCTCTGTGGACAGGCTCTAAAACATTTGCAGTGTTTTAGTCACCAATATCTGGGTGACCTAGAAAAGGCCATTTGTGTTCATCTTCATTTATCTGTTCTGGAGAGCTCTGTCGTCACCCACAGGCTGGGCTGGGACTGCCAAGCCTCTGCAGGATGATGCAGGTGTCCTCATGGAGTAGTGGATTGTGGGTGTATTTCAGATAAAACATCTCTGGAGTGGAGCTTGGGGGGCAGACATGCACACATTGTATAAGGAGCCGTGTGTTTATCACTAGAGAGAACTTCACTATTTGTCTTTTGGCAGAGGGAGTGAAATTATTGGAAAATTGAGTCTTGATCTCCACAGCAGTGTGGGTTTGAGTTGTGTTGTGACTGGAAATCAAAGACAGCTAACCAGGCATCCTTTTAATACAGATTAGATATGATGTTCCTGGAAGATCCTGTCTGGCATTTGCTGAGTTCTCAATCTGATTATTTGGACCGCCACACTCGTTTAAGTTCGTCTGCCCAGATTCAAATTATCCCAGCAGTGGGAAGTTAACTTATTCAGAGATGATGCTGAGGTTAATTATATTGGCACAGTCCCCTCTGCATGACTTGGCTTTCAGTAATTTGAGACATGTTTAGTTTTCTAAAAGCAGATAGCTCATTATACATGGACAGACTGTTGCTATGTGTGAAAAAGATCCTCCTGGTTTTATTAGGAATTCAAATAGTGTGATCTCCAATGATAACACAGAGAGGAAAAGCTTTATGTTTTCTTTCACACTTTTTAAGTGCCTAAAAGAAAATATTGCTGTAGATAAAAAGAAAAAAAAAGAGAAAATCTAATTTATGCCATTCACTACAAGACTTTACAACATATGGTAAAGGTTCAGCATCGAGTCTGTGAAGGGACAAATCAAAAAAGGCAGATTGTTAAAACTATGAGGAAATTGCTGTTTAAACATCTATATGATATAAAAAATTTCTCACCAAAGTATGTAAATGCATCATCATAGTGCAGAAATCTTGTGTCTTTACAACAAATATTCTTGGGTCTGCAAGTCATTCTCGGGGCATCACGTCTGGGCAATGCAATCTATCACATACGAGCTTTCTGGGTGAGGGCAGTGATTGATGGTTTGATTGTTTGTCTGTTTTTCTGTCCATGTCCTGCCAGCAGAATGTCTCCCAGGAAAGTATGGTGCTGGCTGCTCCTTGGACTGCCCGTGCCAGCACAATGGCACCTGTGACAGATTCACAGGGTGCTGCAGGTGCCCCGAGGGGTTCTACGGCCACTCCTGTGAGCACAGTAAGTGGAGACACTCGGGGTAATTGTCACAGATTTGGGGCTTCAGAGTAGTCAAGAAACACCTTGCTGGTTCAGTTAAAATTTTGGGGATGTCCCAGATAATCCAGCTCCTTCCAGATCTTTCATGTCTCTGTTGCTGTGTGGTACAAGTTTAAAAGCCCATAGTATTATTAGAGTTAAGGATAAATATCATTTTTTATTGGCTGCCAGGGACTGTCACAGAGAATACAGGGGATTTTAATGGTGTGTATGATTTTCTCCATGAACCTCCTTCATTTTAATTTTTCAGGGTGCCCCCTTGGATTTTATGGGCTGGGCTGTCTTCAGGCCTGTGTTTGTAAAAATGGAGCGACCTGTGATGCAGTGACAGGACAATGCCTTTGTCCTTTGGGTTATCATGGTGTCCACTGTGAAAAAGGTACTGTACACCTCTGATGGGAAAGAAAAAAGAAAAGGGGGAGGAAAAAAAAAAAAAAAAGCAGAACTCAAAAACCTTCTATAATTACTGGAATGTTTGTTGAGAGCCACTTCTTCCATATTTTGAGCTTAATGAATATCCTGAAACACTGAATTTGGGACAGATTTCCTTTTATACAGCTGGGTGTTCTTATTCCCTTATAAATTAACTAATCTGGTTCCAATTAATACAGTGAAAGTCCTGGTCTCCATGATGTCTTGCAGCAATGAGTTCCACATGCCATTTATTAAAAATAAGTCCCTTTTACTGATTCTAAATTTGCTTCTAAAACTCTAAATAAGATTATTAAATAGGTGCATGTCAGACCTGTTGAGTGTTATGGAGAGGTCTTCTAGAGAGTTCTAATTAAAAATAAAAATAAGTGCCAGCTACATTTCTGGGACAGATTTACAGATACCTTTGAGAAGTGAGATTAGACAACCCCAACAGAAGGAGAGCTTATATAAATATTGTGCCCATTTCACTATGCTTGATTCTTCATTAAGCTTGGCATTTACACTGACTTCAGCAGAGATTTTATGAGCTTTTCTCTGAGACATCCTGGGAAAACTCTGGGTTTAATGTACATCTTGCCACTCAAATGTGCCTCTAAAGGGTTCTCTTGCTGTCAGACTGTGACAGGGGCTGGTTTGGTGAGAGGTGCCAGCACCAGTGTGACTGTGGAGATGCTCCTTGTGATCCAGAGACTGGGAAGTGCCTTTGCCCACCTGGGAAGACTGGAGACAAGTGTGACATTGGTAAGGGCAATATTATTAAGGGTTGGACTGTATATAGTTAAACCACTCTGACCTGTTGGTTTCAGAATAACTTTAAAAGGGCATTTGCTGATGTTCAAGAATACATTGTTTGTAGAAAATTGCTCTTTGGGGTTATCGACACCTTTATCAGCAGGTTTGTACCTCTTGATTTAATCTATATTTGAATTGATATACTGATAGGAAAACTGTTCATGGGTCAGCTGTAAAAGGTCATTTGCCTTGAATTTTGGAGAACACAGGCTGAGGAAAGAATAGACCAAGAAGCTTTGCAAATGTAATGGGGGAGACTCCAGAGGGTGCAGTTGGGCACCAAGGGCTCCAGTTGCTGGGAGTTTTGTCACACTGACATTTGTGACCCTTTTCAGACCAATGCAAAAGTATGAACAGCTCTGGACTTGCTTCCCCTGGAAGGAGGATGGAACCCCCACAGATGAGGGTAGTGGAGCTGCCTCAGCTGTGCTTGGCCCTGACCTTCAGCAGCAGCCCAGGAGCTTTTAACCCAAACATAATTCCCTCCTTTGCAGCACCTGGGAGCAGAATTCTTCTATAACAAGGATATAAAAATAGATGAGAGATTTCTCCTGTAGGGAAAACCAGCCCCACTGCTGTACCCTGATGAGGCTAGGTGCAGAGAGAGGCAGAAGTGACAGATTCCTGAGCCAGTCTCTGTTCACAGCTGAGGCTGTGATCAGAGTTCAGGGCCAGGTTGGATGGGACTTGGAGTAACCTGGTCTGGTGAAAAGTGTCCCATGCCCATGGCTGGAACCAGATGAGTTTAGAGGTCCCTTCTAACTCAAACTATTCTAGGATTCTGTGATTATGATGGAGCAGTTTTAGGGTAAGCACTGGAGTAAAAGGAGTTGCAGTGGTTTAACTGAATGTCAGAAAACATTTGTGATCCCAATGCTCTGACAAACAAAATAAAAGGAGTGAACATCCATGTGCTACTGTGGAGCTTCACCAGGAACCAAAATCTTTCTGAGCCCTTGGAAAAAAAGGGGGAAAATTATTTCTCCTTTTGTTCTAGGATGAGACAGAAATAGATTTAAGCAGGCTGTTATTAATACAAATTGCTGTGATTTTAAGCATTGGTGCAACTTGGAAAACTAATTTGATTCCCTCTATGCAGTGTCCTGTGGTCAGGAAATGAAGCTCCCAGTCTGCAGCACTGTTCCAGTGGAAATATGAGCCACCCTCACTGCCCACACAGCACTGGGCCCATGGGCCTTTCCAGTCAAATTTTAGCAGAAGTGGAACACAAGGGGGAAGCTCAGCACCAAAAATGGGAATTGAGGTTTTCCTCCTTGCAAATTCTGCGAGTCATTTTTATTTTTCTTAAATCAGCTAGGGTAGCCCCCATCCATGAAAAGCTGTTATGGGGTAGATTTTATTTGCATTTTTATTTTCAATTAGGCTCAGTTCATCTGTGATATAACTGTGAGCAGCTGTGACTGTGCAGCAGCCATAAAGATAAAAGGCCTGATTTTAATTTGAACTCTGGTAAAGCACCCATTAAACAGGCAAAATGTTAATTAAAAAAAAAAAAAAAAGACAGAGAGAATATAACAGACTTTTATGGGCGTTCTTTTTCTGTAGTAAATTAACGTTGCAGACTTTCAAACAGATGTCTTAAATACACATTGTTATTAACATGAAAATGTGGTATTACATAAATTAAAATCAGGTCCAGAGGTGTTTGGGGAGACCTTTTCTCATAACATTTCCTAATTGAAAAGGCCAAGCTCGGAGCGCATGGGGCGAGTTCTCCCACGTGCTGGGGCTGCAGCTGATGCAGGGCTCAGGAGGACTTTATTTACCCCAGGGTGCTCGTGGGAGAAGGCAAATCCTTGGTTACAGGGTTTTTCAGCAAGGTGAGGGAGAGAGGGCCATTGTTTGCTGTGTGTTTCACACCCTGCCTTGTGACCCTGCTGTTCACTTTCTGTCCCTGCCTGTCCTCTGATGCATAAAAAATTGCAGTGAGGATTTTACCAGCCTAGGTATGAAATGTATTTGCATCTGAATGTAAGATTTTTTTTTTTTTTTTAGTTTAATTTGCCAGGAGGCAGCAGAACTGTGCAGAGTGAGACATGAGTATCTATAAAATGGATTTATTCTCAGTGTCTCATTCTGCAAGGGAAGGCTCTTGGCCAGCATGCACTGACAGGAGAGACAGGGGCAGGAGATAGTGTGGATCCAGGAGGCTGACAGCAACTTTCCTAAGCAGATCCCAACATGTTCTCTGTTGGCCTGTCAACCCCTGTTTTTAAACCAGAAATTATTTCCAGTCTGGGAACCTCTTCAGGACAGCTGGGCTGCAGCTTGGGCAGAGCATGCGGCAGACAAAACTTGATGACTGCCGCACTTTCCCAAATGTCATGTTTTCATGTGAACAGCTGTAGGTGTCTAAGCAGCTTCCTGATCCCACAGAAGGGAGAGACTAGCAGGAGTGTCCCAAACCCCCTCCCAACCCCTCCTGTCCTTGCAGGGTGCAGGCCAGACAGGTACGGCCCCGGCTGCTCCCTGCGGTGCCAGTGCGCCGGCAGATCCCGCTGCAACCCCCGCAACGGGAGCTGCGCCTGCCCAAACTCCTGGATGGGGCCAACCTGCACACAAGGTAACCAGCCTGGGGGCTGCAGCCCTTCCTGCTGGGATAAAACATCTGTGGGCCATGCTGGTGGTCAGTTTGGGTGGGAATGTTAACCCACTGGGATGCTTGGATAATTTCTCTTCTTAATAAAATAGAGTACGGAGGGAAAGTTTCTTCTCACTTGTAGTCTAATCATAATTCCTCCTTTAGTTTAGTACAAGCTTGAGGTACCTTCTGATTTGGAGGTGTTCTACACTTTTGCCTGCTCTCTGCCTCTGTGAGGGGGTTGCTCTAACTCCCTCCTCTACCTTCTTTTCAAGGCTACCATTTATTGAATTATTTAAGTGTAAATTGTATAATCTATATAATATCTCAGTATTAGGTTATATGGACCTGAAACTGTGTTTCTACTTAATTCTCTAGGTGGCCCTCCAAAGCTTCCTTTTTATGAAGAACAAGCTCAAGAAAGAGGGAGTATTTTTCCAAGAGCTCTACAACAGTAACATTTGGACTAATAAATGAACTGTTTTATATGCACAGACGGTATTTGAATTTGGATATGAAAACAGTTATTCAATTCAGCTTGAATTGTACTGAAGTATTCACACTTCTTATGGAAGACTACAGAGGCCATTTAGTAGCTGGATCCTTTTAAAAAGTTGAATCTGTTTCATGTGCTCATTCCTAGCCTCTTGTCCCTCCATTAATCTACTCTGGACATTCTTTCTGATATTAATATAACTCATTGCTTGGAAGCCTGGACATGTTTTTAATCAGACCAGCTCCAAAGAGTATCAGGACAAGCAGCGTGTAACACATCACCATGGAATGAGCCACGCTCCATATCAGGGACTTTCTAAACCCACTTGACAACCAGCACCAAGTCTGAAGGGTGTTCCACAGATTGTTTCTCTACAGATTCACAAAATCACATTGCACAGAAACTAGAGAGATTCATCAAATTAATTCCTCTTTGAATGCATTGTGTGTTCTAGAGAAGCACCCTGTTGAATTTTGAACTTGCATATGAAGAGGAATCCGCCACGATCCAACAAGAGTCCTCAATACATTGTTAATTTATTTAAGAGCATCTTCTGCATTTCTGGTGTGGTTTGACTGATGGGAAGGTTTCTGTCTGAGTCTGTCTTCCAGAGAGCGTGGTGTTATCTGCCAGACTCGCCTGGCATTCTGTGTTCTCACATCTTACCAGACAAATTTCTCAGTGGGTTGTCAAGCCAAACTGTGCAGCACTTCTCATCAAACAGTGTCTGCTAATGCAAAAAAGGTTTCATCTTGAGTGTAGAAAGCAGTAAGCAAGGAGAGATGCTTAAAGATGATATCTTTGGGTTTGTGCTTTTATTGAGCAATTTTTTTTTTAATCAAGTCATCTCACAACAGTCCTGGTCCCATTCAGCAGCTGCTGGTGGCCACCTCTTAGAACCTCTGTTTGGTGCTATTTTGTCTGTTTAGACAGGTTTTCCTTTGATACAGAACTATGTCATTATAAAGAAATTTACATTCTGTATTTTAGTATTCTGAGTTAATCTGAGACTAAAACATTTCAGAGTGCTTCTTTGTACCTCTCTTTAGGTTAGGAGTTTAAAAATCTGTGTACTAACCACTTGATTCTGACTGTATCAAAAGTACACTTAAGAAGGGCCCTCAGGACTGTGGAAGACACAGAGTATGGGCAGTTCCAGCTGTTGAGCTGACACTCCATTCACCACCAGAACAAACTGGAGCTCTGCAAGAGCAGGTTTTTGTTTTGCAAGAGACAAAATGACAATAATTGATGGCAACTTGGGATTTTTGATGAGATTTGTTGTTGTGGTAAGTGACAAGTTGGTGAAGCAGGATCCAGGAGGTTGGATGGGAAGATGAGGTAAAAATTTTTCCCCCGTGGTTCACCCCAGGTCTTAAACACATCTGCAGTCAATGACTGTCCAGGACAAAGCAAGTGGCACTTGCTCCCCTGGGAGTTTATTTCAAATTGTGATCTATGGGAGACAATACAGTTCAGGAGGTGTTTTCCAAGCTTCATGGAAGTCTTACTGTTGTTATACATCACTTTTTTAGGTATTGAAAGTAAAGGTATTTGTGAATGTGTCAAAGTTAATTAACTAACTGTGCTTTCAGCCAGGAAATCACTGGAGCTGATGCTGATCCCTTTTAATTTCTTTTGTAGAGCTCAATGAATGTCACTGAAAAGTTCATTCAATGTAAATGTGGCAAAATTATGGCCCCAGGAGCATGTGACTCTGAGCAAGGCAGTGACATTTTAAATGTTCTTTTGGAGGTGTGATGGCCTGGGTCTGATCTGACAATTATGTGAATTTGGGGCAATTTCACTGAACAGGAACCTGTAAGGTAAATCTCCTGTGAGACAATGAGATATAATTTTAGCAACTGCTGGAGAAGAACAATTCAAGTTGAGCAGTTGACATATTTTGATCTTAACTTTTTATTTACTGCAGAGCCAAACTACAGCGTTGCAAATGTCACACTGTACTCAAGATTTTTTTGTAGAATCATTGAGTGAGCAAAGCTGTAGAAAACCTGTGAATGACTGAGCTTCCTTTTAAAGTCTGGTGACCTTCAGAGTCAAATGGGTCAGAGAATCATCATTGAAGTCAAATTTCAGAGATTCATCCCACCTAGTTTTGAATATCTCCAAGGATGGAGATCTTTGAATCTGTCCTAGTGGAGATTTCATTTTCTTTCTATTTTTTTTTTCCTGGTTTCTAATCAGAATTTCTTGAGTTTCATCTTTGGTCCACAGTTTCTCATCCTTTCAGTGTAGATCTCTGAGGAGCCTTTGGCTCCCTCTCCCCCACAGCCCCCATGGGGTAGTTGGCTTCAGCCTTGGTCTTCTCTTCTGAAGACACCCCATTACCTCAGTGACCCTCCACTGGCCACATTCCAGTACCTGAGACTTTCCAGTTCATTCCAGCTGCCCAGAGACTGGTGTGGTTACTCAGCAGCTCATGCATAAAACCCTTTACACTGCTGTCAGACAGCAGAATGTATCAAATGTACTGTTTTTCTCTTATTTTCGTAGCTTGATGTGTGATTTGAGCAGCTAATCAAAGGGGAAACCTTTCTCAAGCCATATTATTTACACCTGTGTATACTTGTTTACATTTTCCACAGTATCTTGATAATAGAAATGTAAATATGTAGTATAAGGAAATAAAAGATTTTTGTATTAAGTGTTTTTAATGGATGTCACAATTTTAGGTACATGATGGAACACATATTTCAAGTGACTGATACTGAGCCTGTGCCAATGAATTAAGAGGCCCAAGTAGATCTGTGTTGGGAAATATTTCAGCAAACTTTTTTTTAAATCAAAAAATGCCAATTCATACAACCCACTCCCTATGCAATAGACTTTTCTTTTTTTTTTTTTTTTTTTTTTTAATTCAAAATGCTTCTTGGCTTCTTTATGTTATTACCTTGGGAAAAGAAGTTCACTTCAGTGCCATCAAACAGAACTCTGCATGGCTTCTTGTTCCTATATAAAGTACAGTCATATACAGGTAAAAATCAGAATTAAAGATTTCAAAAACGTTAAAAGAAGAATTTTGATTGGGATAGTTGAAGTCTTTTATCTTGGTTCTTTTTTTTTCATTAGGCAGAGAAAATGTTTACAAGGTTTTGTTTTCTATAAGAGCCACACTTTACATTATTAGCTATTAATTAAGGAAGTTTACTTGCTTAATTGTTCTGATTTGCTATTATTGTTCTAATTCTGCTCCTTACTACAGTTTACCTAATTCCTTGCCTACAAAGTAGTCTTTATTAGACAAGATGAAATTTTTAATGGAAAACTGACTAAATCAGCTTTTCCAGAGATTAATTTTGTGGCAAGTGAGTGTAGTTGCTACTAAATTAACAGAACTCCGCTTATTTGCTTCATCAGATTCCAGTGAAAGAGTGTCAGGCTGATACAGTCCTGACCACAGCACTGGGGCTTGGTGAAAATGAAAGTGAAAAATGCAGTGAAAATGGGGTTTATAGTTAAATTGATGTCCACCTTCCTCTTGGTGGAGGCATTTGCTGGCTCCCCATTTCCCAGGGGGCTGAAGTTAATTACAGTTCCTTGAAGAGAGCGCTCTGTGTATTCCTCTGTAACACACTTGCACGTGCAGATAACTCCTTTCAGAAAGACATTGGAATTATTTCAGCCATGCAGCTCCCGTGCCAAATCCCCCTGTCTTACCTTGTGTGCTCCAGATAAGTTCAGTTGGAGTGGGGAGTTGAGTGTAACTCAGTGGGCCCAGCAGAACCTCGCTCGCTGCGAATTCATGAAACCAGAACAACATGTTTTAAGTTAGACCTCACTAACACTATCCTCATAGGAAAACAATCAGAATTTTAAAAATTCCCCGCTTCCCCTGCCAAAAATTATTATTCTACTTTTATCCTTTTTATGTTGAAGAACCATAGCTATTAAAGTTTGCCCAGATTCCTTGCCAACCATATTATTTTGATTGGCTGCAGGTTTCTGTTTGTGTAAGTAATAACCAGCATAGTGTCAGGAGTTGCCAACGGGACAAACATGGAAATAATACCTTCATGTCCTTCCCAGAAGAGGCAAAGACACATTTGGGAGCCATCGTGGCTTCATTGTGCAGATCAAACAGTGACTCTGTTAGAATTTAGCTTCTTATCAGAGCTAAGTAAAGCTTAGGAACAATCTTTGAGAGTGCTGGTGGACCAAGAAACCTCCATCCTCCCATCCTTGTGTTAATATTTTTATATTTAGGCTAGAAATTTTCTCAGTTCCCAGTTTTAGGAGGACTTTTCCTTCAGGTTGACCTGTGACTGACTGAGCAGCTCTGTGCATGGGCTGCAACTGTGCCCAGTAATACTTTTGCAAGGTCACAGCTTTAAATTCTGACACTGTGTAAAGCAATTTCCAGCAGTAAACACCAAATCTCAGCCTTGTAGAACATAAGTTGTTCGTTCTGTTCTTTTTATTGCTTTTAATAAGCACTTGCATAGAAATATTATGTCTCTGTGAGTTTGTAACCCCTCTTCAAGGAATGTGTGGGATTTATCTCAGATTTGTACTGTACTTTCTGTTGTAGACATGTTGTAGTGAAAGGATGCTGATTTTTTATATAAACATGTCATTAAAACTTGGTTTGTTTTTCCCTTATTGCTAGTCTTGAAGCAACAGGCTTGTGTTGTGGATGAGACTTTATTCTGCTGAACTAATTCACATTCAGAGCAGGCAGGCTGAAATCACACCTGCTTTTAGTAGTTTGTATAGAATAAATAATGGCTTGTGCCCAAATGGGTTTGTATATGATCCCTGACCAGGGCAACCTGGCCAGTGACTGAGCCTGACAAATAGAGCTTTCTGGCACTCAGACTCCAGAGTATTAGAAATATTCAAAACACAGCATAAATCTTGCTGGAAGTGGATGGTTATGAAGTGTAACATTTTGGGAAGACTTGGGCACGGAGCACTTTGAAGGCATTTGAAACCACACACCTGCAGCCTCCCATCAGCCTGCTTGGGCACTTCCCAGAGCCCAGTTCTGCCAACAAATTGCCTGGTTCACCTTCAGGGTATTGTCTTCTCACACTGGCAGGAGCTGGAGGAACACGTGTGCCTGCTTAGTGCCAAATAATGCAGTAGGAGTGTGCTGGTTAATTGGAAGTAGCAGGCTAAATTGAATTCAAAATGTGTAACAAAGGGGGAACGGTAGATCAAGCTGTCAGAGAAAAAGTGGACAGCTCTGGCTTGCTGCTTTCTGGGAGAGCAGGCTTGGATTCCTTTTGAAATTTCAGGGCAAACGTTTTGAATTGAGCTGTGTAATACTGCAGGGTTCTGTCTTGCGTGATTTACTTCACTCTTCCTTCAGTTTTCAACAAGGAACAGAATAATTAAGTTCATTTGGTTTGTCATCTTTTTGACATATGTTCTAAAAATAATTCTATAATCCTTGCAATTTATCCAGTAATTTCTTTTTTGGAAGCCATATTTAAACTATTTGAAGAAGCTGTTGATGTTATTGCTATTAACCTCTCAGATTGCTGTTAAAAGCTGGTCAAAAACTAGACATGGAATATTAAACCAGAATATTCTCAATCTCTTCAGAATTAGCACTGATGTGTGTTTTAAACCTTTAAAAAGCCATGCCTCTGCAGCACTTGAAATGTTCATAAATCATGGAATGGTTTGGGTTGGAAGGGATCTTAAATTCCATCTATTTCCAGCTAGATGTGGGGCAGCCACAACTTCTCTGGGCACCCTTTGCCAGTGCCTCACCACCCTCACAGTAAAGGGGTTTTCCTGATATCTGAGATATGTGGGACCAGAGTGACCTTGTGACAGTATCCAGGGAGCACTGTTCCATGGGATGGTTCCTCAGCACCTTCAGAAACTGTTATCCCAATCTGCAGCCAGCACTGCTTCTTTCTTCTTTTAGTCAGCACTAAAAGTTCTCAGGGTGCTCATAGAATATTCTGTATGCATGCAATAAAAATAACCATCCAAAGCCTGTGAATGGTTTAAAAATTACTTTAAAGTGCTGTATGATAAGCCACTGCTTTGCTGATTCTTTCAAGCATGGTAGTTAGAAAAAAAAAAACACAACTCAGTTGTGTTGTTTTATATATGAATAAAGATGTCAGCAAGTAGTCATCTAACTGTCCGTGCCATTTGGCAGTATCTAGCTTCCTTTTCAGTAATAGCTCAATAAATCTTTATCTTTTACTAAGCTGATGACAGCAAAACATCTTGAGAAGCTGCATGTGGTGTAGATATTATAGTTAATGCTTAAATGCTTCATGCCATCGTCTACTGGGTGTTTTTTTTCCTGTCCAGATGTAACATCCTGGTTTAAGGCACGTGCTTGCTTCTCCCTCTAGTGATTCCAAGAGGCCTAATGGTTATCAATTAATTAATTAATTAAGTTCTGTTATCCTAAATCACTGTGTTGATCCACAGTAACTGAGATCCACCTGCTCAGGTGATCTCATTGACCTCTTACCAAGAGTAGTAGAAAAGAAGCAGCTTTGTCATTTGGAGCAGGTTCTGTTCTTGGTGGTTTCTTTCTGCCTGCAAGTCCTTGGTTCATCCAGAAATCCAGGGGTTGCCTCAGCTCTGTCCCCTGCTTTGGAGGTGGCCCTGTGGGAGCAGCACTGTGAACTGGGCTCATGTTGGCTGGTAAGTGGAGCCACTGTTGGGGTGGAAATGCTCCATGTCCCCCTGGTTCTGCCCTGCTCCCATTAAAACCAGCCTGTCATTTCTTTGTTATTTGGTAAGTCTTAAGGTGCCATAAATTACTTACAAAGCAACTTACTGAAAATTCTCTAATTTTTGCAGCTGGAGGAAGCTTTTTTTTCAGCCAGAAATCCAGTTTTTAAATGATTTATTTCTCCTCTAAGAACCACATTAAGATTTCTTGCTGTACATCATCATCAAAGAGCAAGATCAGTGCAAGTAGAGACCGTGGTGTAATTCCTGCCTGTCCATTTGCTTTTTTTCCTCTTTTCCCTGACATTTCAGCTGTGGTAGCTGTTGTGGATCTTGGCCTTGCACTACCAGGCACAGGGGAAGGCTGCTCTTAATTATTACTTTACATTAAGGGTATATATAAAATACAAAGCAGCAAATAGCATCACATTAAATATGGGCTGTGTCCCTGGGTAATGAGGGGTGGGAATGCTGCAGGAGCAGCAGCCACTGATGGCATCACTCTGCTCAAGCCTTTTGAGGAGCCCTTCACCCTCTCAAAATAAGAGGTTTGAACAGGCAGTTTGAAGGAGTATTAGAACTGCTCACAGTCATAGTTAGCGTGTTAAAATATTTTACAAGAACCAGTGAATTTGATCAGAAAATAGTTATTTTTGGCTGCCAATGTGGCAAAACCACTTAAAATACAAACTCAAGAATGTGTTGAAAGGAGTCAGTTTGCCAGCACAGCTATTGTTGTAGCAAAGTCTCTCCTCTGATCCAACAGGAATCATCTCCTCAAGTTTTATTACTTAAAAAGTTAACGTGGATGTCAAGCACCTGGAAATCTTTATGTCTTTGAAAAGAGCAGTGGTAGGGGCTGGGTGAGTTTGGTTTCTTGTTGCAAACTCTTTTGCTGTGGGGTATTAGCTGGGGATTTTCTTCCCTTGGGAAGCTTTGAGGATTGATTTGGTAGTTCAGTGTCACTGTTTTGATGATGTGCTCTCTACAAGGGATAACAAGATGTGTGATTTGATGCATAAGTATTTGAATTTGCAGTGGATTTTCTCTTAGTTTTTATTTCTAGCCTAAAAATAATAATAATTTTTTAAAAGTATCTTGGCTTTTTTTGCCTTTAAAAAAAAAAAAAAAGGTAAAGAACCCCAACCACCACAGAGGGCTCCTCTAGAGAGACAGGGCTGCTTCCTTTGAGAAAAATCAAAACATGCCTGTAAGCAGTGGGACAGAATGATTTCAGCAGCAAAAATCCATTTTAATGCATGCCTGAGTGAGGGCTTGTGCAAGTAGAAATCCCCTGGACCCCTCAGGAGTTGGAGAAGAGATGGCTCTGCAGCCCTTGGTGTCTCCAGTACATCAATGGTGCTGCAGCATCACATGCCAAGGCAGGGGAGATGTGAAAAGCATCGTGATCACTAAACTAATATTTTACTTTGAGTGGGCATGAAGGAGGATGTTGAAAACTGGGTTTTGTCCTGCCTCTGCTGCCAGCAAAATAAGGCCCCACACAAGAGGGTTTAAAGGTCCCTGTGGGAAAAAATGCCATTGCCAAGAGTGCCTTGTCCAAGTTGCCCTGAAGGAACCTCTGCCAGAAATACCTGTTAACAATAAGGACCTGTTAATGTTTCACAATTATTTTCCCAAGTATTTAATTGCTGCAGCAGTCCCCAACACAAGAAGCTGGCAGATATTAAATACACAATAACTGTGGAAACCTCTAGTCTGTCTGCATGTGCCAAGACCAAGACAGAGCTGCACATCTGCAGGTCTGGTGAGGACTCTGTGTGCAATCAAGGAGAATAAAAAGCTGGGGCTCTGTCAGTCGTAACTACAGCTTTTCCAAAGAAAATCAATGTGATTTTCATCTTTTGTGGAAGGAAGCTAAGCCACAAATTATTCATGGCAGGCACATCCCAACTTTTCTGCACAGAGGCTGCTCTGGGAAATGAAGGAGAGCAGTGTTAGAGGCCAGTCAGGATTGTTTGTAATTCCCCATCCCCAAGAAGGTGTTGCTTTGTCAGTGGCTTCTGACCAGATGAAAACTCATGATTTACCACAGACAGGTGTGATCTTCCTGCCTCAAGGTGTACTTCCCCTTGTGGATAATAAAACTAACCAGGCTGACTTTTACAACTGAAAGAAACCACAAATTGCATCTTCTCTGCCTGATATCAAGGCAACATTAAAGCTCATTTTGATAGTTTATCTTCCCCAAGTGAGGAAACTGCAGCACTGGCACAACACCTTCAATATTTCTGCCTCACTCTGCAGGATCTTAAAGACAAGGCTGTGCCTGGATGGATGTCAGAAAGGGACATTGGCTTTTGAAGTGGTACTGAGAGCCTGTCTTCATTCTTGAGCCTTGATACACCTTTTCAGCTTGTAAATTCAGCTATCTGCCTAAATGTCATCTGCCTGATAGAGTTTATGAGCTACTTGACAGCAGACCTTCCCAGTTCCTGACAGGCTGATCACTGACAAGGGACCCACGGGGCAGTTCCTGCAATGCTGCTGGATTCTCCTGTGCTGTGACATCCATTGCTTGCTAAAGATATTCATGGATTGCCATGACACAGACTGATTCGTTTTCCTTGGGTTTTCCAGAGGAATAGGTGGATTCAAACCTGCTGGGAGTCAAGGAGGAGCTGGACTGGAGTTTCCTACACCCTGCTAAGAGCTCCAGTCACTGAGTGATTTGATAACCAGAACATTCCCTATGGCTATCTTCCCACAGGCTTACAAATAGAGCTGGAAGGTTTGTTTATTTTTAACTGGAATGAACATATTAGTAATTTGCATGTTTTTTTTTTTTTTTTTGGCCTCCAAAAATGTTTGAGTGACTCAGTAGGTGGCACCCTTTCTATTCCTTTATTTTCCACCAAATGTCAAAAATAAGTTGGAGCTGGAGCCTGTGAGTGTGTGTGTGAAACAAGTTCAGTAAAAATGTAAATGCATATTTGTCTCCTTAATTGAATATAGTATATTGTGAAATCATTACTGTCAGGGCACACTTGGGTTTATACAAACGCTTAAGTAAAGAAAATATATAAACCTAGATTGACTTGAACAATTAGAATGTGATAGTGGACATCTGTGTTCAATAACATCACTTTGGTAAGCAGTGTTTAATATTTCATGTCAAAGCAAGGGGAGTAATAGAACGGGGTATTTTCAGAATTCTTAGATTGCTGAAGTTTATGGCATGGCATAATATATAATCTGTCCTTTGTCAAGCTCACCAGAAAGAGCCCTACTGCAGCTGAAGACGTAAAGTGCTCTAATATATATGTTTCTAGACCTCTCCCTGCTTGAGGAATTAATCTTGGAAGGTGCTGAGTGCCCTGAAGTGCCAGTGAAGCCAGTGGGATTTGAAGTTTCTTGCAGCTCAGAGAACAGGGATCCTTACAGGGGTAATCACTCTCCTCCAGTCCCAGCCAGGAAAGCCCTTCAGAGCTCCTTAACTTTTAGTGTGTGAGGAGTCCTCTTAAAACTGGCATCAGGAATGCTGCTGGGACAGTGTCCAGAGGTCATTCCTCCATCATCTGATAAAATGAGAGCTGCTCCCTAGCCTTGGGAATTCAAAATTTGGTGGAGAAGAGGTGGAAATGAGAAAGTTCCTTGCCCAGGGGCAGATCTGCCACAAGGGCTGAGCTCAGAGTGCCCCCAAGCAGATCAGAGCCTTATCTGCTGGGTTTTGGGGGTGGAGGAGGAGGAAAGGGGCACCCCCTCATTCCAGGAGAAGTCCATGCACAAGTACATCACCAGCTCAGGGACTCTGTTTGGCTGCAGAAAGTTCAAAGGAGGAGAAACATTTTTAAGTATCTTCCAACTCTCATATTAATGAGCAATTACACTGATGTTCTTGGATGAATTTCCACGGAGTAATTCATCTACAAACAAATCTTTCTTTTGTATTTCTCCCCCCACCAAAACCCCAGTCTTTTGTATTTCATTTTTAGGTGAAATTCTGTAGTGAAAGGGGCCAAAAGAAACATGCTTTCCTGAGCCTCATGCTGAATGTCTGTCTGGATAGTTTCATTTTAACTGCAGCTTGGGAAAAAAAAATGTAAACATGGTGTGAGTATCGTTTTTAAGCTGAAACTGTTTTTCCCCCGTGTTCAAATAGCATTATAAATGTTTGCTCAAAAGAGGCATATTTATTCATCTAGCCTCTGAGAGAGCACTGTGTGCATAGGTAGCAATAAAAATGTGTTAAGGGCTGAGAGAGATTCCCCTGGTAAATGGCTTTTCTCTTGACCTCCTCTTAAGCATCTTAGCGAGGCTCTGCTGCTGCCTCTCTGAGGAAGTATGTTTGCACTGGGGAGGAAGAATTTTTAAAGTTGCAGAGTGTTACAAACAGTGAGCAAGTAACTGTGGGGGTTTGGATGTTTGGTGGTTTTTTAAATAATGTTAGGGAAAAAATCTTATGAAAAAGACATGGGATGCAAAGCAGTCACACACATTGAAAGTTGTTCCCAACTTGCTATATGATTTCTTGCAAGGAAGATGATCTATGCAATTGTTATTCTCTAAATTTTTTTCTGACTGATTTCTCAACAAATCTTTTTTTTTGGTGTGACTATTCACCACTTCTGTGTTTGACAGCTGAATCTACCTGCAAGGGTTGTTTAGAAAAGGAGGATCAGGAGGATCTTATCACTTTCTACAGCTCCCTGACAGGAGATTAAACCCAGGTGGGGAGTGATTTTTTTTCTTCCAGGTAATGAGCAATATGGCAAGAGGAAATAGCCTCAAGTTGTGCCCAGGAGAGGTTTTGGTTGGATGTTAGGAAAATATCTTCTCTGAAAGAGTGGTCAGGCATTGGAACAAGCTGTGCAGGGCAGTGGTGGAATCACCACACCTGGAATTGTTCAAATAACGTGTAAATGTGGTGCTCAGGGTCATGGCTCATGGTGGACTTGGCTGTGCTGGTAAATGGTTGGACTTGATGGTCTTAGATGGTTTTCCAGCTAAAATGATTCTCTGATTCTGTGCATATTCAGATATAGATCTGACACTCAGCATCATGTAGCTTCTCTGGCACACAAGGTTACAGTCCCTTGAGTATAAGCCCAAGTATTTTTGTGTGCAGAAATTATTTTCCAGAAATGATTTCACATGAGACCATGCTTTTCCATGAATTTGGTTCACTCAAATGCAAAATAAGGAGGGGCTGTAACAGAAAGAAGTTCATCAGGCTGTTTGTATGAATAAGGGCAAGGCTCCCCTGCTTTGCTCACCCAACTCTGTCCTACCCAATTAAATGTGCACTTGGCAGTTGTCAGACTGAATAACTCAACTCACCACGGAAGCTGGAGATGGAAAACACCTGCTCAGACCATCCCTGTCCAGTGTAGAGCCATGTCCCTGCAGGACATGGGTCCTCCCTAAATCCTGCAGCTGACACTCAACACACAGCCTCAACTGGCAACATCCTGTCCAGAGCTGCACTTCATAAATCAGAGCCAGGCTCAGTAAATCAGCAAGGAAGAGCAGTTCACCAACGCTCTATCTCCGTTTTCAGTTTCCTTACATTCTGAGGAATCAGTGGCATGTCAGAAATTATTCTCTTGCCCAAGCACTGACCAGTATCTCCACAGAGCTGTATCTTGCCAAGCAGGAACATAAGCAAACACTCAGGTCTGCACTGGGGGCTTGAGCAATCGCCCTGCACAGCCAACATTCCTCCCAGCTGTTTATGTGTCCGTCACGGGGTCGCTGCTGTTGCTATCCATAGCTGATGTTGTTGCTGCTGCACTGTGTCATTTTATCATTCCTGGGTGGGAGGATGAGTTAAACGACGAATCTGCACATATTTGTCACGTTGGGAGCCTCCAGATCGCCGTGTTCCTATGGAAACCTGGCCCTGGCTTGGCTGAACTGGCCCCATCGTGGGTGCTGAGCGCTCAGAACAGGAAAAAAAGCTGGCGCTGGGCTCTGCTTGGAAATCTGCTCCCAGATGTATGGATGGTTGTTTATTTCTGCATTTGAGAGATCTAGAGAACTGCACCAAGATGCAAAATAGCACGGAAGAAACAGTCTTTGCAGAGGCTAATCCTCACTGATTGGCATAAAGCGGGTGTGTATTCTTTAACATAAATTTTGGGTAAGATTAAATTACAAGAGGCCTAAAAGGAAAGATTATAAAGAAAAAAAAAAAAAAAAGAAAGCCTAACTTGGCCAAGATTGTTAGTTTAGAATATATGTAGTGCCAAAACAATACAAGTTGCACAATTTCATGACACATACCCATTTCTTAACCCATTCTGGCTTCATCAAACTCAACAGGAGTTGATGACTCCAGCTGGTGACTGTGATGGACTTCACACTAAGTTGATGTCCTGCTCCTGGTTATGGCCTGTTGACCTTACTCAGGTAATATTGGACATTGTAAGGTTATTTCTGCTTACCTGGTGAGAATTTTGAGTACAGAAATGGTGCACCCTCCCCTCTGCTAGGGCTGGAAGCAAGCTCTGCTGTAAGGCTGCTGCTTCACTTTCTGAAAAAGCTCAGTGTTATTGTGTGTGCCTTGCCAGGCCTCGAGATGAAGTTTTTCCATGTGGTCTTGAGATATCTGTAACATATGGTGACATTTTCAAATCCTCACCACGCTGGAGAGTCTGTGCTGTAATGTCACTGCCACGCCGCAGGGATGCTGGGGAAATGGCTGGTGGAGCAAAGATTAAATTACACTGCCCAAATTTTAACAAGTTATCACAGCAGCCCTGGGAAAACTTCAGCCATGTGGTTCTCTGAAGACTTTGAGGTATTGTTAATTAAATGACTGCTGTGCTTTTACCTCCCATAAAAAAAACTTTGCCTCCCATAAAGGTTTTTAGCTTGACAATGCATCAGGCAGAACTCCTGCCCACTGTCTGCCTCATATTGCTGCTGGGGCTGTGCAAGCAACTCCAGTGCCAGCACCCCAACCCAACTCTGTGTGGCTGAAAGGGCCCCAAAATGCCAGCCCTGCCTCCCTTTTGGTCACAAGGGAGACAGTGGCAGAAGTTTTCTGGCTGATGAACGCGCCAGGCGAGATGGGAAGGCCATGAAAACATTCAGATTGCCATGAGTGAGAAGCAACACAACATCCATATTGCGTCTCTTGTTCTTGGCATTGCAACAATGCATAGTTTTCTGTTGTCTCTGGAACCACTCAGGCCTGTAATGAATGGAGTACCAGTGATTGGAAACGGTCCTTTTAAGCGGATGTTTCCATTAATTTGCTTTCCTCCTTAAACCTTATAATGTTTTTTTTCAAGTGTCGGCAGAAGGGCCGAAGCATCTCTTGATCTTGCAGATTGTGTGTCCATGTGGACCAGTCCAGGCACTACGTGGAATTTCCAACACAATATCCACTTGTTCTCTGAGCTCTCAATGTTTTGATTAGTTCATTTCACTGGTACTAAAAAGGGAAGACATCCAAGGTCTACATTTTCAAAAGTGATCACAGACAGCAATTCTGTTCACAAACGTGGTGTATGTACAATATGTATTCTAATTTTCAGAAAAGGTGAGGTCACCTCCTTCCCCATGACTTCAGGCAAAGTTATGGTAGTTTAATGTCTCCAAAGAGCTGAAAAAATATAATGGTCACCCTTAAATATCAGTCAAATGTTTAGAGTTTATGAGGACACTTCAATTAAAACAAATCTTTAGAAAATTGTTTGTCAACACCAAAACCCTGTGAACAATCAGATGAATTTAGACCATCCCTTACACTGTCTCCCCTTCTCACTCTGTGATTTACCCAGATCATAAGAACTCTGCTGGTTTGAACATCCCAGTGGTCAGGAGAGCTCACATGTGAGAACTGGGATTACAATCTTCAGCTGAAAATGTCTGATTTAGTCTTGAATTTCCCATACCCAAAGGCCCCAATTCCAGGATATTAGCAAGTTAGAAAAAGTTGTCAGGCATCTATCTTGTTCTGTTGGAGAGAAAAAGGTGGAAAAAGAGAGAAAGAGAGAGAAAAAGCCCTTGGCTTCATCCTAGTGTGGAAACTCTTTCCCATCTCAATTTGGCTGGAAAAAAGAACCAAGACTAACAGCCAATCCTTAGTAACATAGGGACCCCATTCAGAAAACTGTTTAATCCCATGCTTAAGTGTACCTATGGATATGGGTTCTGTTCAAGCTTACATGTGTTGCTGGATTTGGATGAATTTAGATGGAAACTTGAAGATCTGGGGGAGTAAGTCTGTGTTAGGATAGTTGTTGAGGTCCTGGCACAGGATGCCCAGAGAAGCTGTGGCTGCCCCAACCCTGGGAATGTTCAAGGCCAGGGTGGATGGGGCTTGGAGCAACCTGGGATAGTGGAAAGTGTCCCTACCCATGGTGGAGGGTTGGAACAAGATGGTCTTTAAATGTTCCCATGCAATTCAAGCCATTCCAGGATTCTGTGATAAAAGAGGGATATCCTGGATCTGATTTAGTTTTGCACCACTTCAGCAGAGAAGCCCCATGTTCCCATGCTCCCAGACGTGCTGGATGTGTTCAGATGAGCTCACAGAAATGTGGGGATGGCTGGGACCTGGGAGGTCACTCAGCCAGGCTGCTGCACTGAGCCCAAGCCCATCCCTGACGTGTGTTTGCTGCAGTTATTGCAAACCTCTTCCCAAGGGACTCGCTGACTTCTCTCTTTGCATTTAGGGATTCACAGGGTCTGTGGCTGGGAAGTGCAGCCTGATGTCCAAGCCACATCACCCCTGCCACAAACCCTGTGGGGTACAGAGCTGTCCATGTCCTTTCCATAACCCCCTGGAACTGTGCCCTCTGCCCCATCCCATCGTTGGGGCACAACAATTCCTCTCAACCTCTCTCACAGCTACACATCAAGGGACCCTGAGCTCTTTCCTCCAGGTCATTTTTCTAGATTTTGTCACTCTGTGTTGAACAGGGACTCTCAAAATCCTCCCCAAATCCTCGAGGTCCAGCAGGGGGAGGTGCTGGAGGATCTGCAAATCCCAGTGGCCATGAGGGGGACCCATTTTCTGGGGGTTCTCATGCTGATATAATGGCGTTGTTGTTAGCACAAGAAATATGCTGGGATTCAGGCATGACTCTGCCCCACAGGATCATAGAGTGATTTAATATTTTAAACTATGAAACTTGGCTTTTAACAGTTTCTGCAGGGTGCAGGGGGACTTACAAGATAGCACTGTATTATTCACTACCATGGGCCACCTTCTGAATATTATAAACCTTAATTTACTTTTTTTATAATCTGAATGGACTTTTTAAGTATATCTAAGGGAATTGGAGTGAGGAGAAACATTGCTTAATTCAGCCATTGCATCCTTAAAGCCAGATTGGAAACATGGAAACCATATGTGAGCTTTTAGCTAATAAAATAAAATGCCAAAATGTGGCGGCTGAAGCTATTGCACCCAAAATATAATTGCACATATGCTCATTTACTCACTTATAATCAAAACATTAAAAAAAAAAAAATCTTTGATACTCAGACTAGGTGTAAGTGTTGGACTAAGTTATTTTACAAAATTATTTTACATGGAAAGAATGTGCACGGTTTTTTCTAATGGCAATATGAAAAGCAAACTGTATAAATACAGCCACACACAGCAGCAATTGATAATGTTTCACCTGAACACAAAAATTTCCTCAAAATCCTTTAGCAAGCCAAATTTATATTCATTTTACTATAAGGTAATCTTACTTTTAGATGGCTGTAGACTACATATCAATGGTAAATGTGTGTTTTATGCTGAGTGTTGGTTTTCTTAGTGGAACATTCATTTTTTCATTATTATGAGTCCTGAAGAGATATTTAGCCTTGCCAAAGGTGCCAGAACTGAAATCATCTCTTTTCTTTAACACTTCATCCCTCATGTCCTGACTGTCTCTAAAACATTAGTTTTAGCTGGTTTTAGCCTTTCTTCAGTCCAAGTTTTACTATCCCAGAACTGATTGGAAACCTCATGGAGATGTTGAAAATCTTCTGTTTAAAAATCAGTCAGCAAAGACCCCGCTTCTCATGCAGAGGTTAAGGATCATATAATCCTTTTCTTCCTCCCATTTTTTGCTCTGATATCACTTGCCTGAACAATCCAAGGAGCCCCAGCTCAGTTTGGGCAGCAGAAAGGGGATTTGCAGCCCGTGGTCCCTTGGGAGACGTTTGCTGAAGCCACGGAGGGATGGGCAAAGAACATTGGTGGCATCAATCTTGGATGCCGAGGCGTAGTGCAGGGCTGAACCACTGATGGGGCCACAATAAATTCCCTTTTCCTGTGGATTAGCTGTCAAGAGTGGGGAGCAGGAGGAGCAGCATTGCTCCCTGTGACCGACAGACTACACTAAAACTTGTCTGAGCATAAACCTCAGCCCACGTGCAGCGAGGTGCCGTTGTCTGGCTGGAAATAACAGGAGCAGCTCTTTAACTTTGGCAGCAGTGACCTTCCTGGTGCTGCCCTCACCAGGGGCAGCCCCCAAGCCTGATCCCAAGGCCAACACAAAATTCCTAGAAATTAGCCAAAGTGACTGAAAAAACGAGTGACATTTGTGAAGAATTTGATGTTTCAGTCGCCAGCGCTTTATTTTTTTAGAAACACAAGAGAAGGGGATAAAAATTATCGTGTGCCTTCTGAAAGGATGGGAGAGGAAAATTAATTAGTAGGGAAGCAATTGGATGGGAATGTGGGTTAAGTGGCTGGCTCTGCCACTGGCTTCTTTCACAACCACGGCCAACATCCATAATTCTTCCCCTCTCCAAACCTCCATGTCCCTCCTGCCCCCATCCTCCATCTGTACAACAGCTCCCATCTGTAAAGTGTTTCCATTGTTTGTCTCAAGGGCTTGATGGCTTTTGACTCTGTGCAACGCGTTGCACAACGGCCTCTGGATGCGATTTCATAAACAGCAAATATAAATAGAAGACTTTTAGGGGAGACTAATGAAAAAACTTTAGGAATAATCTGTTTAGAGTGAATTTGAAAGTGAAAAGCTGACGTGCAGATGCAGTGCTGGGATATCTTTAAGAGGGGCTAGCCAAGAAATTTGCCCTTGTTTATTTTCTTATGTGATAAGTTTGATAGCAAAAATGTTGGGGTGGGTTTTTTTTATATAATTATAAAATCAGATGGAGCAGCCAAAGGAATGAGTGAAGTCAGATCAAAGATGATAAATTGAGTCTGATGAGATGAAGACTTTACCTATTTCAAATACCCAACTGAAAGTCTAATTTTGCAAAAAATTCTTTCTTTAAAAAAAAAAAAAAAAAGAGAGAGAGGGAAAAAAAAAAAAAACACAAGAGAAATGAAAAGAAAAACATGCCATAGCCAATAAGTTGTGAAAAACTCTGGAGACTGGCACTTTCAGATGCTTGGCAGGTTTTTAAGCCAATTTTTATTTAGTCCACTATAACTGTTGGAGGGTCTGTGATTCCCAACTGTTTCACATCAGAGAATGAAAACAACTATAGCCCAGCCAAGACCACATTGGTGACTGCCAGCCCCTTTATGTGCCAAACATGAAAGCAACAAGTCCAGATGCTTTGATCCCAGCATTTTTGGATTTAGCCCAGAATGTTTTTAACTCATGTTAGGACAACATACATTATAACTGGAAATCAATCAATAGCACTGTGACCTTCAAACGCAGTAAATGTTTGGAGTTAGTTTCTGAGCGTGTAATCTAAATTGGGGATTGGATGTTGGAAGCAATCCTAACCTAACAAAAAAAGAAGTGTATAGTTTTAAAATCTGGAGTTGCAAGGAAGCAACAAATGAAGGTTTAATTGTCTAGGGAAAGATTATCAGGCACTGGAGATGCATCTGAAGTGGAAGGAGGGCTGGAAAAGCCCAATGAGCAAAGCAGTGCCATTCAGCCAAGCATGGTGGAGAAACAATAAATGGGATAATATGGGAGAAACAAATATGGAGAGATAGGTAGAGAGATAGAGAGATAGAGAGAGAGAGAGAGAGAGAGAGAGAGAGAGATAGATAGATAGATAGATAGATAGATAGATAGATAGATAGATAGATAGATAGATAGATAGATAGATATAGACAGATAGATAGATATAGCCCTTGCCCACTCTGGACATGGTTGGTTTTCACTCCACACTGAGGGTCTACAGGGCAGGGTGGCACAAAAGGGTGAAGAACAGGCATGGAAAACCCATCCATGCATCCCAGGAAAATTTATGCCCAGTATCTGCACCCTGGACAATTTACATGAATCCTGAGTGTCAGCCCCACGCTGGGGGACTCCTTTGATAAAGTTTGTAGCAAAGGAAAAAACAAAACCAAACAGATAAATTGTGTTACAGGCCAAGCTTTAGCCTGTCTTACAGACAAGCACATGATCCCTTTAACCTTCACACTGCTGCTACATCAGTGGACCAACACCTGATGTGCACTGATTTAAATCAAGTTGTGACCTCTACAGGGAAGAAGTGGCTTCAAAGGCAATTAAAATAATCTCTTTTTCTTTTTTTCTTCTGCAATATGATTTAATTGTATTGTCACTAAATACCAGTCTAGACAAGGTTTTGTTAAAAACTTTAAAATCCCTGAGTATTTTACCTATTAGTGATGGTGAGTAGCTGTTGGCATGTGGACCAAGCTCACACAAAGCTCACTTATAGTAGTGCTCTCAAACCCTATCACCAGGAATTAAAACCACCAGAAAGAAAAAATTAGGGGGGAAGAAAGCATTCTCCAGCTAGAAAAGCAAGCTACCTTTAGTAAGTAGGAAATCTGTGATAATGCAAATCACAAATTATAAAATAGCTGTGTCAATAAAATGCCAACCCCATGCCCAGGCTGGTTGTGGGGACACAGGGACAGTGGTGATGGCAAAAAGGAGTCAATCCTTGTAGTGTTCTGCAGGGAAAGGAGAGAGCCAGGTCATGGGTACATGGAAACTACAGGGAGAGGACACACTGCCCACCTGCTGGTGGGAAAACCTTTATTCCAGTGAACACAGGGCTGGGGAGTGCAGGAGGGGCTGAGCAGTGATTCTGGGGCAGGCAGAGGCAGCAGCACCCTGGGCTGAGCCTGGATGTGCTTTTGGGAGCTCCAAACCCCTGCCAGGAGGGGCTGGCTGCAGAGGACCCTGTTCTTCATGGTTCTGTTTTTACTCCTCACACCTGTGCTCCTCACACCTGCACTCCCTTTGCCCTCCAAGCCCAGCCCATCCCCTCTCTCCTTTTCCAGTGCACCATATTCTCAGTTGTCCCATTTTTAAGAGAAGGGAAGATGCCCCAAGTGTCACAGGGGATCCAGAAGTGCTTTCATGAGTCTCCAGCCCTTCACTGCCAGAAAAAAAATGTTTTCTGTCAATGCTAGGAGAAAATAACCTGGTGGTAGATAATTGCTCTCGTTTGTCAGTCTGAGTTGATGACTTTCCCATTTCATTTCCTCCTGTGTAATGTTACAGGGGACATATATGAGATATTCAGCAAGGACTGAAGCAGGGAAGTCTGCAGGAGTGTTTAGTGGGAGGTCAGGAATTTTTAAGAGGTATTATTACAAGGCAGTGTGGTTTGGGTCATGTTTCTTGTAGACATCTTGTCAGGAAACTTTCTGAATAATAAATTATAATCTTTTTATATATTGTACAAGCTTATTAAACTTAATCTTCAAACATAAAACTGAATTTTGAAAATATCATCAGACAAGCTCAGAAACTAAACAAACAACATAGAAATGTAAAAAAAGAAGAGAAACAAAACATATGCTGGCCAGAGTTTTAGAGACAGTAGCCACAGCACAGCAGATTTTAATTAGCAGCTACCTGCAGTGGCAGTGGCCTGGGATGAAATGTTTTGATGTGTGTAAATGTTTCTATAAAACAGTTGAAGCTTTCTTAGATCCTGTATCATTTTTTTCCTGAGCATTGTGGTTTTCCAGCATGGACATTTCACAGACTGGGATCTCAGGAAGATCTAAAGTCTTTGCTTTCTGGCTTTGTTTCTCCAATTGTAAATTGAGGATACTTCTATTTATTTACTATGAAATGCTCTCTGTGCTTCCAAAAACCCAGTATTTAATGGCTGGGTAGGATCAGCAGTTGTGGTAGCAATCATTGAAGGCACAGTCTTGCCATAAATCCTGCCCATACTCAGACTTGAAAAATAACTCCATATTTAGTGATACAGAATTCCTCTTTGAAATATTTCTGTTGTGTCATCCTTTGTTAAAAACATTCTTGAGCTTAACCAGCACTATCCTTTCCAGAAGTGTAAAGCAAGCAATTTCTGTTCATTCTGCCAAATGCCTGCTGCACGTGACAGGGCTCTGCTGAGTCTGACTTCACAAACTGAATCCTTGGAGGTGGCTTGGTGACCAAAGCTCCAGCTCTGCAGGGATTTCCTCAAGGCAGGACCTCAGCTCTGCTTTGCCTGTGGGGAAGTTTGCTTTATCATCACCTCTTCCCTTCCAGATGGGTCAGGACTGTCTGAAATCATGGCAAAAAGCAGTGATGGAACCACTGACATCACTTTGTGTTCCCAAACAGACACGGGATGATGAGGTGGGTCTTGAAGAGCTTTTAGAGGAGGAGAAGATGCCCAGGACCATGCTCATCCCTTGCTCATCCCAAGGGACTGACTTCATGGCACAGAAAGAGATGGAAAAGCAGGACCAATGCAGTCTGTGAGTCAGGACTTCATGGTAAGGGCTGATAATGTCTGATAAAGTCAGGAGAAAGTCCACCTTCCTGAGCACAGCCTGATTTATATAATTTATGAAGGCTAAGGTGTGCTTGGAATCCTCTACATAAATGCTGCCCCAAGTCAGGCTGGTGGCTGCTGGTTCTGCTTAAAGGAATGTCTGTAAATTACTGGCATATCCCTTAATTCATGTGCATTGTGGAGCTAAGTGGGAGAGAAAATCTATTTAAGTGTGTACACCTGTGCCCCACCTTCTGAGCCTGTGATGCTCATTTCTGGGCTCATAGTTCTGCCAAAATGAAGGATCTTGTCTTGCAGTCCACACCTCCACCCACATCCCCAGGGAGGTCACCCCATCCCATGGAGTCCTCAGATGCAGAGGATGCACCATGTCCTGTCCTGATTCACACCCTGCACAGTCCAGCCCTGCCCCCAGCTGGCACCTGGTGAGCAGATAATATTTATAGAGATATAAATCAGTGAGCCCCTTTCCAATGTAAATAGTACCAAAAGGATTTGACCCTAGGTACTAATTTCCTGTCTTAATCCATAGTCTAATAGAGTGTTGTCATAAAATTCAACTTTCCTTCAAAGGTGCCTTTTTTCAAACTCTTGGTGGAAGTGGGTGAAGTGATGGATTGTGAATCTCCAGCCTCAGAGTGAGGGTGAATGTGATTCAGGTAATTATGTTCTAGGCACTGTGACATGTTAGAGATAACTATAGATTTGTGTTATCTGCTGTGTCACATTTAATTGCTGGCTCTCGGTGTCGTGTCAGAACTGAAGACACATGAAGCTTTTTAATGGGAAATCTGATCTCACCTGGAGGCATCTTCTGTCTGCAGTTATTCTTCTCTATCCTAGAAAATACTTCTATTTACCAGTATCACAGCAGCTCTTGATGGAAAAAAAACAGTCTTCAAGTGGTCATGAGGAGGTGCTAGAAGGCCTAGGATGAATGAGTAGATGGACAGGACAGTATGGGGGATAGCAAGGAACCAGGAGTTTATTCTCTTGCAATGCTAATTACCTGTGTTTGAATTTCTGTCCATTTCTGCCTATTTTTGTAAGTTCTCCAAGATAAGAAAAATTACACTGTATTGGTACTGAGATGGCCATATTGGCTCTCATCTTATTTTTGGATTCTGTTGGTCTTCATATAACACAAATAATAACTATGGAATACTACCAGACACTGGGGATTCTTTAAAAATTTTATTTCAAAGTGAGATCCAGATCCAGGCTTAGAACAAGAATTTTTGGCACTGGCACAGAACAGGAAAGGGAATTGTATGATCCTTTAATTAACCACGGACCAGGCAAGGTAGGATGGCAAATCCCACTGAGAAGCTGCTGATTCCAGAAATGCTCTACAAGGGGATCTTGCATTCTCCTGGAGGGAACATCCTTCCAGCTGAACCACACAGCTCATCAGCCCCACACAGCTGGCTGGGTTTATCCTCTGCAAATTCTCATCCCCATGTACAGAGTCAGTCCAATGTTGTTAAGCTTGTGAAATTTGATGGGCTCACAGCACGAGGCAGTTTAGCTGCTGCCATGTGAGCTCCCCATCTATGTTCAGGTTTATTGAAAACCTCATGTCCCATCTGTTTCTAGATGTTCCTTTCATGTTCCTCATCTCTTTAGGCTGTCTTTTCCATAGAGCTCAATGGATCCATGTGGACTTAATAAGAGATTTTGGTGTGTGTATATAAGCACAAGGACCAAGATGTCTTATTTCATAAAAGTCTGTCACTGGTTTATTCTTCCTTCTGCTGCCCTGCTTCCTGTTCATTTCTCCTCACACTTCCAGAGCGAGGGATGCTGTTTACATTAAGGATGTTTCTTGTGTTTACAGATGGGGCAGCATTTGTAAATGATTCCAAAGAGTTGTTGTTTCCAAAGAGCCTCTTCAGGCTTTCCAGAAAGGTCTCACCACATTAGTGCTTCGTGCTCACTGTTTGTTTTAAATTTGTTTTATATGTCCTAAAAACATCCCATGGGACCAGCCAACTCCTGATGCTGTTACAACCTCCCTCCCCAGCATTTTCTGGTGGCTGGACAGCCAGGAATGCATGTGGACACTGCATCCAGCAGCATTTGTCTTCTCCTTGAGTGGAATTGAGTGTGACACTCAGTCAGAGGGGTTTATTTCAGAAAGGCACCATTCCACCTCCTCTGTCCCCCATGGGTGTTGAGTCTCTACATCATAACTGAGTTTCATAAAAGCACTGCTTTTTCTTTCAGGAAAGGGATCAAAACCACACTAGTTTTGTGTTTTTTGTTGCTTTGTGTTCTCTGTCATTTGAGCTCTGCTTGAAAGACACTTTTGTTGTTTTGGACATTTTCAAGTTAATTAAAAATATAGTCCAGGAATAGATCAGCCAGAGGCATGGCTCCTCCTGGAAGTCCTTCTGCCACTCATGGTGGAGTTTGTCCTTCTCTTGACATCTGAACCATAGAGGGACACTTGAAATAAACACATTTATCAGCTAGGTGTGCATGCACTTGTCATGGAAGAGTGGACACAGATTTGAATCTACTGCCATCCTTTTTATCCTGGGATGCAGGAGGACATATTTTCCCTCCCATCTTGACACAGTTTTGCATAGTCTAAAATAAAAAGCACATGTTTGCATGAAGGCAAAGTGCACTGATATCTAAACTGTCAAAGAGGAGCAGCAACCAAGCCAAATATCTTTGGCTAAATGAGGCAGGAATTCAAAGCTGAGCACTGTTGATGAAGAAAATGCCAAATTCATTGTCATTGCTTGTAGTTTTTCATAAAAGAGGAGCGTTGTTGGCTGATCTCAGCAGGCAAATCTAACCTGGAACGTTGCTGAGCCAGTGAGACCTGAAAATGCATGTGGCAGCTGGCAGAAAGCAGCTGATGGCTTTTGGAAAACCTCCCCTGAGCAGGAGCATTTCCATGTCTTCTAAGTCAAGCATTCAGCTCCTACTTGTTGAACAACTTTATTTAAATTATACTAGACCCAGTTTCTTGGATGAGATGGAAAACTGAGGTCTCAACCTCCTGTTTTATGGATCTAATTTTTTTAAATCTGATTTTAAACTTCACAGTGGCCCAATGTTCTTACTAAATTGCTGACACTTATACTCAGTCAAGTCCTGGGGGGATTTTTTTAACCATTTCTTCTCCAAAGTAAATTCCCTTGGGAGGAATTGAACTCAGCAGAAATATTTGTCTGAACAAGCACAGTGGGAGAAGTCTTAAAAGACACTGCACTTGCTGGAGCTTCTTATGGTTGTGAGAACTGTGGAAAGTAACTAAAGTCACTAAATAGATATTTAAAACCTCAATTTTGGCAAAAAAAATCTGCATCTGGAGACGTGTACAGAGAAACTGTTGCAGCCTGAAGCATGGAGAAGTTACCAAGTTTGTTTAGACAAGAATTTTGAATTAAACACAGAAACCTGCCTAGGTATGGGTTTAATACACACAATTTCAGTTTTAAACATAATCCATGAGCCAAGTTTTAGGTAGAGCTGCTGCTGCTGAAATGTTATCCAGGAAAAGGTCTGAAAGGAGCTGATACTTCTGTGACAATGCAGCTCTGAGTACTTGATTATTCTTTCCATTTCTGTTTTTACTATGCTCCATTACCAGTCAAATATGCAATGTCAGTCCAGCTCTACCAGTTTTGAAGTGCTGCTTGAGAATTGTAGGAATCTTTTGGCAGGAAAAATGTATCTTTCATATGAAATTCTATAACTATCAAGATAAGTTTTAAAAATATTTTCTTTCTCAAAGAACTGCAGATCAAGCACTGCTCTGCAAACTGACACTCCTGATGAAGCAATGAGCCTGAGCTGCCCGAAAGCAAAGTGAAGAGGCTACAAGTCCATAAATTTGCTGTTATCTCAGTGCCTTTCCAAAAGGTACTTGAATTGATTTGTATTCCTGGAAATACCATTTTCTGTGTCAACACTGTAGGATGATGCTGCCAAAAGTCCCCTCATCCTTCTGGGGAAAGTGGCAGTTCAGATGTGGATGTGCCTGACTGACACCAGCTGTTATCCCCACTTTTGTGTGGCTGCATCTCCCTAGAAGCTGCCAACCTCTGGGATTCAGTTCTTGCTGTAATAGATTGGAGCAGGAGAGTCAGTTTTCAAGCCCCTTGACCATCCATGCCTTGAGTTTTAATATTTTTCCTGCAAGCACCTCTGATGTAAATCACCTTTGATGTAAAGAGAAAGTTGGGTTCTCTCTCTCTGCCATCATGGGAAATATTATCTTTCAAAAGAAGGGCAGCATTTACATCTTAAAAAAAAATCAATTCAAGATCAGAAGCAGTGACTTCCAATGGTATTTTTCTGTCAAGTTTTCAGTACCCTGAACCATCTGAGCTCACTCAATAATGGTGATCACTTCAGCTGATGAGTTCCTAGGTAGCCTCCACCAAGATGTATTTGGGTAAGGTGCCATGCAATATTGTTTTGGGGTGGACAATTTTCTCATGTTTGATTGCCCTGGGTAAGACATTTTTGGTGAATCATTATACCAAAATGCAAAGGAGGTAACTTGAGAAAGATGCTTATGTTTCTGTAGCACTTTGCAGCAGATGTCTCCTATTTACTGCTTTATTTTATTGCTTAATGACTGGATCTCAAGTAATTGAGCGATTTGACAGATATTTATTTGTAAAACGTGATTCATTTAGTCAGACATTGTGAAACAGTTTCATGCCAGTTCTAGATATTTTGGTAGAACTTTCTAAAGATGCAAACATTCAAATAAATTGCTCATGTCAGTAGCACATCCACTTTTTACTGTTCTTTACTGCACACAAATATCTGAGTTGACAAAAAAGCGCTGGTGAACAGACTACAGGGACTTCTGAACTTTAATCAACCACAAGCACTGGCAGGGTTCAGAAGTAATTTCCTAACTATGAATCACCTGCAGACAATGAATCACATTCTGGAGAAGATTGCCAAATAAAACAAGCCATCATGTATAGCTCGCATTGACTGGACTATGGAAAGGCCTTTGATTCACCTAGCTGAAAGAGAAGATGTGATGAAAGCACTGAAATAAAGGCATAAAAGAATGCAGGAATCCCAAACCACATCTGCTAGCAGTGAATGGCGACATTTAAGTTCGACAAGGAAGATAAAAGAAAGCGAGACTAAGCAAAATAGCAGGCAAGGAGACACTATCTTACTGGAAAAGACTTGCCTGGAGAAGAACTTCACAAAGCATTTCTGGGAAGAAGACCTTAGCTTAACTTCAACCATATGTGCGAGCTCAGATTTCGGCTGTGATGGAGCAGTTGTCTCTGCTGAACTGGCCAATGATCTCCAGGCGATTTTTAGGGGAATTGAAGTGGAGGGAGAGCAGGGAAGACAAATAGCAGGGGAAGGCTGTGGGAGAAGACGCTCTCCCTGTCGGGCTGGTGCTTGCTGAGGTGAACAGAAAACTTCTCCAGGGACTGCACTGGTCAAACTCCTGCTGGAAAAGATGTGTTAGGTTTCCACCTCAAACAGAAAGGGGCCAAGATTTTGGGTGCTAACAGTACAAAAAGGACAGGATCTTGTATAATGTTTTTCAGAGACAGCGCTGAATAAAGGGATAGTGAAACAGGAGAAGAAACTGAAAACTTCTAGAGACTGTAAAGGATCACATATAAGAGTAAGTCCTACCACAAGGAAAAGAAATAGAAGGGATAAAATTGACCTTTTTTTTACTATTTTCTTTCTTTTGAGAGGTCTTTGGCCATGCTCTCCCGAGCAGTGAGACAATAGCTGGTAAAGCAATGACAGCAGAAGCAACGAGAGCTCTGCAATTATCTCCACTTTGATGATTCCCCTCTGGTTGTGCCAGCATTCAATAAACCCTCAAATTGCATGCTGTAGCAGGAGAGTGAATTTACTGCAGCCAAAATCATATGAGTGCAATGAATCAAGACAGCCTTTCTGCACTGCTCAGGTCTGGCTCGTGCGTTCCGCTCCACGGACTAACATATATTAAATAAAATAAATTTTTTTTAAAAAAAGGAAAGCTGAATTCCAAAATCCTAACAGAGCTAACAGAGCGACACTGCCAGCATAAGGAGGTCAAAATTGGTACCACTGCCTTGCTTCATCAGGTGAAAAACTGCGTTTGCCTCACAGAAAGGAGCTGTGGCAGTTTGGTGTTGAGGTGCTGGGATGTACAGGGGATTTTACAGACATGCAGCTTTATTTCCAGCTGGAGCCGGGCCCTCAGCTGGGATTTGCTTGGAAGAAGCGCGGTCTGAGCGGACGGACCGTGAGCATTTCCCCGCGCAGCCACGAGAGAGCAGCCGGCAATTAGGGCTGGAGCGCTCCGGCAGCATCCATCACCCGCAGCGCTCCGGGAACCGGCCCTGCGAGCACACCCCTGCCGCTCTTCGGACAAAATCCCCGTCAGCAATGCAAATCAGGGTTAACTAAACCCGCACTACTCGTTTTGAGCCGCTGCGAGGTTTGGCCGTGCGTTGGTGGTGCGTGGATGGGCTGTGGATGCTGCCCCGGAGCAGGGGATGGGGCAGTTTGTTCCCTGGCTTTGGATATTCTTCTTCAAAAGGCTCCCTAATGACTGCTGGCAACTTCGACAGCCCTTTCACTTTACCTAAAAGTCTAAAAGTTAAGTTGTCCATTTTCCTGTGTGCTGAATAATATACTCAGGCATTGGCTGATCAAAGCGCCTGCCCCGTGAAACGCAGCTGAAATAAGTTTTCCACACTTTATTTCTCACATGTTAGATACATTGATAGAGGCAAGAAATGGCGTGTGGACAAGCAGGAACAAGGGAGGGGGTTTGTGGGGGTCTCTTGCCTGCTGCTGTCTCTGCCAGGGCACATTCTATTGAGTCATAGAATCATTTAGGTTGGGAAAAGACCTCTAAAATCATCGAGTCCAACCATTCCTGATGCTCCTGTGAAGAATTGCAGCACTCCCAGAATATATTAAACTCTTAGTTATAAAATCAAGCCTTTTTTTTTCAAAGTGCTTCTGCCATGAGGTTTGGGGTGAGCTATCAAGAAAGGAACACAAATATTATAAATAATAAAAAATTACTTGTGTTCCTGGACAATACTTTCAAACACAGTATTTTAAAAATCCCCTGAAACCTCAGATCACATATGAATCATGTAGTTCACGAGGCACATGTTTACTTGTGTGGTTGCTGGGGTACATATTTTCACAGGAGTGTAAGAGCCACTCCTGGGCATGAGCCTGGGACAACGTGCCCAGTCCAGAGATGGGATGTCCAAGGCTCAATCCCATCCCACTGCCAGCCTTGCACACCTCCAGAGCTGGCCTGGCACTGCTGAGCAAGGCTGGGGGCAGTGTCCTCCCCAGGGCACTCTGTGTGGCACAGTGGGGATCCTCAGCAAAGCAGCTTTGGCTCTTTGGTTTCAGCTCCGGGGTGTCCCTGAGCTGGGGTTCCATCACTTGGGGGAGATACTTTACTCCCAGGACTTTATCTTGGGAGAAGGAGGAAGAGGAGGAGGAGGAGGAGGGATTTTAGTGCTTTGCCCCACACCCTCAAAGGCACTGAGCTCCCAGTGAGGAGCCTCTGCAGCACCAGCTCTCTCTCTGCTAATGAAATAAAAAACCCCTAACAGTAAACAAAAAAGTAAAGTCAAAAAACAACAAAGCAACTAACCACCAGTACAGCCCTGTGTGTTTTTTTCTCTTTGGCAGCCCCTTGCAGAGACGCTCTGGCTCCAGCCATTCAAGCAGTTTCCTATCACTTGACTTCAAAACCAAGCACCACCAGCACTGCCATCACTGACCTGCACTGACCCTGGGACAGGACACACAGCCTGCCCAGGACAGGAGGGTGAACCCCTCACCTTTCAGCCACGGGAGTTTGAAGCCACCTCCTCATGTCTCACAGACATTGCAGCTGCCTCTGTCCCTTAGGTGAGCATTTTCTCCAAATTACATTAATATATAGGCAATTAAATGCAATTCTTACATATAAGTACCTATTATTATATGCAATATATCAATATTGTAAGTACATAAAATCAGGAAGGAGTGAGAAGCAGCAAAATTAGTTTGAAATCACTTTAACTCCAGGGATATTTCCAGCCCTGCCTTAGGGAGAGTCAGCCTAATTCAGCAGAGGTTTCATTCAAGTTACCCTGTTGTAGGAATATACTAATTAAGTCTACACTTAAATATCAGAGAAATAGTAAGAAAACAAAGTCTTGCTTTATACTTAATAAACAGTTAATATTTAATGTTTTATAAAAAGGTTTATGTCAATATACTCAACTGAGAGGTGTTTGGTGAGGAAAGGAAAAAAATTCTCCAAGTGAAGTACATAGTGGATCTATTCCTCTAAATAAATTTGGGGTTACTGCTGGGCAATAACAGCCACTGTGTGGTGGTACCACAGGAAAAGTAGAGCCAAGCAGCCAGTGCTCAAGTTAAATTTTCACAAAGTTTTCTCCATCCCTTCATTTGATCATCCTAAAACGTTTTCAGAAGCTGAAATTTTTCCTCCTGATATATGTTGTACCCAGTAAATGTTGTTTATATCGACTGCAAACAAATCTTAACTGAATCTCTACGAGTGATGTCTAAGTTCAGCGAACAAAAATAATCATTCCAAAGAGTGTTTAAGGTGAAATCAAGCTTGGGTTGCAAAAGGCTGGGGGAAAACATATTGGATGGCATGGGCTGACAGTCAGGCTGCTAAAGACACCTTCTGGACCAGTTTTAGGAATTGCTTATTAACCACTTCAATAATAAACACTGAGAGTTAGGGCATGCATAAAAGAAAATCCAGTGGATATTTCACTCAATATCCTCAAGCACGACACATTTATTTCATTCAAAAATTCCTTGCTGTTGACTCTGTAATGTGATTCAATGTTTACTTCAGCTAATGATTTTTAGGGATCTTTCATTGGCCTTTTGGGGCTATAAATGCAGTGAAGATCTGTGAGACATGTAAGGATTTTGAAGTGTAAACCATATCAAAGGAAGTCAAATTGCTATTTAATCTTCACCAACAAGTTTCTGGAAGACCATACACCCTGATAGCATCACACAGTGACACAGTGATGAAACATAGCAATGGGCTCGATGCTGCAAGGCACAAGAAGGGTTTTATTCCCATATCTGTCTTCATTTGGGTGCTTTGGGGTCAGCAGGAATGGCCCCAGAGGTGGGTACTGCTCGTGGAAGATGCTGAGCAATGAATTACTTTCAGGGCTCTTCTGTAGCAGACACTGACTCCTAAGTGGTTTCTAGTTCATCCCCTAATGTGTGGGTTTAGAACTAAATATGCCTGTTTCCAGTTTATTTCTGTGGGAAATATTGCAGTGTATTTAAGGTTCAATTTGACTGCATTTCTGCAAGTCACATTATGCTGAGGATGGGCTGCTGGGGAAAGACAGACTGAGAAGTTGGTCCTTAAAGAGGTTCTCATTTCTGCTCTGAGCTAAAATTTACTTCTCACAGCAGTTTGAAGCGGATGAATAAAATGCAAGCTGAGTTAGTTCTTCTATCATCCTTAGGAAAATAAGTTAGAGTGGGTCCTTGCAGTTTGCTGATCCAGGATTGTTTTAAGATACAATTGTTAGGCCTGTTTTAAAAAGAAAAAAAGATCTTTCAAGAGCTCATTTCCCAGAGCATTACCAGCCAACAGCCCTAACGGGCTCACGCCACACAACAATTGTTGACTAATACTGTGTGCTTTGCAAAGAAAAAAAAAAAAAAAAAAAAAAAGAAGAAACAAACTGTTATATGTTTTTTGTTGAGATATATTTAGAGAGCTTTCTTATTGTTAAGAGCTTTAGGAACAATAATCAGTGGTATGTCATTCTGGTATTGTTAGCAAAGTCCTTTCTATTGAATTTTCAAGATGTTGTAAAGTGAGATTATGTGAGTAGCACCTCTGGACACTTTTTCCCATCATTGTGTTGGTATCAATCGCTGACTTCCACTGTTTCTCCTGGTATTAAATGAAAATGTTGTTTCCCACTACGCTGATTGGAGGCTGTATAATGCATGACATAACTGATAACCCTACTGAGATTACACATTGTAAGATTCCAACTGCACGAGAAATTTGGACAACAAAGTAGGTGGCCACTTGGACTGGGAGACAAAGTTTAAAAGAAAATGTACCAGGATCATTGTTTCAGCTGAAATGAAGAAACATTACAAGTGGATAATTTATGAGGTTGGTTCCTCAGGTTTTGGGAAAATGCTTCTTTTTGATTTTTTTTTCCCTTGTTGTTCTGTGAGGACAGTAGCTGGAATATATTTTCCAAAGGCAAATTGTTGCCCTAAAGCACCTCAGCCTCTCTCACCCCTGGCAGAGCAGAAACCCACACCCTGCTGAGACTCCTGACATTTTTGAAAGAGGAAATATTAAAAATTTAGTGGCACAGTGGAGGAGGAGTGAGTTATACTTTGGAATAGTGGCGAGCTGAGAAAGCCAGATTTTTCAACTCTATAATAAAACCTCCTGAAAATAATGAAAGGTTTTGGGCTGATTTCTGTGTTACACACCTCCAGTGTCTGGGCAGCATAAAGAGCAACACAGGGAGTTCCCCTATAGCAGATTCTGGCTGGTGCCATTTCCCTGACACTGTGTCAGGTTGTTTTGGTCTTGCAATTGTGCTTCAGAAGGATTTTTTTTTTAGAGATGATTGAGCTGTCAATGCCTCTGTGCCATCCTGCTGGTTACCCACACCTGCTTCTTTCCCCCCAGCACCATAACAAGTTTAGGGTGGTTCAAGATTTTTCTTTTTAGGGGTTTTTTTTTTTTTTTTTTTTTTTGAGTGGGATTTACCCCAGTCCCTGCTCTAGTTTGTTCTTCCCACAGTGGCAGTATGTCCTGCTTTGCTGTTTCCTGACCTAACAGAGGGTGGCATGTTCAGAGCTTGGCTTATGGCCAGCACAAAAGGAAGGAGAGGTCACTGGCATCCCACTCCCTGTCCATCCTTACAGGCAGCAAAGAAAAGCACGGGGAAAAGCTCAGCTACAAGCCATGCTCCTGCCCTTCAGCACCTCTCAGCCTGGTCTCTATGCTCAGCCAGGGCAGGGATAAATCCAGACCTGATTCTGGCACTCCTCAGCTGATGGGATGTTAGGTCCAAAAAGTAGTTCTTGATCTCTCATTCAAAGTTTTTATGGATGAGTGTAAAGCTGGAGCGAGTTGCTCCATGCAGTGGTTAAGGTTTTAATTGCTCTTAAGTAATAAAAGCATCAGAACTGCTTCCAGGGAGTACCAGGGAATCAAGTCTAAATGTAATAAACGTCTCTCCTTCGTTACAGTGGATTGCAAAGTGTTTTGTGGCTTGTGGCTGCACAGAGCAGAGGGGCTGTGGATCCCTCTGAACCAAACTTTTATTACACCAGTGTGATGGCAGCTGACTGGACTTCACACTCTGGAAGAGCCTCTTGAGGAAGGGTAGATGTGTCAACATGCTAGAACCTCTCAGTCTGAGAATGGCAAAAATTTTCCTCCCTTAAGACCTGACCCCAATGCTGAGTGCTAGAAAATATTCCTGGCCATGCTCAGACTGAGGCTGAGGCCATTCAGAGATTAATTCAAGAGTGGATCTACAGCCACAGGAGCAGGGGTCAGACTATAATGGGGCTTGTTCAACTGGACAGGGAGTGATGGTTTTAAGCTAAAAGATGATAGATTCATAATAGATATAAAGAAGATTTTTTTACAGTGTGGATGATGAGGCCCTCTGGATGCCTAGAAAGCTGGAGCTGCCCTGGCCCTGGAAATGTCCAAGGCCAGGTTGTGTCCCAGCCCATGGCAGAGGGGCTGGAACTGGATGGCCTTTAAAGGTCCCCTCTAATCCAAACTATGACTCTATGAAACAGTTTGGTACAGTAAAACTCTTGGTTCCTTAATTAGGAAGATCAAAATCTTTCAAATATTTGTAGGAATCAGTTTTGAATTAGACCATTAGATTTTGTCCTCCAATGTTTTACTTTCATTTGGATTATTGATGACCTGATACTAAATTTGCTGGGATTTTCACATAAATCCTTCTGAAATTCATGGGAGATTGAATATTTAAATTAATTTCAACATCTCAGCTCATTCCTAAATTTTAATATTTTTTCCTAATGTATCAGCACTTCAGATGTCCAAAAAAGTCTTTTTATTTTAGGAGTGGAGAAAGACGTGTGGTTGAGATGAGAGAGGATCCTTGGAGGATGCTGATGTCAGGTTTGCATTCTGTGTGTGGAGAGGGCAGCTCACCACCTTTTCCTCTCTTTTGATGGCAACTTCACTGCAGGAGACCCCGCAGTGAGCACCCCGAGCTCTCTTATCCATGCTGAAATCTCTCACTCCACTTGTGAACTTTTCCAGGAGATTTTCTATCAGTTCCTCCACTGGCCACCCTCAGGAAGACAGAGGGGCTGGTGTGGGCTGGACAAAGGGGCTGCTTTGCTGCAGGACCTCCTTACACCCCTGCACAGCTCACCCCAATTAGTACCAGCCCACCTGGACCTTAATTGGGGCTGACACGCTCCCGTTGACAGAGACTCCCCAGGAATTAAAACTCCTCAAGTTTGAGTTGGCTGCTGATGTGAAACATGACATGGTCTTGGAGAGTTTTCTGTGCTCACCATGAAACCAGCCTGCCACAGGTATCAAGCAGGCTTTGTGCTGGGGCTATAATCATATTACAAATTGAACGCTTCCACATGTGCCTGCTGGCACATCCAGCCCTGGCTATCTCACATGTATCTGCCCCAAGGTACAGATGCTGAGGTCTTGACATAGCATAATATGGATCTAAATATATTTTCCAGATTGCCTTAGCACATGCTAATGAAAATGAGGAGTAAAAGGCCCGAACAAAGCAGCTGTTTAAAATTTTCTTCAATCCCTGAAAATCAACTTCTTAATTACTGATAATTTAAGCATCAAAATCACCACTAACCCTCTTCTCCCACTAGACCCTCCCAAGCTGGGAGGCCTGCTTGAAGAACTCTGGGGCAAGACTTTTTCTTAGAAGTGTAGCATTTCATCAAATTTCTGTAGCTTTTCTGGAATTAATCAGTATTAAAATAAAGCAGGGAAAAGGCAAGTGCCTGCTGGAGGTGCCTTCTCTCAGACCCCCAGCTTAGACTGCTAAAGCTCATTCTACCACAATACTTACATATTTCCACAGCATCTTTCAAGATAAAAGGTTCCCCAAACTTCCCCAAATGGATTTATAGATATAAATAGCTTCAATTGCCTTTAAAATGTGCATCTTCTTGGATCAAAAAAAGCAGGCTTTGCTTCCACCCTGCAAAAGTATCTGTGTTCAGTCTGGTTCATGTTCATACCTAGAGGGGCAACCTGTCCCAAGCAAAGTTTAGGCAGCAGTTTTGGGATAAAGGCTTGCAAGATGTTCCATTAGTTCGTGGATCACTGTGTGGCAGTCGGGCCTCTTTCCAGGGATTATCTAAATGTTAGTGTTATTAAAAGCTAAATTCAGGGATAATTTTGCTGAAAATTGTTTACCTCTGGAAGCAAATTAGTCTGAATGAGGGGGAAAAAATAATGGAAAAGAAGAGGGACACAGTGCTTTTTTTTTTTCTTACTTTTTATTTGGTGTTCATCATCTCCCCAGACTTCCCTAAATGACTCTGAACTCGAGTTGAGCCTTTCCTAAAGCTGGCACCATTTTCTGTACAGAAACAGAAGCTGAGTTAATTTGGCTCTTGCCAGCCCCAGACTAGGTGCACTCCCAGCCCTACAGAGCCAGTCAATGGACGGGAGAAAGGCTGGTTTTGGCCAGGCTGCACAAAACATTTTCCTGCTCACTGGAGTCCTGGCAAGGAACATGGGCTTTGACATGGAAAAAGGAGGTTTCTGTTTGCTGCTGGATACCTTTGTTTTGTTTAAATCATTACTGGAAGCATCTTTAAAACTGACTTTTCCACACCACTCTACAAGTGAGCAAGAAAACCACAGCTGGGATTAAATGTAGCTGGAAGGCAGAGAGAGCAGTGGAGCCATCCAGGAGCTCACAGTCAGCTCTACATGTGAGAGACCTGACAGAAAGTTTTAAAGCTCAAGACATGCATGGAGCAATGGGCCAAACTGAATAGCTGAGCAAAAGCAGCCCTGCAAATGCTTTTATAATAACTTCCCCTCCCATTACTCCACAAATGTACCCACTGCAAACAGCAGCTGACATGGGAATGGTGACTGAGACCCACAGGGGTATTGAGGAGCTGGGTCAGGGTGAAATATTGATTAATCATCTTGTCATGCTGGGGCTTATTTCATTTCTGTAGATAGGAACTGAGAGGGTAATGTGCAGCTCCTCCATCTAGGAGAGCTGCTGGATCACATGGGAATGATTTGTTGACTTAGAGAAAAGTACCACAATGGGGTGAACAGTAGGATAATGCTGAAATAAGCTGAAGGGACTTTTCAAAGTATTGACTTCTTTTTCCTTAAAAAAATATTAAATCACTGTAGCAGAAAGCCAGAAACATCAATCCTCACTCAGCATCTGTTTGCATCTGGACAATTGCACCTGTGTGGTCTACTGGGCACTGTATGATACAAAGACAGAAGTTACCCACTTCTCTTTGCTTATTGGGAGATGAGATGAGTAATCAAATCTGGGTTTGCTTTTCAGCTACTCCTTTGGGTGAACAACTCTGGCACTGAGACAAGGCAATGAAAATCAAGGTCATGGTAAGGGATCTACATGGAGTTGAAGGACTCGTTGTGATGTTACAGAAATACACTTTGTCCCCTCAGCTCATCAAACCCCATGGGCAGAGCTGCTGGGTGGGATGCTGTGATAAGAAAATACCAAGTTCCAGACAACCAATGGGAAAATCAGCCCAGGGATTGGCAGCAGTCGCTCCCTAATGGTCACCAGACCTGGTTTTGGGCAGGTTTGAGCTAACCTGAGCTCAACTCAAGCAGTACTTTTCCTGGCAGGTCTATGATCCGTGTGCTACTGTAACACAGAACATTAAACCCAGGCGACACTGTCCCACCCTTTCTCCACCTCCCAAACCCTCTTTCATCTAGGGCAGGTGAGGGCAGAGCTGATAACAGCTGTCATTGCATCAAATTAAAGGGGAAAACGATCTAAAAAGTTGTTTGCAGCTAAAACTTCATTAATCTATTTGTTCTCTGTATTTGGAAGAAACCTAAAACCAAGTTTCACATTGACTTTAACGGCACTAAAAATAATGGCCTATTTATGCAATTATCTGCATGTACCTGGCCATTGCCTCAGGCCAGTGCAGTATATGCACACTGGATGTTTTGGGGTTTTTTTCATCTATTTACATTTTTTTCCAGGTGGGGCTTAGGCTTCCTGCATGAAAACCATTGGGATGTAGGTCTCAGCTTGCCACCAACTTGTGCAGAAGGAGCTGAAGGAGCAAACCAAACAAGCCCACACCTGGGCTGAAGGCAAGAATGACATATACAGGTTATTCTGAAATATAACTTAAATATCCTACGAGCTACAAGAGGTCTTTGTGCACTGACACAGATAGAGAGAGGAGCATCTCAGCCTTCCCCTCTCTGCTGGTAAGAGCAGCAAGATGGGCATTACCTAGGAAAATGCTGGCTTTTCCTGACATCCCTCCTCCACAGGTTGCCCAGAAGCAGGGATTTGGATCTGATTTCAAAGGGAACACAAATTAAAATGCTCTCCTTTTTTTTTCCCCCTTTTAAGACTCTAAAAGGCTCATTTAATGCAGCTGAAGGCTCATTTAGCTTCCTAACCATGGATTTTGATCACTCTGGTAAATGAATATTTCACTAAGCACCAGCCAAGCCCAACTGCTTCCCAACGTTCTCCCCACATGAAGCAGGCAGGCAAAACTCAAACTCAAAAAAACTCAAACTCAGGGCTCCACAAGCACCTTTGAAGGTGACACTGCACCAACCTCCTCTGTGAAATGACCTAAATATCCCTCTTTTCCAAGGCAGTGTTTTGAAACTTAAAGGACTTAACTAAACCCCTCCAACAGTTGGTCTATTGAGAGGCTTTGGCTCGTGTCCCACATTTCATGGCCAAGTCCAAGACACCTCCCAGTGCCCCATCCTCTGGCTGCCCTCAGGACCCCACAGATCCATCTTTGCTGCAGAGGAAATGCTCCTTTTTTTTTTGCCCCAACTCAGACAAAACCAAGAAAAAAAGGAAATAGATCCCTTCAGTTTTGTAGTCCTTTATTATTTTTTTTTAAAGTTGATCCTCCCATAGTAATGTACTGAAATGCGTAACAGTTACATTGTACAAAGCATTTAAAGAAAGTACCTCAACTTGCCAATTATTTCAAAATGAGATTATAAACAAAAGGAAAAATAAATCTGGTCCCTCACTAAAGGCCAAAAAAAACCCCCAAAAATAACTGAATACCTTCCATTATTTATTTATTTTTTTAAAACATAAATTTGGAACACTTCATCTTACAAATAGGATTAACATGAACATAACATCACACAAGCTCGCAGACAACCAGCATAAAATATTGGGTACAGTTTTTTTTAATCAGAAGAATCATGCTTTCATGAAGAAATTATAACTGTTTATACAATCGAATCAATTTACTGTATTACAAAAAAAAAAAAAAAACAGAACAAAACTAAGTCGCATCTATTAGTTATTTAGTTCATTAAAAGGCAAAAAAAATAAAATAAAAGAGGAATGTAAGAAAATTTCAAACACTGTTTTGCACTCCCATATACACAGATCAGTTCACCTCACTTTTTTTTGGAAGTACATGGGTGCCTTACATGGTAACGCAGTGGGGGACTGGAGCAGTGCTGTTTGTTACAGGAACAGTGCTACTGTAATCAACAAACAATCGTTTGCCAACAAATAAATACAAGGTACACACAACACAAAGGAGAAATTAAGAGGGTAGGGGGAAAGAAAAACAATACAACAAAATAGTGACATGATTGTCGAAAATTAAAAATCTCCTTACAATGATTGGAACTAGTGGTGTTGCCAATGAACGCGGTGCTTTCACGGAATTATCTGGATGATTTAGCTTCTTGGAGTAGTGAACATTCATAGTTTACAATATACACAAGCCTCTTATGTATTGTTTCTCAGAGTTCTTTCTTTTTCTGTCATTTTTTTTCTTGATTTTTCCTTTTTTTTAAACAATGCAGTTGAGAAGGCAAAAGAATTACGGAGAGAACAAAATATTCCCTGTTACTTCTTTCTACATTTGCGACGGATAGTGTGCATTTGATAGAACTATTTTCTTTTTTTTTTGAAGGGCTAAAATGCATAAAGCTTTAATGAAGAGATTTGTACATAAAAGCAACTGTTCCCAATCCTGTGTCAAACTATCTTATACAAAAAGAAAATCAATTCAATTCCTACTTTAAAGGAGTGCCCATGTGTGTATCAATGCAGTCTTAACCCTTCTGCCCCTGCCCCTCAAAGCCGGGTGAACTGGAAGACACATTTTCCCGGCCCCGTTTACATAATCCACTGAAACCTTTTTTTTTTTTTTTTTTTTTTTTTAAGTCGCATTGATCCTCCAGAAGTCAGCAGCTGCCTTTGCTGTGCAAAACAAAATATTGAGAATAAATAGTTTCTTTCTTTTTTTTTCTTTTTAAAATTATTCAGTTTAAGGTCACCGGACTTTAAATGAGTGACCCTGCAGATTTATAAGGCATTCTGCTCAGCAGTCTTTTAAATAGTCATATATGAAAGAGCCATGCTACTGGTTTGGACTTGGTCCCAATCCTCGGAAAGACTCCTCACTGTCATACGTGGCTGATGGACTGGATGGCGCTGGATTCCGCGGCGGCTCTCGCCATGCTGTGCCACATGTTGGGAGAACTGTGGGGTGCAGAATGAAGGGAGTCCTTGTCAGAGAGAGAGAGCATCATGGCATAGGCCTGGATGGGGACAGAAGAAGGACAGGGAGGTCACAATCCTGCAGTGGGGATCGGAGCCTGGAGCCGCGCCACTGCTGCGCGGGCAGGGCAGCAGTCAGGCTATGGCCACTCAACTTAGTTAAAAAAAAAACCCCAACAAAATGCTTTAGGTAAAACCACTGTCAGCCCTTTCACTGACACTTTTGACTCACTAATAGTAATAATAGTTCCTGCTTTCATCTGGTTTCACAAAGCTCAGAGAAACCTTTGATAGTCGACAAGGTCCCAAAGTCTCCTTTGCCTTCAGATTCTTGGCACAGAAGGCTCTTTTCAAGAGGCTGAGGAATCACATTATCCCTTGTCTCGTCCTGTATTTCACCAAATATAACAGTCTCCTTTGCTGACCTTTCCTACATGCATATTCTGCAGTTTTTAAAACAGGAATCTTTCAAAGGGGCTAAACCAACCACATTTTAATTAATTAATGTTTAGAAAACTGCAAGAAATAGCACAAGAATACCATTTCAGTTATTGCTATTTGTAAAACATGCTGAGAACCTAGAGGTGCTACCATCCAATAGGCTCTAAAAAAATACCAAAAAGCCAAGTCAGCCAGAAAATCAAATCACATCCCTGTGAGGCTGCAGCTGAACTCCACAGCATCAGTATCAGCAGAGTGGAGACTATTCTTACCATGGCATTTCTGTGGGCAGCATGCAGAACAAAAATAGTAAAGAAAGTAAGAAAAAAGTAAAAAAGTATGGGAATCCTCTGTTCTCAGGGAGCAGAGCACCCTGCCGTGTATCTGGGGTGCAGTGGGATGTTTGGTTTGTGGACATGGAGCACAGCCCTGTCTGACAAAGCTGGAACAAGCCTGCCTGCCACACACTAACAGCTTAATCCCACGGGTATTTGGTGACAATAACATTTTAACTGAGTTAAGCTTTTACCTGGGATTTGGATTTCCTGTACAACGGTTGCTTGAGGTCCTCTGGCAGCTGGGAAGCATTGAAAGCTGCCAATTCGGCTTCACTGTATTGATTTTCTTCCATTTTCCTCATTTTGAGGCTATCCGTGAAGTGCCTTATGTGGTCCAGAGCCGAAAGTCCAGTCTTACTATACTCCTCTTCTTTATACCTACAAAAACACCATAGAGGGTTTAAATGTCAATTAAATGATCCACGCTGCGTTCCCTCATCTCCTCAGATTTACACATTTGAGCAGCTTCACGTTCATAAACAACCTTGTCTGATGGAATGATGATCCTGAAATAAAAGGAATTCCCTTTTTTGTTCTAAAGAAAGGGCAGTTGAGTGGGGGAGGGAGGGTTTGTCTCTCTCGTGGTGTCTCCACTGCCTTTCCCAAGGCCATTATGAGAGATCCAGGACGGCTCACGGAGTAGATAACGTCTCTCCCATGGAACTGTCTCACCCTGCTTCCTGTCTCACCCAGAACCTCACAATAGCTCCCCAAGCACAGTCAGTTTTCCTAACAAGGGCTCCAGCCTCATGAAGAGGCAGAAAGCAGGGCTGGTGCTGACCCAAACACGGGTGCTATTGTGAGCGGGAAGCGGCTGCTCCGGACCGGTTCCCACGGCAGCCGGTTTGGTGCTGGCACTCTTGCATGGTTTATTGTTTTAATTCCACCCATCGGGCACTCCAATACTCGGAAGGAACCAACCTGCCAGGGGAAGCTTTGCAGTTCATGTCCAAAGTACTCGTTTCCTCATAATCCTCCTCGGGAGTGCCCTCGTGCATGTCACTCGTCACGGGCTCTTTGACTGCCTTCCCTGCCATTTCGCTCTCTTCATCCTCTTCATCCATCATTACTTCATCTTCTGCCTCCTCGTCATCCAGCAGATCTGAGTTCTGGCTGGCTATCATGGCTTTTTCATCCTTAAAGTGGCTGCCATTCATTCTGAAAGTACCAAAAAAAAAGCAAGCTATAAACACAGATCAGATACGAAAGCTCCTCATCGGCAGAGTCTTGGAGGCAGATCTGAAAAGCATCTGTCCCAGCAGAATAAAGTGATTTCTGCATTTTATATCTTGCTTAGCTTCAGACATTCAGGCAGCATTGGAGAAAATTCCACTCAGAAATCAGTGGGACATTACAGCACCATCATGGGATTTTTCTGTTATCCTGCTAAAACTACTGTTCTAACAGAGGCATGTTCAGATAACCATTCCAAATTTTCTCATGCATTATTTCATCTCAAGTTTCCAATCATACATGTAGTCTGGGCAAAACAACTCACTGCCTTTTAACAGAAGCTGTAGGGGCCAAGAAACTGAAAATCAGATCTGGCATTTTTAAGAAAAAATGGCATCCAATACTGTATTCAGAGTTTTAAAGTCAAAATTGCATGCATAATTAATTTTGCATGCTACCACCCCTTTGGAAGCCATATTGTTTCACTGAATGTATGGATTTCATACATGGGAACCTAGGGGACTTCAGCTGGAGACCTGAAGAGTGGCCTGCAATATTGCCTCCGTGCTGAACTAGGTTATTGACTGATTTGAAGGGTAAAAAGCAATGAAAAGAAAGGTCATATGGCAATTTAAGTGCATTTATTCTTATTAAATGAGTAATTACAGCAATACACACATGGAAAACCATTTGGTCTACACGCTGTTATTACGCTGCCCTTTGCTCTCAGACAATGACTTCTCTTAACTACTTCCTACAGGATTTTTATCAAGGACATAATACCCACGTTGAAGTAGGGGCTCGTTTGGTAATGGTCTCAACCCTGCAGGATTCAGAGCATCCAGAGCTGCTCTGTGTCCATCACATCAAACAAGAGCTAAAGAAGTTCAGCACCCCAGCCCCAAAGAACACCCAAGCAGAGGCACAGTGATGTGAATGAGCTGCACCCAGCTGAGCCCCCCCAAAATTTGTGCTTCCACTGTATCTGCCCCCATCACGTCATGTAGTACAGAGGCCTTGATTCATCTATTGTTCTCATTGTGCAAAAGGTCCTTAACTCTTCCAGGAATACAGTTATAAAAATGGAAACCTTATTGTCCGCACGCAGTTTGCTTCAGACTCCGTGTGCTTCAAACTGTGCGCGACAATATGGGATAGACCCAACACTGGAGCAAGATAAGATGGACACTCACAGCCTTGCTGGTGTTTAAGATTTGACTTTCTGCTGTAACAGATGGACTTTCTGAGGAGCAAAGCTGGTTTCTACCACAATAATAGCATTGTTTTCCTGAACATATTAGAGCTTCATCTATGTTCTGAGCAAATTCCAGCTGACTGCCATGAGTTTAGTATTGCATTGAAAAAATGCTCTAGGGAACGGTCTGTCTTTAGAACAGTATCAAAAAAATCTGAGGTTGTGCAGAGCAGGGAGAGCTGAAGCAGCCACCTCCCTCTAAGATCATCAGAGAAATATCTCTTTATCATCTTTTATTTAAATAGGCAGAAATAAGAAATTGTTGAGCGCAGTTTGGGCTGCCAACTTGCTCGTTATGCTCAATTGAGGCTGCTAGAAATGAAAGGGAGATGGACTACAACCAAAGTAACAAAAGCCATGTGATTAAGAAAACAGATTCTCTAATTATGCTTTCAAATGCAGCAATTTGCCAGGGATAAAATATCCGTCAAGAGCAGTCTGAAGTGCCAAATTTAGAAAGGAAACACTGCACAACCCAGCAACCTTTCCACTTTGCTGACTTCCTGTTGGAGGACATGTTGAGACCAGATGTGCAAGGAAAAAATCCCAAGCCCTCATTGCCAATCAAGATAGAATGAAATTTGAATATGCATGTAATCACTTAATCCAATACTTTTGTGGAAATTGTGTTGTGTCCACCCTTTTTATCCCTTCACAAAGGCATCTAGAAATTGAGGAGACAGCAAAGTTTGTCACCAACAGTAAGAACTTTTTGATGTTGATAATGCAATGCCAATTCAAAAGGGAAAATAATGCATAATGCAACACCAATCCCAAAGAAATATGCGGGGCTCCATCCCACAGCCTTTTCTGCTTAGCTGTACTTTTATTAACTGAAAATATTTAGAAGTGGTCTCTCTTCTGTTAGTTCAGAAGAATTCAAACACCCATATACTTAATAAATCTTAGTAGAAAAAGCTCTCTCACATGGTGGAGCTCTGTGGACTCCCAGCGCCCACCCGCAGCCTGACGGGCTTTTGGCAATTCAGCATCTTTCTTGGGATTGAGTTACTTACGGGAAAGAACTTTCAGCTACAATCTTCCATTTGATCCAAGAATTTAGTTTGGTCTACTTTATTAATTACACATTTAAATTGCACTTAAATCCTAAGGCTCCATACATTCAGCCACAGGATGTAGAATTCACCTGTCCTGCCGTGAATGTAAAGAAAAGGAATTTTTCAGCAGACTGAAATCGACGGTGGGAGCCTGAAACTGAAAGCTCCAGATACAAGGAGAAATGTGTTCACAGATGGAATCTCTTGTCCAGCATCTGCCACCTGGAACATCTTCATACACAGTGGGGAGGGAATCAACACATTTCTTTTCCTAAGACACCAAGGTGGCCACTGAAGCAATCAGATTCTAAAATAACTCTGGCTCCAGACATCATCTGCAGACCTGGAAAAGGAGCAGTGGGCACCTTCTGAAGGCAGAGCAGACACAACTCACCTCTCCTCTGAGTTTCGGGGGGATTGATTGTTGTGGTTGCTGTTTCCAATAAAATTCCTAATTTCTGTGAAGTAAGAGTCTTCCTTGTCATCTAGGATTGCCCCTGTGCTTTCCAGTTCTGAGTGAGGTGAAGATGTTGCAGTACCTTAAAGCAAAACATACAACGTCTGTTGCTGCTCCTTTACATTTTCTATATTTAACCATTTAAATCAAAGTGAAATTGAAACTGGTTAAAATGGGTGAGAGCCAAAAGTTGGTCAGTGTGAATTATCAGCTTTTGGCCATAAAACCAGTAATTATTCATGGGCAAAGATGATTTCAAGCCAAAATGATTTGGTTGCATGCTGGGTACCATTTATAATCATGATTTATCATCACTTTTGTCATGTCTCTATTTCAACATCTCCCTCCTGCTCCTCATGATTCCAAGACTGTCCATTGATAACTGTCCTTAGACTAATGGCTCAACTGAGCAAATGGAGCTTAATTTTTAGCTATCAATTATGCAGAATTGTTCAAAATATGGAGCAGCCACAGATATAATCATCCAGGTTCATTAGCACAGAGAGACCAGTGTCAGACACCTTTCTCTGAGCTCTGGGGAAGGGACAGCTCTGCATTCACTGCATGCCCCTGCTTATCTCCCTTGAGGCAAAATGCAGACTGAAAGGACTGCAGAGAGGGTTTTCATTAAACCCTGCAGACACCCAAACCAGCCCAATGACATTCCCTCCTGCCACTGCCTGTGCTGCTGCCCTGGGAATATTTCAGAAGGTGCCAGGAAAATCTTTTGGAGTGCCCCCTGAGACTCTAAATCTAGGACTCCTATTGAAAGCCAAGTGATTGCAGAGATGGGATTAAACCAATTTTCCCAGTCTGTCCTCAAAACGCTATGGGTTGCCTTAATTAAAACCAAAAGAAAAGACATCATCCAGTGGTCTTAAGTTATACAAGGGGAGAGTTTATGCTGGGATTTTCAAAGCACTTTAAATGTCAGCAGAGCTTAGGCACTTACATATTTTGCAACCCCCCAACCCTTTGAGCAGTGTGTGCCTGTGGACACAGCAATGGACAATCCCTGCACAGGGACGTGGGGCAGGCTGGGGAGGGAAGAGACAGGAGGAAAAAGACAGAACATACCAGACATGTTCCCGTTCTCGTGCTTTTTTAGATGTCTGTCAAGATTGGTTTGTTGGCCAAAACACCTGTCACACAAGTGACACTTGAATGGCTTCTCTTTATTGTGGATGTTACGCACATGTCTCTGCAGGTTAGAGGATATGCTAAAGGATCTGTCACAGTATTTGCATCTAAAAAAAACAACAAAACAAGTGGGTAGGAAAGAGTTTGTTAGTAGCTGTAAATGTAAGATTTGTCCTAAGATACATGAAGAGCCTTCTGGGCTCAGCCTCAGCACCCAACCCCAGCTCCTTGTTCCCTCTTGAAGCTCATGTCTCCCTGATATAAAGACAAATTTTGGCTAACTTGAGAGCTGTGCTCTTGGAATAGAGACATAACTTCTATAGTAGGTTTTCAGCTTTAATTCACATTAGACTTTATATGTTAAATACTGCCTCTAGGAATGAGCATAATATTTCTGAGCTTATGGCATCAAATTAGCTTTGGTAATTGAGTCCCATGTTTTTAAAACTGTTGCATGCAAAGTTGGAAAGTTTGAAAACAGTAGAGCAATAACTCTATTGTTTCATGTGCTGCCAATACAATACAATTAAACACTTTTGAAAAAACATGAAACAGATCTCTTCTAATGCTCAAATAAGGTAAAAAGGGCTATTTCTTTCCTATTCTCAATTATACTGTGTGATTAAATCTTTTCTTGAGGAATTAGCTTGCTTGATTGCTAATCCCAGAGGAAATTTGGTTATCTTGCAAAAACCAGCAATAAACAATCCCAACCTTTAATACTGTGCCAATGTGAGTAGTTTAGTCTATCACTCTGGTACCAGAGGCATCAATTTTCATACTCTGTAGTGATTTGGAGTCCCTAAAGCCTTTACTGTATTGCTCTTTAAGCCATTACTAAGTCACACTATAACTATTCCAAATTCCTCTGGCTGGCAACTAGCCAAGAGTCTTCACCACTTTAGTTTTTCAATCTTTCACTTCTCCCGTGCCTCTCTTACACTTGTCAGTGATGTCAAATTTTTTTTAGTGCTGAAATCACCCATTATGCTACTAATTGCTTGTGGCTTTTATACAGTGGACGGGTATAATATGCATCAAGACCTTCCTTCAATAAAATTAGATGTGAATCTCATTTCCCAAAGAGACTAGATGCAAAAAACATATTGTTTCCTCACAAACAATGAGCTTACTCTGCTCTTTACAGCTCATAAAATGCAGAAATCTGTGCATTTGTTTTACTGGAACATGAACTGGCCTCTTTCCAGTTTAAATTAGCCTTTCATTTTCAATAAGGTGAAGCTTTATACACATTTCTGCATGTGACTGCCCTGGATTCAGTATCACACACATGTTATCAACAGGAGAGTATACCCACATGGATTTTGGTTAAGCAGACCTCAGAAAGGATCCAGATTAGGCAGAAAACAAATGAATACAGTAATGCCTTTGCAACCAGGACCTTTCAGCAATTAGATGACTGACAAATCACCCAAATTTAGGCTGCAAATAACACCACATGACTCCAATTAAAAAAAACCCAAAACATTTTTGCAAGGGAAAATATGTCCATGAGCCCTACTGAACATAATTTCAATCACTGGTTCAGCAGCACCAGACACCCTGCCAGCAAAGGCTGGACTTGGGGACTGTGTTGGGAGGCTGCCTCAGCCAAAAGAACTTCACAAAGACCAAAACTCTCTCACTTTCTGCAGCTTCAACACTGAGGATCAGCACCGAATGCACAAAACTCCGAGACCAAAATGCAATGGTGGGTCCAAAGCTAAGGAGGAGAGTTGGTCCAGCAAGGATGTCCAATTCCCTGGCTTTATTGACAGAAAATGTCTGCTTTGAAGGGACCCCAAAGCTTGGCCACAGCTCAGACAGGGGTGAGGGGTGTGGTACCTATAGGGCTGCTCTCCAGTGTGCGTCCTCAGGTGACGGGTCAGGTTCGCAGATCTTGGGAAAATCTTGCCACAGTATCTGTGATAAGAAAATGTTTGATAAGACAACACAAGCTTCAGTGGCTTGGTCCCAGTTTGAGCTGCACTGGATGCACAGCCCAAATGGAATCATCACAACATGGTCCTACTGGCATGGCTTTGGTGCAACAACATCTCAATAAAAGCATTCAGCAAATGTCACACACAAGAGTGGGGCTGGAACTGCTGGCACCAACCAGCTTTGCTTGTGCAGAAGCAAGGGTTATATGAAAAACCTATTTTAAAGATCAAGGTTCTAAGCCCACTGGGTGATTATCAGCCTCATTCAGATTTGGAATCAGGAGAATCTGTTATTGCAACCTTGGATTTCTGCCTCTGTGTAAGCAAATTTCAAACCTTTCAACCAATTCTACGTGTCAGCAAACGTGACACCGTTCTGTGCATTGAATAGGATCAGAGCAGACAAGACTCAAAGACCTAATCCATCAAGGTATGTTTCTATAACAACATGTCTTGAAAGAAGGTGACATGTTTTCAAAAAGATCAGATAAGCCGATATGCCAGTGTCAAATGCCTGCACGTTCTGGAGATGATATAGAGACCTGAACAGTGCAATTTAAAAACCATTCTCCAAACTCAATAATATGTCACAGGAAAAAAGAATGGCAGAAAAAAAATTATTGTGAGTTCTCCCCCTTTGTTCAAGTAACATATTAATATTCAGTTTATAATTGGCCCATTTTTTTGAGGACATTGAGCCCGTTTTTGCATGGAGGCCAAGCAGCACTTTCTTAAGTGAAGGAGGGTGGTGGCTGCTCTGCACGATGACTTTGAAGATTGCATCCCTTCATTTTTAACATCCCATTTATTTTTTCACAACGTGATGTATAAGCCTTCAAAATACCCACACAGCTAATTCCACTCTCCTTGACAAAGCCCCCATTCATTTTGGGTGCACATTCAAAGACTATCTTCATTGTGGGGTTTTTTTAAAGTCTGTACACACAAGTCCTAATAAGTCATGTATTTTATCACTGATCCCTTTGGATATTAAAACCAGAAGCCTGAGAGAAAACACGTCTGTAGTTTATGATCAAAAAAATCAATAATGAAAGCACACTTTCATATATGAAAGTGATGAGAAAATTTGGAAAAAAAGAAATTGTTTATATAACAGTTTCCACCTCATTTATCAAACCGCTATGATACAGGGTGATGCCTTAGGATTTAGCTTTTATATTTTTCAGATCCTGTACTGCTTTAGTGTATAACTCTAAAACTCCCTGCAGAGTGTTAGCTACTGTCTTCACAATTTGGTCAGACAAAACATTTCCCCTAGGCCTGAAACTCAAGGACACCTCACTGTCTCAGGCCCTGAGAGATGTAAACCACAGTGAATTGGGAGGGGCAAAGTTGGAGTAAATTACTTCATTAGCTGAAACTGTAATTGGAGGATTAATCCCTGATATGTAAATGGACTTAAAAATGTCTGAAAAACTCATGAGCATTGTCCATCTTGGGTGTAGCCTCTGGGAGGCTTCTGACTGCCCAAGGTGTACCTATTGAAGGCCTTTAATAAATAACCACTTTATTCTCTGAATCTTGTCTAGCCTCTGTTCTAGGCAGCCAATCCAAGGCATCAAGAGAGAGCTCTTTGTTTCATAACACCAATAATTTAATAAACAGAATCACAGAATGACTAGGTTGGAAGAGACCTTCAAGATCATCAAATCCAACCCATGCCCTAACACCTCAACTGTACCATGGCATCGAGTGCCACAACCAGTCTGTTTTTAAATACATCCAAGGATGGTGACTCCACCACCTCCCCAGGCAGATCATACCAGTACTTGATCACTCTTTCTGTAAAAAACTTTTTCCTAATATCCAACCTAATTTACCAATGCCAGGATGGCACTACTGGATTGGTCTGGGACAAAGTTGGACAATGTAATAAAATTGTGATGTATTGGAAAGTAATTGCAAATATTAGGTACATAATTTATAGTATAAAAGATAAGTTCTAGGCAGTGTGCCTTGAATCTCCATGCTGAACAGACCGCTGTTAGTTAGAGAAAGAATTTCTTAGATAAGAAACAATAAACTTGGAAACCTCAGAAACAGCCTCCTGCATCTTCTTTGGTGATCGGGCTGGAAAAACCTGAACTTCAACCCACCTACATGTCCTGCTGTGTGGAACTCAGGTTCAGGAGACCCCCCAGACAGTGCCAGCTGGGCAGTGAGAGGCTGGCTGGTGTCAGAGAGGGTTTGGGAGGGCAGCTGGGTACCTGCAGGTGTAGCGCTCCTTGCCCTTGCGCAGCAGCGTCTCGGGCAGCGCGCTGGGCGGCGCGCGGAAGTTGAACATGGACGGCACCGACTGCATCAGCTCGCCCGCCTCCGGCTTCAGGGCGCTGAAACTCTCCAGCTTCTCGGCCATGTTCTCTATAGCTGACACCTGCAGCAGGAGAGAGACACAGCCCACCAAGGTGAATCATCCCCTCGGCTTCCTGCCCCCCACTGGGAGCCCGGAATGCAGAGAACATCGGCTGACAAGGGAAAGAAGAGAAGGGAAAAAAACAAAAGTCAGTGTAGAGCTGCAGTCTTGAAAATTATGGGCCATGAGGGTAATAATCAGCCAGTGTTTCTTCTTATCTTTAAGCCCCAGCTGCTGTAAAATTCCAGGTTTTGCAGTCATGCTCTGTGGTTGTGTGCCTACAAATCTGTGCATCCCATCTAAATCACTGAATATTTATTTCCAAATGAACAGAAATAATAACTACATTTCTAATTTTATTTTTTGAGGACTTGAAGAGGACACATATTGTAGAGTAAACCTTATGAACACTCTAGCTCAATCAAGGGCTGCAACAATCCAGATCCAAAGAGGCTCTATATATGTCCCAGCCACATCCAGCCATCCAGTCCAATGTTCTAGCCCATCACAGCCAAAGACCATTAGACAAACACAGAAGAAATGAAGCTTTGGTGGGTTTGGTGCTCTGTATTTAAATTACCTGTTAGATGTCTATGCTATTTTTCCACCTCTTAATATTCTTGTTCTATCTTTAGTTGCTTATAACTCCTATGTGCTTTGGGATGGCTCCATTCTTGATTAGCTGTCTGTAATTTGCAGGGAGTAGGGATTAAATAATTTCTGGAGAACAGTTTCCTTTAAGGTGTCTGGAACAGGCCATGAAAAGCTCCTCCAAAACCTCAAACATTGCCACTTGAAGAGCTCAAGAATGCTGCTGAGCCTACTGACAGGTGAGAATAACCATCCACACCTCAAACAAATGAGAAAAAAGAAAGCCAGGCTCTCACCTACAGAGCACAAAACCCACAGCACAAGCCCTGTACAAGATCTTGCTTGTAACAAAGAAGGAAATTATATGAAAGACAAGATGCTGAACTGTTCTCAGCTGGAACACCTCCACAGTCTGTTCTTCAAAATCCATAAAAGGTTCCTCTGATTGTTGGAAAACTGAAATTTTAATTGGAAGAACTGGGCATTTTTGCAGGTTTATTTAATTTTATTTTCATTGGCAGAATTACACCGTTGACTCCTGGCATGACTATTTCCATGCTGGTTAGCTCTGCCTTTGGGTTGGGTTGTTTTTTTCCCTTTAGCCTGTAGCCTGCCCTCTCATTTCATGCTCAAATTCCTAATGCTGAATACAAATTGCAACGTACAAGGTACCACTGCCAATTTGCCAAATGTCTTTCATCAAACACGGTGGAAAAAAATAAAAAATCTCAGAGGGAAGTCAAGATACATTTACTTGTCAGGCAACAAATGTGAAAGCATTGCGAGGCAGCAAGGGCTGTAAGCTCTGGGGTTTGATTCATAATCACTCAGCTGCTAAAACATTCTCCACAGATGCAAGTGGACAGCACATTTGTCAATATGAAGGATTTTGACATGTACTGATCACAGGCATGAGATATGTAATGATGATGCTGCTGGGAGAGGAGGTAATTCCATCTCAGCACCGAGATGTCATTATCAACCCATACACCTCAACATTACCATATATTTCTTTTTATACGACTTCATCTTCTCCTTTGGTTGGAATTGATTCTTAGAGCTTTTAAAACAGTCGTTCCACTGCCTTAAATTCCTTCTAATTGTTCCCCACAAAAATTCACTCATCTATTTTACAACTGCTGAAAATAAATGGTTTGAATGAAAAATGCCCTTTGGCCTTCAGGCTGATTAGCAATGACAAGACAGTGCATGGGTTACGATATCACATATTTATGGTGAAGAATAATAAGGGTACTGAGAAGTATAATAAATGTTTTATTTATGTATATTTAATATTCAAGTCCATTTCATTATCTAGTGGTTTTAAATCATTTTTGGATCACAATTTCTCATGCACATGGTGCCCACCAGTAATATATTAAAGCAACTATTTTCCCCTTTACATTTAAAATGGCTTAGTCATGCTGATTTTTGTTTTAGTTCTTATTTCCAGGATTTTGCAGAGTAGAAACTGAAGTGGACTCTTGTTTCATGCACAGCAACAGCAGATCAGCTCTACCACCAACACTGCCTCCAGGATTACATCAGTCCCAAAATAGGTATGAAATCAGCACCTAATCTTAAATCCCTCATCCAGAGGAAACACGAGCACTTCCAATTATTTTAAAGCATTACTCGCTTTCTAAAAATATGTTTCTCACCATAGGAATGACTATTGTGCTTGCTGTTTTGCTGTTTAGTTGTTGGCTTTTTTTTTAAAGCCTGACTTATGTGGTGACCTGGAATGATTTATGTTTTTCAAGAACTGCACCAGCACCAATGGGAAGTGTTTGGCCCCACGGCTTTGCTGATCCAAGGCACTGTCACTCCACTGCTATCAGGATAATTATAGCTGGTATTATCTGCTGGAGTTAGGGGTCCCAAGAACCAAAACTGGGGCATTTTCTTAAGAAGTCCTGGAATGTGTTGGTGCTCAGAGGCTTCAAGATGCAAATTCCTGTGGTGAGATGGGTTCCTGGGCTGTGGGGGCATTTTACAGCTCAGGAAATCCTGCAGTCCTGATCCACAACGTGCTGTCCATCACCTTCAGTGCAGGCAGGCAGCCCCTGCTCACCAGTCTATTTGCAAAATACCAGCTGAGCAGGAAGGAATCCAGAGTTTTTGCACTGAGGACTAATTGAGACACCAAAACCAAGCAGGAATTCTAAACCTGCGATGGGAGGTTTTGGAAGCTGGTACTTGGGGACACACAGGAGGGTGGGCAAGGGACAGATGTCCCCACTGCCACACACCAGCACAGGGAGGTGCAAGAGCATTAATTGGAGGCTGCATCTCTGTTACAACATTGAACATCCATGGCTGCTGCTCCCATTCACTCGGCTAAACCTTTTCAGACCCATTTATATTTCTGTCAAGGAGAGTTCACCAATTTAATTAGGTGTATATGAAAAGATACAGGCTTTTGTTCCTTCTAAGCCTTTTGCCTGATATTTTCTGTGGGGCTTTTTTTGGTATTGTTATCACTAATGAATAACCATTCCACATTCAGGTTCTGCTCACCATTCACAGGCTCAAGGGTTTGGGGCACAGCTCCCTCAGGCCTTTTTTTTCCCAGCTGAAAAAATCAAAATCTACTTAGTCTCTTTTTTGAATGGAAGCTGTTCCCTACCTGTGATCATCAATTGTTGCACTTTTCTGTGTCTCTTTTAATTCTACTATGGCCTTTTGAGAGGAACTTTAGCTGTATTCAAGACCTGAAGGCAGTAGAACATAATGATGTTTTCAATTCCTTTCTGCTAAGCACTCAGGTGATATTTTCATAAGACCACCAACTTCAAGATCTTTTTCCTGAATGATAGGAGTTAAAAGTCACACTTTCCCCTTGGTATTACTGGGTATTTACTATATTGACTTTTATTGCTGTTTTAATCCTGGTAACTCAGCTTTCTCTGAATCTTCTGCAAAATCTTCACAACCAGCTCTGGATTTGGCTACTCACAGTAAACAGTCACAAACTCTCTGCCTGTTCACCCTTCTTCCTCTGGCATTTACAGACACATGCCACAGTTCAGGGCCCAGTGACATTGAGTAATCTTCAATGATTGTAAAAATCATTATTTTGTTCCTACTCTTTCCCCCACCCCTTCTTTTTTTTAATGACTAAATGTTAACCCAGGAGATTACTTTCCTTCCTAAATGGAACTCCCCCTTCCATCTGGAACACAACTGAAGTAGCTCTTCTTCCTTCCAAACACTGTTAGTACTGATGGCAAAGCAAGACCTGCCTCCACAGGAGTTGTGTTGGCCATGGAGATGCTACTCGAGCCAGCAAACTCCTGGAGAGAGGTGCTGGTGAGAGTGTCTGTCCTGGTGGGTTGGGTGGGTGCTCATGGTCACCTCCCCTCTCCAGGGGACCACCAGGGAGGCAGGTGTGTGGCTAAAGCCACCAGCTGTGCTTTCAGGGGGTTCTGCAGCCCAACCCAACACCCAAGGGCTGTGGTGATCCCTGAGTGGGGCACGGGGGGGAAGCACTGCTTGACCCCAAGGATTGGATTAGTGGGATTGCCATGCCCATGGAGAAAGCTCTCCAAGGAGGCAGGAGAGGGAGGAGATCCTGTTACATATTTTACATACAGCTATTGCCTCACGGAGGAGTCATGCGCGCTCCTAATCTGCCATCAGTGAGTGACAGTGTTTTATATAGAACAGCAACTTTTGATTTACATATATAAGAGTTGTTGATTCTATCTGTGTCCAGATGTCTGGAAAAGGAAGCAGCTTTCCCCCACCTCCCTGAGAGGCTATTAACCTCCGACTGACGCAAACTAATGTGCAGTCACAATTCCCCAGCTCCGACTCAAAAATGCAGACATTACCATAATCGGCTAAAACAAGTATTTATAAACATTTCAGTGGGCAAGATATCATCAGCAGGGGCCTTGAACATTTGTCTTAAAATTTATTAACCAACCCAAGAAAAAGTGGCGTAAATAAAGTGAAGGTTTGCTGTTGCTGCTTTTTAAGAATAACCTGGTGATATGAAATAATCTCACAGACAATGTCATGAATTACACGACCTCATATTTGACAAACGTGACTCCTTCATTGCTACTATCACAAAAAACAACTGACTTTATGGTTGGACCTCATGGGAAAAGAACTGTTCAAGTGTTTGCTTTCTATTTTTACTACTGTTATTTGGGGAACTCTACAAAATCCAACTGCTAAAGCTCAGGATTTCTCCCTCCCCCAGCTGAAGTTATAAATGTTGCCTCGAAAATCTGCAATTTGTGAATCATGTTGTCTTGAAACTGTGTGTATTTGGACAGCCAGCCCTGGAACTTGGCTGAGTTATATTCACGTTCAAGACACCAATCACATGTGGCTGAACTTTACAAAGCAGTAGCAAGAAATTCTGCTGGTCTGCAGTATGGCTTCAGAATAACTGGATTTGTGTGAATGCAGTTGGTGGGGATCAAGCTCAGTTAACAGAATGGATCATGTCCTAAAATTCAGCCTAGTAAAACAAAGATTTTCTTAAGGCAGTCACCAAATTCCTTCCCAATTATTTGTAAAGTCGTTTTAATTATTTACAATGGTTCTTCATAAAGCAAATATTGTCTGCCTAAAATTACAGAACCTCCTTAGAGCAACCTTCTCCTGATGGGACCAAAATGGCATAAATAGATTAAATTAGTCCTGATAGATTCAAGAGGCTGTTGCCTATGGATTTGCACCAAACGGCTCCAGCCAACAATGAAAAAACAATTGCAAATAATCTTGAAATATGTGGCACATGCAACTGGAATTTAGGTGGAAAGGCTTGTGTGACATAACGAAATCTCTCAAGATGAGATTCATCCATGAATCAGCATCCTGCTCAGTCACTCCATGTTTTAAACACCTAATTCTGCTGGAGCTGCTCAAAGAGTGAGCACGGCCAGGAGACAAACACTCACAAAAGGAGCAGGATGATGGAAATGTGAGGACTAAGCCAAAGTCAGGGAAATCAGACAGAAGAAACAGACTGCACTGTGTTTTTCCACTTCCCAAACCTGCTGAAGCAGAGCCACTTTTCTGAGACAACAGGATTAAGCGTGCCTGGACCAAATCACAAATACTACTTATGGCCCCTTCATGTCCTACAACAAATTTCCCAAAGAAAATATTTGGGAACTACCTCCTGTGCTCTCCAAGTCTGGTATCCAACCTCTCTCCTGCTTGCTGAGCTCCTCCAGCACCTCTGGGTGCTCTCAGGAGTCCTTCAGTGCCTGCTCAACTCCTTCCAGCTCAGGCTCCCAGAGCATCCTTGCAGCTGCGTAAAAGAGCTCTTCCCAGGGAGAAAGTGGGATTAAAATCTATGTGTGCTCAGAAAGCAAAGGCCAGCCCTGCTCTAGGAGTGTGCCAAGAGGGCATGGGGCAGAGGGCAGGGCTCAGAGCCCATCTGCAGGAGCAGCCCAGTGCAGGGACACACATGCAGAGGAGCAGAAGATCCCAGCGCTTGCTGTGCAGAATTCTGGCTTTGCCTGGTGAAATGAGTCCAGGTCACAGAGAGCACTGAGCCAGGACCCCAGCCCTGCCTCCTGGCTCCAGCTCTCCCCTCCAAAGCCCAAAGGCTGGGAAAATCTGGGACAAGTATTTATGGGCTGGGCGCTGCAGCTGAGGAGCCAGCGGTGCGAGCAGAATGAGGAGTTTTTGGAGTTGCATCTGCAAAAGCAGTTGCTGTGGCTCTTCTCTTTTTCTCCTCGTGAACAATTCAGATGCATTAAAAACAAGGTTTTATAAAAATAGACAAGAATGCCTAAATTTATCCCATAGAGCACTAAAAGCACAATTCCTGTTTGGGTAAAGAGGGTGATGTAAATATACACAGAGGACAAATTTGACCTAAACACAGCAAATAAATGGGTGGTTTATTTCTGCTTTAAGCACTGCAATGAGCAATTAGGCTCAAAATTTCAAAGCTATTAAAGTGACTAGTAAGTGACTAACTCCCACTGAAGTCAAGTGAGAGAAAAACACTAAATCCTCTGAGACTCTCTATTTTAATGTAGATTAAATATTTATTAACTATTGCAATCTAACAAGATTTCAGCTTGAAAATTTCACTGCAATCTCTGAAGGAAAATGGCCTGGAACAATTTCAGTCACATATAAACAAAGACTGCATCCTGCAACCCTCACTCAGGTAAAGCTCCCATTGCCTTCACCAAATCAAACCAGCAGGATCAGGTATGTAAAATAAAGCCAATTTGACATAAGAGCATATTTATCTGCTAAGCTGCAAGACCCTGTAGGAAAGAGTGGCATGCTACATAATTGAGAGGTAAGTTATCTTTCATATTATATTTTTCTTATGCAATTTATTTCACAGTGATTAAATCAAAAATATAAGCAATGAACTTACCCAAATTCTTTGATCAGGCAATTGGAACTGGGAGCAAAATTGAAACAAAAACAACACATTATTTCTGCATTGGAATCTTTATTGCAATCAATCTACTTATTAAGATTTAATCTAAAGATACTAATTAAAATGTTTTTCTGAATGATTTGTTGGAGAGGGGTGTTCTCTTCCTAAAAATACGATTCTTGTAATGGCAAATTATTATGAAATGCCATAAAATTATCTAATTTTCATAGCTTTTGGGCACAGGAAGGAATTTTGCCCAGCCAGGGATAGGATATAGACTTCAGGATTTATGTCTGTAAATTCTATTTCAGAAACCTATTTGAGAGATCCATCTGTTTGCTCTCAAATTATCCAGTTAAGAAATAATAAATTCTTAGTCCCTGAGATAGTAATTTTCAGGAATAAATTCAACAACAAAACCACAAGCTTTTAGAAGATGAACAATAAGTTTGTAAATATTTTAACTCCTGCCATCAGAAAATGAAAACTGGCAGAGCACTCCCCACCTGTGCTTTTACAGGGGTGAACAGGACTATAAAGGAAAAACAGCTTTTCTGGAAGCCTTCCCCAGCCCTCTATAAATACCAAGCCAGATTCTGCCCTTGCAAACAGGAGGTTCCTTTCTGTTCTATTAAAGTTTGCAAGAAAGCATTTTGACATTTGCTTTTTTGACAGGACATGTGCTGGAGGTTTGGTTTTCTTTTACACTGTTCCTTAGTGCCTGTTACACTCCTGACCTCTGTATCGATCCAGCTCACACCAAGTTAAAGACCTTATCCCTCTCACTCAGGTAAGTGATAAAACCACAGCCAGGCTTTGCCATGGACTCTCTTTTCTGCTGCTCAGGGAGAAATGTGGAGATAATCATCTCTGCCCCACTGGGCTGGCCCTTGGTGACAGCCCTGGGACTTTCCTGGGCCACCAACAAGAGATTCAACAAAGATTGGGACAAAACACCAAGGGTGGAAGCCTGACATCACTCTAATTAACAGGGAAATGTCTCCATTTCACCCCCACATCCTCACCTGACCCCCCAGCTCCCCAGGTAATAGTCACACAGTGCTACATGGAAGAATATCCCACCACAGCCAAACTCCAAACAGTGAATTTTACCCCAGGAGCCCCTTTCCCACCCACTGACCACCCCAGCTACCACTGGCATCAGTCCAGCCTGCAGCAACACCTTCAGAACCCCCAAATCCAACAGCACTGAACCAGTCTGAGCTACAGCTTCTGAACAGCTAGAGAGCACTAAGCAAAATAATCCTGCTCCTTCCATCAATGCAGTATCTAAAATGCCCTCATTTAAATAATTTACTCATAACTTACAGCTCCTTAGCTGCTCTAACAGAATCATTGACTTGATGGGGAGGAACCAGTCTGTTTTACAGCAGGGACAAAAAGCAGATTGAGGTCCTTTGTGTATTTGTGCATCAGCACTATCTGCTACTAAAGGGGAATTTTACTTGCTTTGCCAATTGGGCAGATTTACCTTATTTAAGGTAACTCAGCAGGAGGTGTTAAGCTGCTGTTAAACGTTGCACTTAAATTCTCAGTGATTTTAACACATCTTAAATTCTTATTTGATGCTTATAAATACTTACATAATGCCATAAATACTTACAGCATGTAAATGCTACTAAATACTTTAATACTTAGATCCAACACTTTGTTCAGACACTGAAATTGGAAAGGGGTGCTTTTCTGTACCTGCAGCCATATATGCTACCAGCTGCTCTTCCCAGTTCTGCAGAAGTGCCATATTTCAGAATATATTCTGTGCAAGTTAGGACAGAATAACTTAAGACTTCATTGTGGAAAAAAAAAAAAAAAACTAACCAAAATAATAATAAAACCAGATAATTTGGCTGTTTTGCCTGGGAATTCAGAGGAACCTGAACCAGAGACAGCAGCTCAAGGTCGTGTGCTTAAAATACAGGATGTGTAGAGGGTGTCATTACTAAGATGAAACAGCCCACAGTTAGCAAGGAGCTCAAATCTGTAAATACCACAGAGTGCAAGATTTAACTGAGATTTTCAGCAAAATGTCCTAGAGCAAGGAGGAGGAAGACAAAATGAGGGTGCAGGGCTGGTGGAGAAAAGCAATGTATAGTTTGCACACAGATCTTCTTGCTATACTGCATACACATCACAGTTGTTAAACTGCTTTGGGACACACTCCCAAACGTTCTTCATCCAGGATTGTGGTCTATAAACAGTAAATAGCCCTCATAAAGTCTCTCCTCAGGAATGGAGGAGAAGGGATCCTCCACACACTGCACACATTGCAGCCCACAGCAGCTACCAAAGAAACCGTGGAGCTATGAGGCTGGGAAACATCAGGTGGAAACTTTTTTATGAGAGTCCTTAAACAAAATAAAATCCCTTTTGAAGTGGGATGCTCAGCTTTGCTGGCCTTACTGTGAATCTGCATCGACTCCTCATAGTCAGTACTGACTCTCCTTGCTCAGAGCACAGGAGAGAGCTGAAGACATGAGTGGCTGCAAATGTTGATGGCTACATTATGGTTTTGGAGGAAAATGGTTCTAAAAGACACATTCAGTTCGAATCTGGCTTCCTCTATAATCAAAACATGTTGTTTCATCTGCAAAACATCAAGAAGCTCAGAACAATGCTTACGCTTTTCCACCACAATGGTCCAGCAAAAACTGTGTGTATTTAGGAAATCCAAAAATGACTAAGACTGCATTCATTTCTCTGCACCTGCTTTGAAGCATCAACAGGCTTGTTTACAACATCAAAATTCCCAAAATACTTACTTGTGGATGAAACAAGAATCCTGGGGAAGGTCTCAAGTATTTCTCTTTCAAAGCTTCCAGTGGGTCAGTTAGCTTTCTTTTTTCTACTCTGTAAATGTTAAAATTAGATTTGCTTGTGATGAATCAGTCTCAGATATTAATAATCATACAGCTACTCAGGTTTAAAACAGGCAATTACACATCAAGGAATTTGTTTCTAGGAGATAACAGTAAAAGATAAGGGAGGACACTCAAGTCTTAATTCCCACACACAGCTCATTACTGCAAGGGTGGGGCTGGGAATCACCTTTAAAGAAGATTATACCATTTATATAGGCAATAATCTCATTATAAAAGATTGATAACCATTATAATAGGAACCAATGACTAAATACCAAGCACTTTTATAAAGAAATAAGGCACCTGAGCATGCTCAGCACTAAGAGGAGAGGAATTTAAGGCAACAGAGCCTTGAGCAATGGGTCCCTTGCCATCTGTCCACACATGACATCACAGTCACCCCCCTGGAAATCTCCCAGCCAAGGTCAAGGAGGGCAAGAAGGGTGGGCTTGTAGAAATACAAGCCAGCAACAAATCCTGCAATTCAGTTATGGCAGCAAAACCCAGCATGGATAATTCAGAAAGGCATTGAAATTTGAGGGTTTTGCTTTTCCTGTTACTGCTGTGCATGGTTTCATGGATGAATCGTGTTGTCCATGTGCAGAGGTAGCTCATGGCAAAGGAAGGCTCAGTAATAACTGGCCTCACACTGTGCTGCCAGAATTTGTACGGATTTCATTAAAATCACAGCAATGTAGGCTCTCGGAATGGTTTGGGTTGGAAGGGAACCTAAAGATCATCTAGTTCCAACCCCTCTGCCCTGGGCAGGGGAGTCTGCAGTGCAATTTAATTAGTTGGTAATGCAGGGCCATAAAGCACGGATCATTATTTCCACTGCCTCAGGCATTTTAAGTGAATATGACGCAAAGAAAACGTATGGTCTTACACAGATATCAATCTGGCATGAATAAAACCATCTCAGTAAATAGCATCATATCCTGTTTCTTCATAATGCAGACTTGTTGTCTTATGCCCCAGCACTCTCCAAAAACTTTGCCCACAGCATTTCTTTTTCAGACAAAGTAATAAATTAACATAATTTACATGGCAATATCCTTCTTTCTTAACAAGAGGCTGTAAAATCAGTCATTTATATTACAGATAAATATTTTTATGGCTAATATTTCTCTGAACTAATTTAGATTCATGACTTTGACTCGTTACAGATGTAGGAGCAGAAAGGGCAAAGGGGGGCTGACACACACAGGGTACAGGTGAAATTCACAAACCAGTGAGATCCATCTCAGTTCTGCTGGGAAACATCAGGAGGTCTGGATTTTACCACTGGTTTTTAAAATCTCAGCTCACTGACAGTGTGCACCTTTCAAAGCTAACAGTGAGGCTCCTATTGATTTCACAAGGATGGGGATCTGCACAGCCTGGTGGAGTGGAAGGTGTCCCTGCCCGTGGCAGGGGGTTGGAATCAGATGAGCTTTAAGGCACCTTCCAACCCAAGCTTTCTGTGGTGATTCTATGACTAAGGAGCCCACTGGTACACACAAGGATGCTGTGCCTTTAATTCTACAAATGAAATGCCTGAAGAAATCAACCCAGTACTCAAATAATGGTAAAAAAGGGCAGAAAACATTCCCAATTTCCATACTTTTAGTACACCTTAGGGCCAATGCGTTTCTATGCGTTTCTTTGTTGTACTTTTGGGAAACTCCTCTTGAGTTCAAGAGGAGCTGGCAGAGTGGAGTACAAGGGGTACCCTGGGGAGAGGCACTGTCTTCTCCAGGGGAAGCCAGAGTAGGCGAAATTTTGGAAGCAAATTAATTTCAGGCAAACCAGTGACATAAAATACACATCAAATAAACAAACATCTAATACTGATGCCAACTCATTTATGGGTAAGAGAATATATTCAACCTCTGCATGCCAAGCGATGCAGGTTAAACTAATGACTCCTGGCTACGAGGGCTTGCTAATTGCAGTATTGCCAGTCCTGTGGCTCACTTGGAGCACCTGGGATGGGAGGAGGGATGTACAGGTCAGCATGTGGCCTGGGTCCCCATGTCCTGGCAGTGCAATGGCACCTCCAGGGACACTGGGAGGGACAGGGTGGCAGCCCTGCACCAAAGGATGCTGGAAGGCAGCAGAGGGTCCTTTACCTGTAGATGGGATCCATGAAGAACGGGGTGGGCCTGGCGTGCTGCAGAGAGGACTCAGAAGCTTTCCTTTGCTCCAGGTCTCCTCCTTTCTTCTCTCCAAAGACGTGGTTCTTCCGAGGCTCGGCCGGCTTGGTGCTGCTGGCTCGGCTCCGGCTGCCCATGCTGAGATCCAGGGGCTGGTCCTGGCTGGATGCAGAGGGGGCTGCTGGCTTTGAGGGGATGGGGGTAAGTGGCTTCTCCTCCTTACGTTTTATGGTGAGGTCAAAGGGAGACTCAGAGCTTCCCTTTGGGATCTTCTTAATTTCACTGGGTGATTGGGGCTCCACTTTCAAGGGTAACGGTCTCAAGTCTCTATCAGGAAATGGATACATTGATTGAGAGAATGCTGGAAAAAACGGGAGGGGAAACATGGAAGGGTAAGGTAAGGCTCCAACTTTTTTGTCTTGCAGCCCCACAAGTCCTGTTGAACCAAAGTACTTTTCAGCAATAGAAGCAATAGCCTTTATAGAATCATTCACCGCTCCTGACACCGCAGTCTGCTCCTCTAAGGATGGTGAGAAAATGGAATGATTGCTGTGGTCTTTCTTATTATTTATTGACGCCAGGCTCTGCAGAGAGCTTACTTTTTCTTTGAACATTTTACCATTTTCTTTAAATTTCTCTTTCTCACTTTCAATGTCACTTTCCAGATCAGAGCCCGAGGTGGTTTCCAGGTCACTGCCACTGGGGGTACTGACATCGTCAAGGTCAAGGTCACTACTCTCTGACTGGTCACTGAGTTTCTCATGCCTCTCTTCAGAGGACCCTTCTGGTTGAAGCTCCACTGGCTTATTCTCCCCTACTGATGGTTGTTTATTTAGTGCCTTCAAAATATCCTGGGTGGCTGGCAGTATCTGAGGATTTGTCATGAGGGGACTTTGGCTTTTGTTTGTCTGATCTGCGCTCGGAAGTCCTTTAACAGGAGAACTAGTAGGTAGCAAAGGTGGCCTGTGGTACAAGCCTGAAGGAAACAGACCGGGGAAGCTAAAAGAAAATCCAGGAGCTGTTGGAAAGGTAAGACCAGCAGGATGCCTATTGGCTCCAAAATAGTCAGCAAGGCCCGGATTTGCATGATTCATATTAACCATGGACGTTTTATCCATAGCTGGGGTTCCAGGAAGAGAAATGCCTTGGCCAAAAAATCCTCCTGCTGCAAAATGGTTCTTGCCCTCACAAAATCTCCTGTGTTTATTTAAGGAAGACGTAGTGCTGAACATTTGTCCACAGTCTTTGCACTTGATTTGGGTTCTGCAATCAGCATGCATGCGCTTATGACGACAAAGGTTTGAAAACTGAGTATAGGATTTATGGCAGACCTCACCTGTATGTAAACAACAACAACAACACATCTCAGGCTTTGTGGTAATCGCCCCCACCCTCAAAGTTGTGCAAATAACACCATTTTTAACCCGCCAAATGCCAATGAGGAAGCCGCAGGGAGAGGTCTGGGTGCACAAATGTACAAAAGCAACTGTATTCTCCAAAGCAAAGCATCTGAGCAGACAAAGGTCAAAAGACAGCACCAAAACCCGCTCCAACCAAGCAGAAAAGGTCTGGAATCACTAAAAGACACTGTCCTTATTTGCTCCTTGCACTGCACATTGCATTACCCCACACTGCATTAGCCCCAGAGCCCCCCAGGAGCCACAACCCCACATGAACCCACAGTGCTCCTGTGTGAGAGCACAGGTGTCTTCAAATGCCATCCATTTGTGTCACTATTCCCATTAAAATAAATATTTGCAGGACCAGACAGAGATGAAGCTGCCTCACAGAGCTTTCACTCTGCAAGAATAGGAAAGAGGTGAAGGAGGAGACAACCAGGTATTTCCTATTTCCAAGTACAATTGTAACAAACAGTTTTTTTTCCCCACTTACAATGGAAAATTTAAACCCATGGAAGTCCAGGCTGGAACCTGGAAAACCTCAGTACTCTCATATGTCCAATGCATTTCTATCCATGCAATGCATACAGTGCTTACAGGTGCCTGAGATGCTGTTACTGTAAATTCCACATCTTAACTTTCCTAGTCTTGATATTCCTTATTTTCCTCACATGACAAGATAGACCATATTTCAGCAACCATTTCCTTTAAGAATGAAAATCTCTTTATTTGCATGTCTGATGTTCAGTAAGAGCCTGATGAATTTCCTTTTAAACACCTCTGGGATGAGAATGATTTCACAAATCAAAGTCTCAACAATGCAGCACTTGGGAGAAAGCCTGGGAACACACAGGGGAGCAGATCTACCTTGAGGTCAGGGCCTGATCTAGCCTGTGATACTCTGCATGTTGGAGCTCAGCTTTCAGCAGCTTTCCACAGTGGCAGAGTCAATCACATCACTGAGGCAAACACTGATTTTGCAGACTCCTGATTTTCTGGCTGCTACAAACCTTAGGGAGCAAATTGGGGCAGCAATCAAGTTAAGAGTCTGTAAGTACAGGTGGTGTTTGGAAGAGGGCAATGCTTAATTCCCCAGTGCCTTTTTTATGCCCCATTTTGGCATCCTTTGGATGAGCAGGAGCATTGGGAAAGTCCTAAGGCTCTGCTGTGTCTTGTGCTCTTCATTATGCCAAAATTTGTCTGTACATCTGCACTACCTTGCTTCTAACAGTACCAGCCCCAGACTTGTTTGAAAACAAGGCAGCACCACTATCAGCAAGCACTGTTACCCCTCTGCAATAAATCCTTTTTTTTTTTTTTTTTTTTTTTTTCAGCCAGGAAAAAGCATGTGGCCACTTTATTTTAATTTAATTTGTGTTATATCATAAACTCTCATCTTTCACACATCAAAGCCACACAACAATACGCATTGTGTATTCCGAGGCCTTTTTAACAATCATTTTCATGATTCAAGACAGTCTGACATAATTTACAATGGCTCTATTTTAAGCCTGAGGAGGAAACTGAATTGAATGTATCCCATCCTGCACTCTTGGTTCCCATGAGCTGCAATCACGTCCTCTAACTTCCACTCCACCGGGGCCAGCTCTAACCTTCCTGCTCCTCCAAATCCCTGCCCTTGAGAAACTCCACTGCTTGTTGTCCTCTCCTGACTGTTTACCTCTCCAGCAGCCTGCCCCATGCCTCCCCAACAATGCTCCCATTGTTCCTGGGGCTGATCCTGCCCCATCCACCCGCTCACATCCCACTCTGCCATCCCCGGGACAATGCGTGGGGTGAGCGCCGCAGGATCGGCCCCAAACACAGGAAATTTGCAGGGCTGTAATTCAGGAAGGAGGCTCCTTTCTGTGTATCAGTTACTGTTCCTGCTGGAAATCTTCATTCACAAGGAAAGGCAAGAAAGAAGAGAGAGAAAATCAAAAATAAAATGAAAAATAGAGAGGAAAAAATAAGGGAGAGGAATAAATAAGAGAGACAAGAGGGATGAGATTATTCCAGTTTCTTGAAAATGCTTGATTTTCTCCCATTAAGTAGTTTTTTGTCTCTTAAAAAATATTTTACTTGCCTATTTAACATAGATATATTTTTTTATTTAATATATTTATTTAATATATTTAATTTAATATATAATTAATATATTTAATCAATATATTTTTATTTAATATATTTTATATATTAATGTATTTAATATATTAATAGATAATATTTATTTAATATTTATTGTATTATTAATATAATATTCATCATTCATTTTTGCAGTTATGAAGCTCTGATTTTTCTGCAGTTTTCTCCTATTTTTAACCTAATTGCAGGCATAAGATTTCTGTTCCCCACTCCAGGGTACAGAATCAGACCCCTTACCTTCACTGCTGAGGCTTTACACAGCAATTTCCCCCAGCTCCCATCAAGTTGCTCACAGAAACCAAAATTAAATTGACCCAAATGGTGACTCAAGTGTTGCATCCACAGGTTCACCCAAGTTCCATCTTGGATATTATAAATCTACTCCTCTCCCATGTGTAAAGCAGGATAGACCATATGTATTTTTCCAGAAAAATAAATATCTCAAATGCATGCAATTCCAAGGATAGGCTATTGTAGAATTGGAAAAAAAATCATGTTTTATGAACTTTTGGTCTTCTACCAGGTTGTGTTGAGATCCTGCTTCTTATTCACATGGCTTTATTAAAGATAAGGTTTTGATCAGGTTGGCTGGAGTGGCAAAGGACTCAAAAGAGGGGTATTGGCACAGATTGGGTCTTCCTAAAATCTGGGAAGTTCTCCCTTAGAGAACAGTGGCACATTATTAAATTATTATTCTCCTTTGATTTATTCCAAAGTCAACAGAATCAAGAAATATTCTACTCTAAAGAAAAGCAAAAATGTGCATTTAAAATTTTAAAATATCCTTACAAGCTATTAAGGGAAATACAAATTAATAATTTGACTAAATGCATTTTATCTTACATTTTATTTTTAAACTAAATTTAATCAATAATATCAATACCATTAACTAGGTAAAAATACTTATTATTATAATCTCAGCAAGCAAAACAATTAACAGCTGTACCAACAATTTACCTTTTTGAGCACTGAAGTTATCTAAGACTATTTAATGAGGTGCTGCTTGCTCAAGGTGCCTCTTGCATTCAACAGGCAACATTCTATATAAATCCACAGGCTCTAAGAGCTAGAATAGAAATTTTGTGCCCAGGTGGAAGCCCTTGCACCCTGGAGTGCTGTTCTTTTTGAGGACTGCCACCTGAAGCCTGGGTGTGTCTCAACATCAGTGATGGGCACACCCAATTCTGGAGGAGACTCTGGGTCTAAACTGACTGTGACACCTCCATGGATATTCCCAAGAGACATGGATATTCCCAAGATTCCCCAGGACTCCTCAGAAAAAATTATGTTTTAGGATCTCCCCTTTTCACCACTTAAACTTTAATAGATGGGGGGTGGTTATCAACTTTAATTGTTTCCATGTATGAAAGCAACAGAAGCTGGCTTTGATTTCTGCTGCTACACCTTATTACACCCTTTAAATCTCACTGCCATACTTTTGAGCAACTAGCTTGTGAGAGAAGCTTCCCTCCTGGCAGCTTTTATTGCTCTACAGACCCCAGGTTTAACACAAACTTCAAGAACTGCAAAAAATTAATCTCGTGCCTACGCACACTCTGCACGGTGACTGTCTCTGTGTCCCAAATTAGCCAGCAGTTAAGTTTGCATATTTTCTGCTTATTAAAAAAATTACTGTAAGTACTATTTAGAATATGTTCAGTCTATTATGGCATGTGGTTTCTATTTGGGGAGGCTGGAGATTTTGTGAAGGCAGTGAGTAATTACCTTAGTGTTGGTGAGTTTTCACTCAAGCTTGGGCGCACACTGTAATAAGAGACAGTTGCCATAAACAGACTGGTGCAAGTAAATCCTGGTGTGTGGCCTTCTGGTGGAAAGCAGATATCTGCTCTAGGTGACCCTACCTCCCTCTCAAAGCCAACCAAACATGTGGTCTCCAAACCCTTTTGTTCTCCAATCTCACGGCTGTTATATCCATAGTTTGCTCCATGGGATTTCATCCCTCACATTACATGTGAAGGGTAGCAGTTGTTGTTTTGATTTATCAGGAAAAATAGCAACAAAAAGCATTTGAGAGTTTATTTCACTCATGAGAGGCTCCGCTTAGAGACTTCTCTGTAGGATGTTGCAATAGTCCCTACCTAAGCAGAACTTCATTTTCTAATTAAGTGTAGTCATTTAATCTGCAATCAGCTTTAAAAATTATTAGTGATATTTAATACTGGATCTATGTATACATTTTCTCATTGAAGGAGTCCAAATCAAAAGTATTACTCACCCAATGGCAGGTTACAGATTTTGCACAAATGAGTTGTTTAAGCCAATATTCCTCCTCTTTAGGAAATATATTAGCTTGTGGCCAATGCTTTTCAGGAGGTATGGTACAGATATTTGGTAAATTATTGTTGAGAGCAGCAATATATTAAGAGGTTTAGCAGAGAAGTAGGGGAGATGGTCAAGGTACCTTTCAAGTCACAGCAGGTGCCTGAAAAGGCTGTGGTGGACAGCAGCACTACCAGGAGCAATATTTTAAAATGTTTTCTGCCTCTGCTTCCCCAGTGAAAGGGAGGGAAAGCAACCTGCAGCCCTCCCAAGCAGGTCTGGCTGGGCAGCAAAGACAACCTGTGAGGTGCTGAGGATCCCATTTAAGCCCAGCACAGAGCCAGGCTCACATCCAAGGCAAGTTTTATGGCTGGAGAAGCTGTTAGTGAAGACCTAACAGCTCAACTCAGTCCTTAAACCTGGGGCGGGCAGAGGAGCCTTGAGGAAGGTGGCAAGATAAAACTCATTGCCTCTGAGATTTGTTTTCCAACTCCAGAAAAAGTCATGGCATCTGCTGTGGAGACTCTGCAGCCCAAAATCTGCTCCTAAAGCAGGAGGAGAGCAGCCAGCCCAGAAGGTGCAGAGCACTGAGGCTGCAGCCACCAAGCCTGGCGTGGCTCCTTCTGGCTAAATCCCACTCCTCACTCTGCACCTGTGCTCTGAAAAACATCCCTGGCACAACAGGTACATTTATACAGCACACAGTGTCTGTCTGAAAAGGAAAAACCACATGAAAGTAACTCCTTGCATTGGACCACAACTTAGCCAGGACTCATTCAGCAGCTCACAGCCCTTGTGACACAGGGTGGGAAATTCAAAGGGAGCAGAACACAACCCCCTGCTCCAGACTGTGCTGCTTTACAGCAAGAGAAACAACACTTAATCAAAGAGGTTTAGTTGAGGACTTACATATGAAAGGTTTGACACTGCTGTGGATGTGTTTATGCTGTTTGAGGCCTGAAGAAGTGGCAAAGGTTTTGCCACACTCTGGACAAGCGTGAGCACGAGCCCCCACGTGCTGGGAACGAATGTGCCTCTGAAGGTTGCTGGGGTCCGTGAAAACCTGCTAGGAAATGAGTACTGATTAACCAAGAAACTTGACTGCAGAAGAAGCCAGTTATTACAACAGCCTTTTAAAATTCAAACCTTGGAGCTGTTTTTGGGAGTATTAAAACCCTCGTTTTAATACTGTGCCTGCAGAAAGGGGCCTCAGTTTCCCAGGATCACCCAAGTATTTTGTGGGTGATGCAGAAGATGCATTTGACTTTGCCATTAGAATTGCACATTTGAGGTCAAGGACTTCATGGGAAATGAGTGAAAATGTGGCTGACTGAAACCTCTAAGCATTGCTGCATTAGAAATACTTTATACTGACACCTGAGTGTGTGACAAGGAGTAATCCTGTACACAACACTGGGCTTGGTTACATCTTGTAAGTGTCAGCTCAATATGAAATTCCCATTATAGCATCCAATCTACCTAAAACCAAGTAAGCCCTCATGCAAAAGGGCCAAGCTTTGGGAATCTGATAAAAAGCAATGCAGAGTACCACATCCTATACAAATAATTCCCATAGCAAGCCCAGTGCTGAGAAGTAATGGAGATGGTTTAGAGATGAGAGGTGTATTCAGTGCAGCTGGGGTGTCTTGCTATTGCTTATTTTTGATTTATATTGCAGTAGTGCAGTTTCTAGTCCCAGCAGCTGCCTAGGGAATCCTCTGCCCTGTATTTTCCTGGGGGTTCTTGCTCCTCACTGACCCTCTTACATCCCACCCATCCTTTCAAGGAGCCAACCCCTGAGCTCAAGGATGCTCAGCATCCTGAATCAACGCCCATTTCAGACTCCACAGCCATTTTCAAACCAAAAGGGAAGGAAAAATAACATATATTTAAAGTAAAAGTGAAAACCCTTGAGAAACAATCTGCAGCATGGAAGAAGCTCTTTGCCCTCCTGAATCCCAGCCTGGGGCACCCCCACTTCCACACTCCCCTGCACCCAGCAGCACAAGAAGTGCCAGGCAGCCCACAAATTCACTGTACCTTGGCACAGTTCTCACACTCGTAGTGCTTCCCGCTGTCGTGGGACATTTGGTGACGTATCAAGTTGGATTTCCAGTTAAAGGCTTTGGGGCACTGGTCACACTTGTACTCCCTCTCCTCACTGTGTGACAGCATGTGCTTCTCCAGGCTGTGGAAACAGGAGCAGGGCTCAGTGAGATGTGGGTTTATAGGAAGAGGAGAGAGCAGAGCACATAGTCACAGCCAAAAGAAAAAAAAAAATTAAAAAGCCCCAAAGGCCCAATCCTGATAGAAATTAGTCCTGTGAGTTCCAGGCTCACCCCAGCCAGGAGGCAGAATCTCCTTCTCCCCACCAGAATAACACATCCTCTCATGTTTAGCCAGGCCACTTGCAAATGCTCCAGGAGATGCTGCTGCCATGGCTCCCCAAGGAGATTATTTCATACACCTCTCAGTATTTCACTCTGGTAATCCTTCCCTGCAGTCTGAATTATTTCTGCCTTATGACTTTCCCTCTAAACACACCTTGGATGCCACCACCTGCTATAAATCCACTCCTTTGATGGGAGTCAGTTTTTCTTACAGCAGGAATAGATGAGGAATAGCCCCTCTGGAGTAGGACAGGATGAGTTTAAGAAGCCTGTAGATAAGGTACACCACAACTGAAGTTATTCTTGATGATTATTATTAACTGTGTGCAACTGTGTGGTTGTTTAGTCATTCATTTCTTAGTGTTTTTTTCAGTCTATTTTTAGGATATTTAATGTCCGCCTAAATTCTATTGCACATCTTTAAATTAATTTTTGTGTCTGAATTTTTATCATTCATTTGTAGCAAATATGTATTTTTAAACACCTGTATTGCTTGGTCACATACAGAGTCATAACTCTCACTGCTGTTTGAGGGAAGATCACTACATAATGCAAGAGTGGATTCACAGAAAACCCACTGAAAAGTGGGAATTTTAGCCTGGGATGCCCAGCTGTTTTCACATGAAGCTCCCACTGATCTCTGCTGAATCAGTGACAAAACCTGCTGGGGTTACAGCCTTGTTTGGGCTGTGGAGCCAAAACAGCCACCTCCATTCTCAGCCACAGCTAATGGAAATGCTTTCACACTCCCACCCCTCTTCTTCTGGGGAGGAAAAAATAATTCTGGCTTCTCCTCCTAATACTTTTATAACAATTGACTTTCCATAATTTAAACACATTTTCCATAAGACCTAGAGAGATTCCTCTCCCTGGCTGTGGCACCAGCTCCTGGACTCTGCTGTGGCTCTGTGATCAGCTGTCAGCACTGGGCACTCCTGGACCCAGCACCCCCATCCTCCTGCTCAGCTATTTCTCCATTTCTCCTCTCTCAGCTATTTCTCACTCCCTCAAACATGGCTCTTTTGGGCCTTTTGTTTTATATAACCTGGCTGTAGCACACTTTGGCACTTTTTTGCAGTGAACTGTCTGTGTGCTGTATGAGCCGTTCAATAATTCAGAAGTTTGGAGCACTTCTGCATTCACTCTCATTTTTCACTCTTTCTCACAGTACTGCCCATCTATTTATGATGACTCTTTCTTTGTTTTCTGCCCTTTCTCCTCAATATTTAATATTTTAAGCTAAATTTACATTTCCTCAATGATTCCCATATGTTAGATACTGTCCTCTCGTTCACAGGGAGAAAAGAAAAGAACTTTAATACTGAATAACTGAACTGAATAACTCCCAACATGCAAAAACCTCACCCAGGCTGCTGGAAATTCTTCTGACTTGATCTGCCTCCATCAGCCCCTTGGAATCAACCCCTCAGACTGAAAATCAGACAGATGGAGCCATACACTGCCCAACATCAGCCAGTGAACAAGACCTTGTGCCTGCCCAAATTCCTGCTCAGAGGGGTGGCCTGCACTGGGGAGTGATGTTTAGCACATCATGTTAGAGCCCATCTCTAACTAGAACGGATTGGTTGCAAAGACAAAATTGGCAACATCAGTGAAAAACACTCAGAGATGTTTCAAATTATTTCTACCTAAGATTAAGGAACCCAGACCTCAGTTGATGTGAAGTGGAACCACTCCCTTGATTTCACTGTAATCAGCACAGTTCAGACCTGATTAGCAAAAGTTCCAACTCTAAATCTAAGGTCCTCACTAAGCACTTCAACCACAAGGACCAAATTTCTAACTTATTTGGACTCTATTGCTTTTCATATCATAAACCACCAGCTGGCATAGAAATCCTGCTCATCTTCATCTTTGGTTTCTATAGAAGGTGAATTTATCAGGTTCTGATGCCCTGCATGATACAGCTGAAGCCACCAGAAAATCTGCCCCATTCAATCACATTTTAAGCACCTTCTCCTACCTTTGTAAGTCTGGGAAGACTTGGTCACACTCTTTACACTCCTGGATTTCGTGCACGTCCTGAAGGTCACTCTCATTCTCGAGCTTCTTCTGGAAGTCCTCCTCCACCATGGAGAAGGCAGAGTGAGGTGTGCTGCAGGGGAACTTCTGGTGGTCCAGCAGCTCAGCCTTGGACTCAAAGAGCTGGTCACAGTCCTCACAGCGGTACTGGCGCTCCTCTGCAACACACAGGGGGTGGCCACAGGGACACCACTTCAGTTTTCACTCATTTTCAACCACCACCTCACCAGAAGCTGGGTAATGGTGTGGTTAATTAATTGCTCCTCAATAAAAGGAGAGAAAAACCTCAAAAGAAAGAAGGACTCTTAAGAATGTTTTATAGTAAAGCTTTGATTCCATGTTAACTGCCAGGGTGACATCCAACAGGAATCCCTAACACTGGCTTAGGACAAAAGTTTAAATAGCAAGGACAAGTATCTAAATACCACCCTAAATGGAATTACACAGGATCTAACATGGATATCCAGCAGAGACTGCCAGTCTCTGCATTTCTCAATGAAAGGGACTGACTCAGACACAAACACCAGCATCTAAAATAGCCAAAAGAGTGTTTAGAGTTTTTAAAAGCCTCTTCATTTTCATCACAGTCCTTCTGCAGCACCCAGCCCTGTTCAAAGTCAGCCAGGGACACATGAAGTTAAATTCTCTGCTTTAAATTTCAAAAAATTGGTCATAATTTCTTACTGAAAAGTGTAGAATATTAGTAAAGTGTTACTTTGGAGTGAGTACTTCATTCCCTTAACTAGTAACTCCTGCAAAAGAATAGATTAGATGGAGAAAATCCCCAAAAAACAAACTTGGAGAGGAACATCCCACAATGATTTTTTTCTGCTACATTTTCTACTGTTGGTCCATACAAGGAGCCAGACACCCTGGTTTGGTTCCAGATATAAATGCCCTGAGGCTCTGAGTCAGAAAGGCACTGGCTGGAATCCCCAGTGAATGTTCTTGGTTGCTACTTGACAGCTGAGCTGATCCAGAGAAAGTGTCATGGGGTTCTGTTCTTGGCTGTCCATGAGCAACACTTTGGCTCAGTCTGCTTCTAAATCAGCCCTGTGGGACATGATCCTGCATGTGACTGCAGAGATTTCCTCTGGTGTTATTTGTACAATAGCTGCTTGACCATAGGGACTAGGCAAGGAGGACACCTTCAGCAATAACTAAACAAAGTTACCACTGGGGAAAAAAACCAAACACAAAACCAAATGGGGATGAATGTATAATCCCCACTTTTTTTCTTAAGAGAACAAGAAATACTACTTTAAATATACAAGCAGTTACAGGAAAAGTGGAGACCTTGATAATTCCTTCCCTGTGCATTGTCCCTGAATCCCCAAAAATTTGTAAAATGTTGCTCTTGGCATAAACTGCAACATGCTGGGCATTAAGCAGATATCCCACACCCCTGTGGCTGATAACCCAGTGCCCAACAGGCAGCACAGCTAAAGGAGATTTAGGAGATTAGAAGACAAATCTGAGCAACAACTCAGGAGTTTCAGATGAAGAATCTGTGTATGGGATGAGTAAAGGACAAGTGTGAGGAGTAAGAATGTCTGAGATGTCCTCACAAGTGACAGCAACATTGAAAACCTCACATTTCTTCTTTTTAAGGTCACAGTTGTTTGGCTAAATGACAAAAAAAAACCTGTAACCAGGGCCCATTCGTGTCCTGCAGGAGCAGCACAGTCTTGAGATAAGGACATGGATGTTGTTCTTCTTTTGCAACCCCACAAAAACATCAAGTTTCAATCAGGAACAGAGGGGCAGAAGATGGATAAATGCAACCACAGTCTAGCTGTCCTTCCTGGCTGCAGTGAAGACATCCCAGATTTCAAAAGAAGAAAAAATCTGCCTAAATCCTGGATTAATTTCAGTGATACTTTCTGTCAGATGAAACAGTAAGAAAAGGCTAACCGTGGATGTCCGGAGCCATTGTCTCATGTGAATAATCTTCACTCTTCATGAACAGTAAGAGCTCCTCTCCTGGTTCAATATCTGCTACCACTCTGTAGAATATCTGGGGGAAAAAAAATAAAAACAGGAAGAAAAAGCAAGGTAAGCACCACAACAGGTAAAGAAGCATCAACCCCTGCTGGTGAGAGTGGCAGAGCTCATGGTGTGCTGCTGGGGAGGAGCTGACTGACCATAGCAGGTCTGCTCCTTCAAGCCCAGAATTCGTTGTGTTTTGGGCTCTGGGAGGATAAAAAAGGACTGCTTTCAACAGCCTCTGCTGCAAAATGAGCTCTGTGATGACTGCAGATATCACCAGCCACTTGTCTGCTCACTTATAGCAAACCCAAGTGCAGAGCAGCCATGAAACACATCCCTGAGTGATCCTGGTAAGGGAAGGAGCTCCTGTTGCACTGGGAAAAGGTACTAAAGTAACTTTAATGCTTAGGCTCAACTATCTCAGACGTCTTTTCCAGCCTTAATGTTTCTATAATTCTAAAGCAGACATGAGGAGATGCTGCTGGTTAAGCCATAGGCATCCAGCCCCCTGTTCCAACCATCTACACAGTCCAAAAAGCTGTGAGAAGAGAAGCTTGTAAGAACCAGTGCACCTGTTATTCCTTAGCTACAAATGGAAACCAGGGGACAAATCAGTCCTGGATGAAGAAACACTGTGAGCAGCCAAATCTGCTGCTGGTGGCCCTGGCCTTTGACACCTTGTCCCCTCCCTCATACAGGTGATGCTGGGCTGTGGGAAGGACCTTTGGGGAGGCAGGAGGAGGGAGGGCAAAGGGGACACCCTTCCTTGGGTCCATGCACCAGAGGAAGCACACACCAGCACCAGGAGACTCTGCCCAAAGGAAATTCCCAAAATCCATCTGGCTGCTTTCTGTCTCAGCAGGAAATGTGAAGAGCACTAAAAAGCTCCATGAAGCAGCTCAAATAAATATTAGTAACTTCCTCGGGCCTTGTTAAACAAAACCACATGACAGCTATGTTTCCTATGCTAAAAAATGATGCCTTTGCTTTTTCTCAGACTAATGTATTTTTAAAGGGTTTGCTCCCAAACTCTTAACTCTAAATACTCATTGCAGAGCACGGGGAGGGAGGCAGCAAATTACCTGAGGTGTTCAAAGCCACACAGGTGAGTTTGTCCCAGGTAGGGACAGGTGTCTGGAGGTCTGTGGGTCACACGTGGGCTGCCAGCCCTGGTGGGTGCTGTCCTTGCCCAGGCACACACGGACCAGCACTCACCAGCACATACCAGTGTCCTCCAGGAGGTGGCTGTACAGCCTAATCCTTCCTGCCTGCACAAGCTGTGCCCATGGATATGGAATAAATACCTAAAAATATCAGTTTCAGATGCATTTCCTCAGATTTGGGTGGGTTTTTTTCTCTCCAGTTTGTCCCAAAAGCCACTCCAGAGAGCAGTGCAGGGAGTGGCAGCTCATCCCATACCCTGATGCTCACCCCTCACCAGAAGTGCTGGCAAAATACATCAGGCACGAGGCACCAGTGCCACAAGCCCCTGCTTGTGGCAAATTTTCCCCATACAAACCAGGAGAAGGAGTTTATGGGAGTGTGATCCACCCTCCCTCCTTGTCCACATCACCCTCATCAAACCACCAGCCTGGGCTGCTTGGGCTTCCCATTTGTATCTCTTGTCGAGGGGATTTCAAACTCCACCAAGTGTTTTGGAGGCCAAGAGAGCCTGGCAGTGTCCTGTGTATATCTCTTCATGCAGCCAGGCAAATACCTGGTACCACAACCTCCTGTGGATCCAATGCTGCTGTCAGATTCCTGGTGGGATTCAGCATGCTGGGGCTGCACTGGGTAACACAACTCATCCCACCAAAGGCCAAACCACATCTAAATGAAGCCAGCTTTTACCTCCTGCAAATAAACCTGATGACAGTGCCACATCCAGTGATTATTTGCTGAAAGCAATGCTTGGTTTCCCATTTGTTGTGATGAATGTATTGAAAAGTGGATTTTTAATTCCAGACTCTGCATAGCTGAAAGGGAAGCTGCAGTTGGATCTGTGGAAGACAGGCCCAGTTGCTGGCTGGTTTGGGGTGAAAATAATATGTGGAATAATGATATGTGCACTGAAGAGACTTCTGGAGATCTCCATCTTGGGGTGCAAACAGAAGCAGGATCACCCCACAGCCAGGAAGGACTTCCACCATCCCAGAGGGATTGTGCCAAAGTTTCTGCTCTGCTTCTGCTCTCAGGTTTTGTTTCCCAGTCAGGTAAACGCCACTGTTCTTCCTGGGTTGGTGCTGCATCCACACCAAGGAGTGAACAAAAACCACAGTGGAGCCTTCTCTGGTATTTCCCTGTCCCATTAAAGGTGTTTGGACAGACCTTTTCACCTCCCATCCCAGAGTGAGCACACATGGACTGAGGCATAAAGAGGGTCTTGTTCACAAGGCTGGGGAGCATCACCTCTCTTGGGGGAGCCCAGGACAAGGCAGCATCTTTCCTGCAGCTGTGGGACACATCCCTCAACAGGGAGCACACTCTGTAAACAGTTGTCTTGTCTGCATTGCTATTTAAAAATCCAGAGATGATCCAACTACCTACCAGAAACTGCCTGGCCAGCCTCTCTGTCCCTCAGCAGGGAAACAAGACAAGTGTTTCAAAAAACTCAATTTTTAAAGTTGAGCAATATTTCTTTGTTTTGCATCTCAGACCTAACATTCTCCAAAACAACAGATTTCCAGCTCTGGTGTTTTCACATCATTAGAGTACTAGCTTTAATTATCATTAAAAATAGTTTTAAAATTTCTGTATGTACAGAAAAAATTCACCTGCACCAGCTGTTTACACATCAGTTTGCAGAGCAGTGAGCATCTAAAATAAAACACACTGAAGTTAAAACCAAAATGATCATGCAGGTAGATTTATTCTGATTTTCAGAGCTGCCATTATTAATTCACATGAATAGCTTTTTTTTCTCACTCTTCCCACCAAAAACCTCCTGAAATTACCCTGTCTGGGAAAAAAGTGAGAAGCCAACTGTTGAAATGAACCACACTGCCCAAATTTTGAGGCAGCAGCAGATGATTGAGGGCAGGTGGGGAGGGGAACAGGGGTCCTGCAAGCCCCAGATGGGGAACCTCACAAAATCCCCCCCAGCTCCACAGGTACCCCTTGGGCAGCTGGTGTTTTGTAAGAACAGCACCTCCACAATGGGCAGTATTTTTTGTATTAGGAAACGCTATCATAAAATGAGTGGATTTTTCAATTGCAAAGCTGGAAGATTTCTGGCACACAGTCCTGACTCTACTGTAATTAATGAAAGTTTTCAATTTTCTGGCTGTCATTTCCCCAGCTGACTGAGCCTGCTCCAATAACTAACTTTTTTTTGGGGTTAACCTGGTATGCTCGAGAACAAATATAGGAAGAGCTTCTGCACAGGAGAGGAACAACCAGAGGAGGGGAGGGGGAAAAAACTAAAAGCAAAGTCCAGATGCTCATTTCACATGCCCTGGGATCAACGGTGTGTGACTACAGTTTATGTAGGAAGAGCAAAATCGGATTCAGGTCTGGAAACACTTTCAAAGTTCAGGGGGTCTGAGGTGGGGAGAAGCTGGGGGAGGCCTGGCTCATCAGTGCTCTGTGCCTGCCCACGCCACAGGTCAGAGATCTGTGCTACCGAGCAGAATTAAAAGCTCCCCAAGCCATAAAGGGAAAGGGGAGGAGGGGAAAAAAAGAACACACACAATTCACTTTTAAATGGATGAAAAAGGCCTCATTGTTATGAATCCCAGTTTACTTTTCCTGGTCAGGCACTTGAAATTTTATTTATGCTTAATAGACTGCATTTGGCATGTGTAAAGATGACAGAAGCGTGAATTATGAACGACCTTCGACCTATTCAGGAAGTTGTAATAATTGAAATAATAGCGAAACGCGCTCCCCGCGAGCTCGGCTGGGGCCGCGCTCGGCCGCTGAGCCCGGGTGCTTTGAAGCACCCCAGCCATCCCCCTGCCCCTGCCAGCCCCACACTGCCCTGCCTGGACCCCCCTCTGCTCCCTCCAGCATCCCAGAACCAGGAGGGGTTAATTGAAGTTAAAGTTCTGGGGGGAAAGCAACGACTCAGTGGCTGAGTGCGAGCGAAGGCAGGAACTGCCATGCACACTTTGTCGTGCCCCAAAGAGGAGCTGTGTTCTGGTGCATCCAAACAAACCCTTTATTCCTGCCTACAGCTTTGGGAAACATTGCACGTGGCCCAGAGCTGCCTGGGAAATTCAGATTTTAGGGCAGGCTAGAGATGCCATTCCAACTGGAACAGTAGGATGGTTAACACAAGCAGGTTACTAACACAAGTTGATTCAGTTTGTCCTTTAACCCCCTGGCCATGTGCTGAACTCCCAGCTCCCACCACAGGGGAGGCACCCAGGGATCCTGTCCTGCCCCACACTGCTGCAAACAGGAGGACCCACTCTGCTTGGGGTGGTGAGATGGAACAGAAGACCCCAAAAGTGGATGGCTCCTGGTGAGCCCCAGGGTGGGTACCCATCTCCCAGTTCCTTTGAGGAACCTGCCCCAAGAGGCAGCGTGCATGCTGCCAGCTGGCACCCACCCCCACACTGCTTCAGAGCAAGAGTGGAACTTGCTTGAAAAGTAAAACAAATTACATGTCCAAAACTACTAATGAGTGTTATGTCCAAGGAGCTCCATCAAAATCGGGAATTATGCCTGCCAGATAAATGAGAAGGAATAACAGACACAGAGCTTCAAAACAAGCTCTAATTAAGAGTTTGAAGGGAAAAAACAAGAAAGAAAAAAAGTCCAAAATAGTATAGCTTCAATTTTAGCTCCCATGACGAACAACTTGTGCAGCTGGAGAGCTGTGTGATGAAACCCGAGACAGATTCTTTTTGCTATACTCAGGCAAATGATAAATTGAAACAAACTGGAGTTTTTTCAAGGGCCAAGGTAAAAGAGTCCTGCCTGAGAGCTGTACTGGGCCCAAAGAAAACTTCAGCAAAAATCCAGAGGCAAAACTCAGCCAGTGTCTGCATGCAAGGGGCTGCAGGGGAACAACTGGGAGCCCAGTGGGGAGAAAGGATCCTCTCCTTCCCACTGCAGAGAGGGCAGGGGAGCACCACAGTGCCTCAGCACCAGGGCTGTGAATCCTTCCCTTCTTCATTTCCAAAATCCCTGTGCAGGAAGGACTGGAGGAAGGATGCTCCAGGAATCCCCATTTTTCCACCTTGTGAGGGAAAAGGTGCTGTTCCTCAAAAACAAGATGGGAACTGTGGGATATCTCTCTGCAGGGCACCCTTTTTGGCATCTTGAGGGCTGCAGGCCACCTCCCTACCCAGTACCACTCAGGTCTTCTTCCACTGTCAGTGAATTTTAGCTTCTTTTAGCCTTAGTACATCCAAGCTGCTCTGGTCCTGCAGAACCTCTTCCTTGGGGGTCAGGAACCACTGACACCAGATGCCAACTTCTGTCACCCACCTGCTCTCCTAAGCTGATCTAACCAATCAGTTATCCTCTAACTCATCAGTCTCCATTAATGAGCCACACCAATATCAAGCAAGGTGCAGTCTTGTCCTGGCTCTGTGGTTGCCCATAATTCTCTACACTTTAACAAGCAGATGAGTAAGATCTGACAGCTCTCATCACAAAAAATCCCTTATCACTTTTATGAAACATGAATCATCAAGAAAAACCTCATCACTTTGGAGAAATGGCAACAACAAGTTGCTAGGTTTGGTTCTAAACAGTTTATTTTAGGTCACATCAGGACAGTCCAATGCTGAGAGAGGGAACACCACGAGTGCATCAAATTCCAGATAACACAGGCAGTCATAAAGCCCGGGCAGGAATGTCACCCACAGCCTCAGCTCTAACTGCAGCAAGTGGAAAATCACCACTGAGCAGCTCTTCGTTCCATCAGCCCCAAGCTAAAACATCCCAGCTCCACTGGAGACAGATTTTCAGTGGGAGCTGGATTAAGCTTTATTTGCTTAATAACCAACAACTCATAGGAAGACTCACGGCAGAATAGGGCCCCGTACGAGCTCAGCGTGTGTGCGCCCTCCTGACCCCACAACAGCCAAAACCTTAATTTCACTCTCTGACAACAAAGCCTCAAAACTATTCCTTAAATACACAACTTTTGCAGGTGGCTGTGCAAGGAGCCCCTGCCCGCCACGGACGGGGGGCCACGGCTGTAAAACCTGAAACATGAAGCTGTGCCTGCAGATTAAAAAAGTTTGTAAAACGTGTAAGGTGGGATCAGATCTGGTGGAACCTACAGGAGTAGGTTCACTCCTGTAAGTTTATATCACTGACATCGGGCACATTGTTAAGAGTGTGATACTACTGGTTTTGCTCCCTTTGCAGCGGCACGTACTTGAGTATAAGGCAGGGAAACAAAACACACACACAGAAACCCACCAAAAACCTATTTCAGCACGCACAGCAATCTAAAACCTCAGTAAAGTGATCTTGAGTCACTCTGAGTTTTCCATGGATAAACCAAGGGGACACTTCAGGAGCTGCTTTGCTGTGGGGAAAGAAACCTGGAAGTTCAGGGCAGCTTCACAGCACTATGTGTCTGCAACACTGTCAGAACTCTGCAAGCAAGAAGCAAGATAAAACAATATTCAGGGGTTTTAACTTCAACAGATACCAACAATCTTTCTAAAAGTAAAAAAGCTTAAAAAAAAAATTTTGTAGTTTGAAGGTGACCGTGATCTCAGCCTGGAATGTGTGACAGCCCCTGCCATGCAACTGCTTGATTTGCAACTGCATTTTCATTAACAGACATCTTTAAAAATAATGCTTTTGCTGGGCTGACAGTACTGCCAGAAAGCCTAATAAAGCCAGTCATTCTGAAGGCATTAAAAACATGAACTAATAGATATTTAATGATAACAGAGAGGAGTTGTCCAAGTTAGCAGAAACTGCTCTAGAATCCTGAACTGACTGTGAGCTGAAAAAACACATTCCAGCTCAAGAACAGTGACAAGACTCTCTGCAGCTTTGCACACACTGTAGTCTCTTTGGGGAAAAGAAAAAGTCTGAGTGCCCTGTTCGTGGAATTTCATGTTTGATATACACCTAAAATTACATATGTTGAGGTTAGATTGGGTATGACAGGAGATAATAGTAAGATAGCAAAAAGAAATCCTAGATCGACCTCATTTTAATTTTTTTTTTTTTAAAGTAAAAAAATGCAGCTTTTAAGCCCTACTCCAGCTGCAATCAAATGAAACATGAGTTGCATCCAGCGTGCATGTTTTGACTGCATCCCACCATTATCGAGCTGCTCATCTCAGCAAAGCTCATTTATACAGTCATAAGAAAGAGCCCAGGCCTTTTGTAAAGTTGATCCTAAGTGATGAAACCTAACCTCAGCCGTGAGTCAGGGGGTGGGGTGGTATGTCTCTGAAAAAACTCTAAGAGAGAAAATGACAAAAAAATGTTTTTCTTTCTCTCTTTTTGTTAAATACAGCAGGTAGAACACAGCAGAGCGACTGGATTACACAGCGCCCTGAGTTCATCTCAATCCTGCCTCGAGCAGTCTGGGAACCATACCTGCCTGTCAGTCAAGCTTGAATTTAGTAGTATAAACTTGTGGGCAGCATGAGGCTGGGAGCTCTGGCAGGATCTTTTACCTTCCCAGGTACAGCCCAGTGTTTACTTGTGAATTTTACAGATGAGTTGAAGCAATTAGAGGTGAACAATTACTGCTGATCGAGTGTTGGTGGCTCGGGAGGGAGCAGCGTCTCTGCACTGGAGATTCTCCCCATGCAACCAGGGCTGCTGAGGTGCTTTGTGTCCCTGGGGGATCAGGAAGAACTGGGGTGTCCCCTCATAGCTGCACCCAGCACTGGCTGTGGCTCCAGCTGAGCTGGGGTCTCCTGTACCAGCTGGGCTGCATCGTCTCTGCCCTCCAGCTCTAGCTACAACCACTGACAGACACATCCTCAGCTTCACCTTATTTTTATTTTCCCTTTTTATTCCCTTCTTTTTCTTTTTTCTCCTTTATTTTTCCAGGAGCTAGAGAGGCTGAGTGACCCCAGGCAGCCCCAAACAGTGTATATGTGCACACTCAGCCCTGACTTGCATTTGTCACTCCTTGTGCACGCACACGTTTGGCCATGTAACGTCCATTTCCCAGTTTGCCTTCCCATTATATTTTATATTACCTCTGGTGAGCTTGTGCCAGAAGAAAGCAGAAGGAGGAGCTGTTAGAAAGACTTTCTTGCTTTAAGATTTGAGAGCACATTTTTAGCATTAACTTTTTAGGCTCTGGTCATAAAACGTTGGAGTACGCGGACGATTTTTGTGGGTAAATGTGCAGCGTTTCCAGAGGGCCAAATGAACAACAATCTCTTGCTGACAGCACCCAGATCACAACATGCTACTTGAAAGACAACTAAATCTTAATTTGCAAATCTCAGCAACAAAGCGTTATAAAAATATGGAATTATGAACAGCACGATACTGTGCAAAATAAATAACAAGTCTCCAGTGAATGAAGGGAATTATTGGCAGCAGTACAGCCACCATTACCAAATGTCAGAAATGTAAACACTAAAAAAAGAGAAAGTTAAAAGCGCCATAACTTTCCTTCCAAAAACATCAGAGCATGGTGCGTGTGTGCATTCAGAGGAGATGCTGATGGTTCAGCCTTGCCTGCACCTTCAGCTGCAGATCCCCAACACCGACCCAAACACAGTGAGTAGCCTGGACCAATGCATGTGATTTCACTTCTGGTCTTTCCTACCTACACCAGCTCCTGCTCAATTTGAAATACTTGAATTTGCTGTTTCAATTAATCTACATAGTTTCCTTTTCCTATCGCCATTACATAAATGCTCTGCATGGAGAGAATTTATCGTTTTTCAGCACAAAGCATATTTCAGCTTGGAAAACATAACTTGCTTTTACTAATAACCTTTATGGTTTCTTTAGTTAAACCAGCTGCTGTATAAAAAAGAAATTATCTCTCAGTCCGCTGGCTCGTTCTACGCTACATGCGCTCAGGGCTGAACTGTAAAAGTTGGAAATGAAAAAGATCTTCTCTCATAGTTTCTGAGAAAGTTATTTAACCCAGTTTTAATCAGCTATCTCGCATGAGTGAAATACACAGCACTGGGCTGGAAATAGCAGACTCCCTCACATTCATTTCCTATACATAAGGAATTTGATTAGAAAGAATGATTTCTAATTGAAGCTTTGTGTCTGGTTGTGATTCTTCTTTCAATACTGTCAAGGCAATTAAATCAGCTAAAGATAATCTTTAACATTCACCTGATGCAGTTAATTAAGTGGTGAAAAATGAAACACTGATTAAATGAATCGAATCCTACGTTGCAGGTAACGAAGTTTTAATTGGAAACAAGAATTCACAATCAGTTGTTGCTTTGCTGTTTTAGATATTTTACTCTAAAGAAGCAAAGCTTCCTCAGCCTAACTTCGCCCATTAAAATATTTCATAATGGTCTGTGTTATCCACAGACAAAAGCAAACCCTGATTGTGGAAACACCTAATAACTCATGAGCATAATTGAAAACAAAACGCTTTACTGCTTTTCTGCATTCTTCCTCTGCCTATCCCAGCCTTTTTTCCAACACACAGGGATAAATAACGTTTCAGCCCAACAAAGAATGGATCTAAGTGCAATAAATGAAAAGAAAAAGAAAACCACCAAAGACCCTGATTCAGCACGTAAGTACTACGAGTTCCAGCAAAGTGTATGGGAAGGCACAGTAATATCCATGCACGTGTGCGTTCAAATCCAAAGCCCCACACATGCAAGTACACTGGTAACATCGTCACTTTTGTGTCCTCCCCTCTTTCCATTAAATTCACTTTACAGCTTCTGACCAACTCAATGATTTAACATAGCAACAGGAGCCAGAAAATGCTCCTAATTCAAAATCAGCACATAATGGCTTTGTATCCCTTAGAAAGCAGTCCTGAATTTTATCATATATAAGACAAAAAAAAAAAAATGTATTACTTGAACAACAATATGGAAAATAGAAAATTCCTATTTTCTACCACCCATAATCAAAATTATTCCATTCTGCATTTCCATCTGTACCTTATCTTTTGCCATAACAGCAAACAGGCCAAAACCTGTTATTGTGAATTGCTGTTATTTTTTTTTCACTGACACCTGAAAGTTCCTTAAAAATTAAGTCCAGAAAGTGAACACCACGTACCTGATCACTTATTTGGCATGCAACAAGGTTGTGCTGATTGTAGCATCCAGCAAACTTGATATATTTCAGCCAGTTTCCTACATCTGGTTGACTGGCATCTATGCAGAACTTCACATTGCAAAACTCATCCAAGATCTAAAAAGAAGAATATGAAAGAGTAAGTCTTTCTGTTGCAGGCTGAGTATTCTAATCAAAAGATAAATCACAAGTTTCCAGATAAACAAGTGGATAACAATAATAATAATAATGTGTTTATTCAGAAATATGTTTCCCTGCTGAGATTTTTTTAGGAACTGTCAGAATACATAATAATAAAAAGACAATAAATGTTTTGAAAAATGTTTACAAATTACAAATATTTACATGTAATTGAAATGTCAAATTTTTGCAATGAAACACTAATTTAAGAGGCACTTGATTTTCTATGCATTCATCAATGACTATGTCTGAAATTATTATTTGAATTAAATAGGGCTCTGATAGGAATATAACAAAAATTATTAAAATATATGGCATTGGCTTAATTTAAGATTTCTGTTTTGTTTCAGGATTTACATTGACTGCAGCACTCATTTAGAATTTTCATATTTGTTGCTCTGAACCAAACTTTATCTGGTAGGCAGGGTTATTTATCTTGTTTTAATATTACACTTCCCAAACAGTCCTGTGCAACACTTAAATCCCTCCCCTTAATCGAAGCAAATAGCAGAACTCCTCATGTCAGAATAAAGAGAATAAATGAAAAACAATGTAAACACTCATGCAAACCATGGCAGTATTCAATACACACCAATAAATGGTTCCAATTATGCAGACTATAAACAAATATAATGAGACTGCTCGTGGACAAGCTAAAGACGATATTCTATTCTAGTATTATGACAAATTACTAATCATTACAGCGGACTGAATATCATTATTCGCAAGCTTCACCATCGGCCTATCCCAAACTTCCCACGGCCTCCCGGGGAGCTGACGGCTAAACTGTAACTTCTTCACCTCGGCACGGGCAGCAGGCACCCGATTTTAACAGCAAAATGAAAGAAACAACCTTAAACGCCGCAAACGAAAAGCGAAGGGCGAGGGAGACTGCGCCCCGCCGGGGAGCGCGGGGAGCCGCGGCCGGAGTCGGTGCTGCCGCTGCCCGGTCCCCGGAACCCACGGCAGCCCCAGAGCCCCCGGTAATCCCGGAGCCGCCGGGAATCCCGGCCCCCGGAGCCCACGGCAGTCCCGGAGCCCCGGCGCCCCCGAGCGCGCTGTCCCCGCCGGGACGCGCTGTCCCCGCGGAGCTGCCCCGCTCATCCCCCGCGCACCGGGCCCGGCCGTGCGGTGAGGGGTGCGCTGGGTGCTGAGCATCGCCCGCCACACCCGGCTCTGCCCACACCTCCAAAACACAAGGTGGAAAACCTCAAGCCCAGCCCGAACCCCGCAGATCCCCGCGGCCGCGCCGGGCGAGCTCGGTTCCCGCGGGCGCGCACGCTGCCCCAGCGCTCGCACCTCCGGCTGCTCTGGGGAAGGGGATGTTTAATTTTCCCATTCAGATAAACCCCCAAGGAGGGAAGGGGGCTTACCCCGAATTCCCCGACGTCCGGGGTTTGCCCCCGGGCCGGCGGCACCGACGGGGGAAAGCGGCCCCGTCCCGCGGGGCCGTGGCAGCGCGGCCGCGCTCGCCGCTCTTACCTTGTGTCGCCGGGAGCCCGCGGGGGCAGGGAGGGGGGGGACAGGGACAAATATCCTTCAGGCGGCTGGAAGCAACATCTCGGCGTTAAAGGCGGGCGGAGGCCGCGGCCGTCGGGGTCCGGGGAGCGGCGGACGCGGCGCGGGGCGCTCCACCATGTGCGGGGGCGGCGGGGCCCGGGCGGGGGCTGCCGGCCCCGGAGGGCTCAGCGGCGGCGGTGCTCGCCGGGTTCCTGCCAGCTCGCCATCACCGTCCCCTTTCGGCCCCTCCTGGTCTTATCGGCTGGCTTTGGGGCGGTGTGTGCGAAAAAAGTTACCGGGGAAGGGGAGGAAAGAGAAAAAAAAAAAAAAAACAAACCCAAAACCCCACACAAGCCTCTTCAGGGAAAGGAAAGGGGGAAAAAAATTAAAAAAAAAAAAAAAGGAAAAAGAAAAACAACAACAAACCCCACCGCGCACCGCTCAACAAAACAAACTTCTTTCACTTCTCCGCCGGGGACGGGAGAAAAGTGAGTGCGCGTGGGAGGGCGGACGGGCGGGCGGCTCTCCCCTCCCCACGCCCGCAGCCTGCCCGCGGCGCTGCTTCCCCGCCGCACCCCGGGCAGCGCCCGGCCCGGCCCGGCCCGGCGTGGCCCTCTCCGCCCCCTCCCCGCCCACCCCGTCGGGCCGTGCCCTCCCGCCGCTCCCCTTTCGGGCACTGTCTCTTTAAAGCGGGGCAGCCCCGGCCGCTCCGGCCGCCTTTCTCCCCCTCCTCCTCCTCCCCGGCCCCCGTCCGGGGCGGCGGCGGCGCTCCCGGCGCGCTTAAAGCGACAGCGGCCCCGCGGCCGGGGGTCACCGCCAGGTCGCGGAGGAGCGGCCCCGCCGCGGGGGCTCACCGGCAGCCCGCGGGGGCAACCCCCGCCAGCCGCCCCCGCAGGCATCCCCGCCCGAGGCCGGCGCTGCCCTGTGCCTCGGGCCCTCGCCGCTCGCCTCTATTTATTCGTCGCCGCCGCTCGCCCCGGTGGCCGCAGCCCGCAGCGCCGTCGCGGCCGCCCCTTAGCGGGGGCTGCGGCGACCGGGAGCAGCGCCGCGCTCGCCCCGACGGCTGCTCCCGGCGCTCCGGGAACCGACGCGCCCGCCGCGTTACCCGAATCATTCCCGTCATCGCGTCACTCTGGTTATCAATAACGATTTTTAATGAAATGCAACTTCTTTTTTTTGTTATCTTTTTTTTTCTTCCCTCGGCCAATTTCGCGACGAGCCCGTTTGGTGCCGCGGAACCAGCGCTCCGCTTGCCGCCTCTTCCTAAACGATTGGGTTTTTCTCCCCCCCTTAATTTCTTTGGTAACGAATCCCATGAATGGAGCGGCGGGAGGCCGGGCTCTACCTGCCCGAGGGGGCGGCGGGGCCGGGCCCGCTCCCTCCCGCAGGGCAGCGCGGCCCCCCCGGATCGGGGCTCCCGGCACCGCAAACGGACCCGAAATCCAACCGCGCCGCAAAGCCGCAAATCCGCAAAGTTTGGAACAGCCGGGCTCACTACGGCGAGATCTTCGTATATGTGCTTTGGGAGGAGGGCAGGGGAAAAAGGAAAAATAAGAGGGCTGTGCTGTATCTTTTATTGCACCATCCAGAAGTGCCACCCACTTTTTTTTTTTTTCTTTTTTTTAAATGCAGATATATTTTTCAGACTAAAAGTGAATTTTTCTTCCCTGGGGGGCCAAGAGGGGCCGGGGAAGGAGAGCGAGGGGGAGGGCGAGAAGTCGAGTGACAGGAGATGCTGATGGATTCGTCTCAGCGGCCCGTTATCTGTGACATTGACCTGTTAGCTCAGATAATGGCTATTGTCCGAGGGGAGAGAGACGGGGCAAAAAAAAAAAAAAAAAAAAAAAAAATGCACGCAATAGTGGTAGGTAGGACAGGAAAAAAAAAAAAAAAAAAAAAAAAATCCTTTGTCAATAACCTCAAAAAACCCGGCGGGAGATTCCCAGAGCGCCCGGGCCTGGGAACCGGCGCCCGCCCGGTGTGCGGGGCCGTGGGTTCCTGCCCTCCCTCCACTCCCCATTGTTGATTTTTTTTTTTTTTTCCCTTCTTATTTTTTTCCTCCCTCTCTCTCTTTTTTTTTTTTTTTTTTTTTTTTTTTTTTTTAATTTAGCCATAAATTGGCCCGCCTCGCGCTATGAGCTGTTCTATTTTCTCCCTGTCAGGATGAGGGATTTGCTTTATGATGCATTGTGTATTAAATACAAGTAATCTGGGAAACTGATTGCTCGAGCCCATCGGCCTGATCAGAGCCCCCGATAGGGGAGCCGGAGCCCCCCCTTTCCCTCCCCCTCGGCCGTGCCACAAAGGGAGGAAACGCGGGTGGATAAAAAACAAAAGCGGCTCCCGGTACCGGCGGAGCGGGGCCGGGCCCGGCCCGGGGCTCCCCCGCCGCCGCTGGGTGGCGCTCGCCGCCGGGACACGCGGGCCTCGCCCTCACGGCCGGCAGGGCCGCTGCTCCTCTTTTTGGGGGAAAACCCTTTTTTTTAAATAGTTCCCCCTGACGCAGCGCTCCCAGCGGTTCTGCTGTAACCCACAGGACGAGGAGGAAGAAGAGAGGGAGGTTTTGGCCTCCAAACTGGAGGGTTCACGGCCTGGAGGACTGAGGGGTCAAGCTCGGCCCTGCCGCCGGTCGGGCCCTCCAAGATCCCAATGTGGGTACACACATCAACACTCATCGATGTATTTCTTTTTTAGGTGAAAATCTTTTAAACATCTCTTGCCGCCTTTCCCTTCTCCCCTCGGACGGTTCGGTGGGCGCTTCAAGAGGCCCAAATATCTCCACAGGGTCCCGTTGGCAATTGTTTATTTAAAACAAGTCGCTCTATTAGTGGAGCAGTCAGGAGTTAGTACTCCAGTCTGCTAGTAATTCCCACCAGGCTGTAAACTGATGCCTCTTTTAAGCCTTTAACTTCATGGTCGTCCCAGAAGTAAAAGTTCTTCTAATGGAGACCCTATGGGCATCGTGCATTCCAGCACATCATTAAAGCAAAGCAAAGCAGCTCGGCCACAGCCAGATGAAATAACGGCACTGTCCACGTTTAATGGGCTTCCTGGGGCCAAACGCTGCCGAGGACAATGGGGGGAAAATCAGACAAGTCACTGGTGATTTTTTAAATACCGTAAATGTTCATATTAGGCTTCATATTAGCCTTTCGTTTGTAGACAAGCCATTTCACAACCACCTTTTTGAGAGGGGTTTAATGTTATATATCTCAAGGTGACTAAACACAACACTGAGCAATCCTGGCTAACGCTGTGATGAGTGTTCGAAACACCAGCTGAGTGCATTAACGTGGAGAGAGAAAGAAAAAGCAAAGTGAAACAAACACGCGGAAAACAACGGCTCTGACATATCCTAATGCTCCAGGGCTGACTTGGGAAGCAACAAGAAGGAAAGGCAACAGAGTTTATGCGTGTCAGTTCCTCCCACCCTGTGTTGTAGATATCACCTTGGAAAAAAAAAAATAAAAACCGGGTGAAAACACAAGTGTTGCTGCTGATTTCAGGGGGAAAATCAGATCATTTCCAGTCCTTGATGAAGGAGTGGGGTGGGCATTGCAGTGCCCCCCACATCAGTGCCCTGTCCCTGCTGCCCCTCCTGCCCTCACATGCTGCCTGGCTCATCCCTCCCAGCCAAAAGGCAGTTTTCAAGTGAGGGAGGGGAGGAGAAAATTAAAGGTAAAAAAAAAAAAAAAAATGTAAATAAGAAATTTCCCTTGGTCTGGAAATGGGCCCAACTGAAAGCATGTTAATCTCCACCTCAGTAATTTGGTTCTCCTGGAGAAGACAGAAGCCCTGCTGCTGTGCCCTGCACTTCATAAATCACGTCTTTATGTGGACAAGGTCAGGGCACCTAACAGCTCAGACATGGGCCTTTGCAGTGGCTCGGAGGGCTCCGGCATGTTTATTCTCTCGCACAGATCTCTGAGGAGCAGTCCAGCACGCTTCTAATTACTTTTGATTATTTTCATTTGCTCGGGTCAGACTGGCTTTGCCGGCACTGCTGGAGGGTGGGTTTCCTCCCCCCGGCCCGGCTGTGGGATGCAGGGGGATCAGTGCTGTGCCCTGCACCCCCTTCCCCAGGGCAGTGCAGGGCTCCAGGGATGCCTGGGGCTCACCCTGCCAGTGGAGGGGTCCCCTTTTGGCAGCAAAGCCTGGAACCTCCAGCTGAGTCAGAGACCCCCACAGCTGCCCTCCGCCCTGCCACAGCCAGGCAGAGCAGGACATTTACCAGTGTGAAATGAGGGGTGTGCAGAAAACACACATCCCCCCCAGAAAGTACCTACTGCCTTTGGGGAAAAAAAAAATAAATGACCCCGTATCCTTGCAAAAAAGTTACAGCAGTGCATGTGCAGGCAATAAAAAGTTGAAGGATGCCTGTGGGGACAGAGCTGTGCTCAGGGAGTGTGGAGCACACGCAGCCCCAGCTGTGCACAGAGGCAGAGCGTGTGCTGGGCTGCTGTCCCCCAGTGCTGAGCAGCCACAGCACAATCCTTTGGGAGGGTGGGTACATGGGAGGGACACATCAGTATCCCAGGCAGTGTTCACCCAGGTGTGGGTGAATCCATCCCCATGCTCCCACAAGCACTACTGCACCTCCTCTTACCGTCTGTAACAACACACAGCTGCTACCGGCAGAAGCCAACTACCCAAACACTCAGCAGAAAGGATCGACTTTTTCTCTGCCATTAAAATGTGGACTCTAAAATAGCTTGTTCCTTCATATCCCAATCTGAGCTTGACAGCTCAACCCTGTATTCTCATCCTGGTGTGAGTGATCCCAGCAGACCAGTGCCCTTGTGTCCTGTACCCAAGTGTGCCAGCGTCTCCATCACATTCCAAGGGTGAGGGTGGGTGTTGGTGCCATCACAGCTGGTGGTACCCACATTCCTTGAGCAGGGGCTGCCTGGTGGGAAGTTTTCTGGCTGACACCAAGTGGGTTTTGAGCCTGTAACTTGTGTGGATATTGGGTGTTACTGCAAACCAGGACAAGGGAAATCACAGAAGATTTACCTACTTCATCAATCAGGAAGATGTAAAAATGTGTCAGTGGCTGGTATCTGGCTGCCTGGGTGATTTAACTCCTGTCTTGGGGAGGAAATCCTGCAGACACCCTTCCTTGTGGCAGGACAAGATGTTTGCCTTACTGCAAACAAACCATGGCCCTCACAGCACACCCTGAATTTGATGCTGAGGGATGCAGTGCTCCTGGTCCACACTCCTGCTGCGAGCACACTCCTTGCAATGCTTTCCTCCTCCAAACCTTTCCCTAACTGTCCCTGCCAAGGCACGTGCTGTGGCACTGGATGCTGAGGACTGTTGCTGTTTTCCTTTGGAGTGTTCATTACTTCCATTACAGAAGAGTCTGGAAGCCCTCAAAACCAGCCACACTCGAGGTTACTGTACCCAGAGGGTGAGACAGCTCCTGCTGGATGAGTCTGGCACGAGTTTGGCTTTGGTAAAAGTCTGGGGAGAAACTCAGAAATTAGCCAGCTTGTCTTAGCACCTACGAGAGCCAGGGCAAGGCAAGGCAAGGCTGACTGATGTGGATGTTGGCCTCCTGTCCACCCAGGAGCTGTGTTTTCCTGTGCTTCACCTTTCTCATGTTTTCAAAGGAGGCCAAAATCCTAGAGAATCTGGGAAATTCCATTGGCAATGCCCTTGTTCTGCATTTGCCCATGTGCTGGGCAGCCTGGAAAGCTCTTTTCTTTCTTAACCATCCAGAGAGTAAAAGATCTTCAGCATAGCCCTCCAAATTCTACCAACATGACCAAAAAAGCACCTGTTTGGGTTCTCATCTGGAGATGGAGCAGTGGGACCCATGAAGCCAACAGAGGGTCCATATGGGTTGGCCAGAACTCCCACCCAATGTAGCTGCTGCTTCTCTGCCTGAAAACACAACCTCTAGCAGATGCTGCCCTAAAAATGCCCTAAGAAACACTCCCTGAGAAGTTATCATATCCAGGAGGTAGGAAGCAAATATAAGGATTTTGCAGACTTCCTTTGTATGTGCATAAGAATTCAACAAGAATTCAATTAACCCTCCATTTCTTCCAATTTTCTAATTTTCAAGCCTTCTCATTTGACAAATAATTTGAGGGCCTCCTTTGGAAGACTTGTTCTAGTCCCAGAGCCCTTATGGTACATGAAGAGCCACCCAAGGAGGTTGTGTGGGAGCAAGTCCTGGGGAACCATTTGTGTTTAGGCACTATTCATGATCTGAAAACAGAAATTGCAAGCCAAAAGGATGAAGAAGAAAATATGGAAGCCGGGAAAATGCCATGCCAAGGCAGACTGAAGGGGTTAAAAACCAGAACTTTACACAACAAGAATTAATGTGATGCATAACAGGTAATTCTATTTTAATAATCAATTTTAGGAGTGACTGGCTATTTTCAAAGCATTCCTGTTGTAGCCAAAGTTTTAACTAGGCGTGCGAGAGTGGGCATAAACACCTGTGGACTTTATAAGAGTAAGAAGCAATTTATCACCCAATAAAATGTCAAACACTCATGTTAAAATTTTCAGGTTTGCATTTGCTATTTTAAGTGTCACATGTGTGGATGGTTCTAGGGGAGGTTCAGAAGAAGTGGATGGATACACACAGAAACACACGTGCACACAGCCAACACAACCAGCTCTACAGCAGGGAAGAAAACCTGCCTGGAAGCACCAGTGTTACAGTTTCATCCCTCCTATATTTTGTATTAAACCCATTGTGATCATCGACCGGAGTTGTCTAAAACCTGAACTAAATGGGCATTAAGTCAGTTGCCATATGAAATTACTGCCATTCGATTTTCAGATAAACCACAAAACTTGATGAACTAACATTGTTCCAGATGAATTAACTCATCATCCCTGGGAAGAGGAGGTTGTGGAGGAAAGCGAGGGCTCTAATAGCAATGATTAATCCTCCTCCTATTGCAAGGCACTTGCCTGCAAGTAGAGAGATGCCCTGCTAAAGGCAGGCTGCGGATCCACAGTGTCTCCAAAACATCTGCCTTGCCAAACCCTGACAGTAGTGTTAAACATTATTTACATGTGGGTAGGAGAGGGAGAATTTTTTGTTATGGGCTGGTAATGAAACTGTAAATACACTAAAATCCCCATCAACAGTTCAAGTCATGCTTGGTAGATAAATCCAGGGACTGAAATTCAGGAATGTTAATTTATTCAGCTGGTGGAGAAACATGCAAAGTTGATCCTTATCCCATACTCAGGCAATCTCCCTGAGATTAAGCCATGAAGTGTTTGGGCAATAGTGCCCTGTGAGTGGCTCAGGCTCCCCAGCACAGGCAGGCAGGACCCTTCGTGTCCCCCACCCTGGCTGTGCTCAGGGTCCTGAGCAGTAAATGCTTAACTGGCCCCGTGCTGCCCAGCAGCCCACCTGGGCGTGCAGGACAAGTGCTGCTCCACATAAATTAGTCACACATGGGCAAAGGTGCCTGACGCATTTGGAAAAATCTTACCCCCAGAGCTACCTGCTTTGCTCTAAAAAGATTCTGCTCATCAGGAAAATTCAGGGCAGGGAGGGGGGAGAATATATTTGATGCAGGTGTCCAAATAAACCTGTCCTATAACCCATGGATCACAATGGGTTATTAATGAAATAGCTGTGAACATCAGCGTATCCTTGTGGCAGATTTCTTTCATAAATGAGTTGAACATTTTCCAATTTCAGGAAAGTGCTGCTACCTATAAACTTGGAGATTAAGGGCTTTTTCCCCCTAAGACTCAGATCCCTCGGGGCACTTTTGTTCTGGCATGCATCCCTTATTTGCTGAAGAAATTTCAAACTTGGTAATTTAGCACCATACTGATAAAACAGAGTGGGAAGGAAAAAAAAACAGCAGTTGGGCATGCATGTGAAGGAGAGGTGAGTGGTGCAGCTTCAGGCATTTTTTTTTCTGGTTGTTTTTTTTTATCCACAAGTCATATTGCTGATTTTTTGTGAGATTCATAGAGAAAACATTCCCAAGATACAACATATAAGATGCACATCAATCCACAAACTGAGTTTTGCAGATGCAAAATGACCTGCAGAATTTGAAGGAGGATGGAGGCTGGTTTATAACCATTTTTTTCCATATAACTTATTTAAGCCTAAGATGGGCTAAATTTGCCACTAGCAGAATTATGAGTATTAGTATTATTAGCATTACAGCAGCACCTAGAGGCTCCCACTGGAAACTGGGGCCCTTTGTGGGTAGAAAAACAATAAACATGAGACTCTATCCTGAAATCCTACAGTTGGCATTGATGGGTAAAAAAAGTGTGCCAGATGGGAAGATTACCATTTTATTTTTACAGATGGAATACAGAGTTCTGCTCATGGAGAAAATCAATGGCAGATTCTCATGCAGTATTTTCACATAATTTTCATTCATTGAGAAGTTACTTTTTATTCCTTTTCTTTGACTGCAATGAAGAGAAATTCCTTTCTGCTTGCTGGTGCTTACAGCTTCTCATGGATAAATAGTGGGAGTCTGCTTGGTCAGTGCCAGCTAAAACAGGTCTGCATGCTTTAATATGGCTCATCTGTAGCAGAAATTCAACTTTATCTCTCCTTTTTTAACTAGGAAAATATTTTAGCTTTGGAAATGAGCAGTTGATGCTTTGGAACAGATCTTTAAACATAAGCACATTGTGCTGATTGGTGCCATAAATGAAAGTTCCTCCTGTAGAAGCAGTTTTGGGGGGGATACGTCAAACTCTGCCTTTGACTTTCGTGGCAGAAATGTGAAATGGAGTTCATGATGTCAAGTCTTGTTGCTAGGAGTCCCCCAGCAATCATGCAAGTGCTGAGCATAGGATGGATCACGATCCCCACCAGGCAGAGGGGGAGAAACTGCCCCAACCACTCCACTGTGTGTTCCCAAACCTCACTAAGTGGCTGCAACAAGCAGCAGGGAGTAGGTCATGTGCTCAGCTGCAGTTTTTTGGGTCCATAGGTGCAAAATGAGGCAATGTGTTAAGAACAGATGTCTTTCTATCAGGAAGGATTTCAGAGGCTGCATGATTTGTCTTGCTGAGAATCCAGTAGAGTAAATACAGCACTAAAGATAATTTCTTTCCTTATGCTTCCCTGTGCTGGAATCCTCACATGGGACAAAGCAGGAAATCCACTGGGTGAAGGAGTTGTTGCAGGAAGTTTTGGCTGAGGAAGGTGGTCATCTTTGTGGGCTTTTCAAGGAGACATAGTGAGGTAGGGTTGTCACATATTCCCCAGGCAAACACCTGCAGCTCCAAGTCCTGAACACAGCCCTCACAGGAGAGCATTGGCTACCTTGGGGCTGAGCTGGTAGCCAGAAGTGTTGATCAAGCCCAGGCAGAGTCCCATTTCCACACAAGATTCCTGTCACTCCTGGGGTCAGACAGGAGTCTGACCTGGGCTGTCCCAGGGCTGCAGATGGAGGAGCTGCTCCAGCTCCAGACAAAAGTCAGTCCTGGATCCTCTCACTGCCTTTAGCTCCAGGACCAGAGGGCTGGAGTACAGGACTTTTGTGAGCCCTCCAGAAATAAATGGGAGCTAGAAGGTGTCCTGCCAGGCACTGTGAACAGAAGCTCAAGCCAGTTGTGTGTTGCACGAAGGATGTCTGTCAGCTTGGATGATAAAGTAAAAATATATGTCACGATATGAATGACCACAATTTTCCCTAGATCTTGTGGTACATTTAACAGTGCTATAAAAGATGCAAGTGGGAGTTATGAGCACTCATTAGCACTTCAGAATTACTTAATTATTTCATTCTATAATCCATTAATTTTGTCTTAAATGGAAAACAGTAGGTTTAGATGGAGGCTGCTGTGGACCAGGAAATACTTCTATACAAAAAAGAAACTGATTGGTTTGAATGATTTATAAAATGTGAGGGTTTCATTCCAAAATATCATTTATATGCCCAGAAATCTACGCAGCAAATCTAATCCAGCAAAGGAAAATGAACATTCTAAATCCATGAATAAAGATGGGAAGTAATTCTGCAGAAGATTCAGCTTGTGCCTGCCCATGTATGACAAGTAACTGATCTGAAGCCTTTTTACACATCTGTTAGGTTTGTATTTACCCAGAGTTTAGGAGACAAAATGTGGGGACAAAGAACATGACAATAACCTTGAAGAAAGCAATAATAATGACAGCTGCTCCCCACACTGAATTAAGCACATCCTTCCTTCCTTTCTGCATCCACTGATGGGAAAGAAGGAGGAAGGCCAGAGGCTAAAACTGACCAAAACTCCCAAAACTCCAGTAAATCCTGTTGCTTTTGATGAAGTGCACCTCTGCCAGTTTAAGGGGTACAAAAAGAACAAGATAGAAATGGGGTTTATATGAACAGGATATAACAAAGACCTTGTTGACCTGATTTCCAGCAAGCCACATGAAGAGTGTGGTGACCACGGATGATGTTGTTCCAGGTGATTTCATTGCAACTCCACTCAGTAGCCAAGAGTCCAGCAGACACGTCTGAAGTGCAGTGACCTTGGCTTGCATGAGTGAGGCCAGTAGTAAAAGCAAATGGAAGTTAAAATGAAAGATGTATATTTTTAGAAGAATTTGTAGTGTTTGGACTCCAGCTTTAGATGGCTCAAGAGTATTTTGTAAGCCAAAAATCTGTTCTGCGCTTCTGGTTTGTTGATTAAATATACTTGTTACCAAGAACTTCAAGCAGGAAAAAAATTAAAGGAGACTTCAGCTAAGATATTGTCAACTTCAGCTGCAGCACTGAACAACTAAAACATAATAGCTCTTCAGATCTCAAGTTATTTCCACTGACTGCCATATAATCAGCATGTTAAATCTGGGCACCTCTTCAGGCACAGTTATTTGTGTGATATATACCGATCAATACCTATTGATTTTATAATTTTGATTCATCTCTATGCAGTGATTCAGTTTTACATCATCTTATTTATCAAGCTTTTCTCCATGTCTTTGCTTCCACGCTTCCTGACACTTCCAGGCCACTTGATGAGGGTCCCACCACAACCACCCCTTTTGCTCCTGCACACAGCATCAGTGGGCACACACTTGGTCACATTCCAAGGAATTTTGTATGCAAAGAGCACATACACAGGGTACCCAGGGTTGTTAATGCGTGAGGATAAAGTCCATAAACCTTCTTTGCTAATGCCATAGCCCCACTGCCCCTGCTGGATGTGGAGCCACTCCCCAGCTTTCCCTGGAGGCTTTGCCACCCCAAGTGCAATCATGTGTTTCTTACTCAATGGCCATGCCTTCAAACTTCCCTTTGTGCTGGCTTATGAAGACATGAGGGGAATAAAACGTTGCACTGAATATTAAAATTTGTTCCTTTTACCCCTGTAGCCTTTTTGGACCTGTGCTGGCATCTGAAGCCCCTCTCTGCTGCAACTGCCCCTGTGGACACAGCAGCAGACTGAGCAGATGAGCTGGGACAAAAAGCCCAACGGTGACTGATTAACACACTGGAGGAAACCAACCCCATTGCTGCCACTGACAGGGCATCAGGGAAATCCTGTTAACCTCACTGCATTGCATATATGCAAATGACAGCAGATTAACGAGTGCCAGCGATGCCGCCGTTCCCACCGTGCTCACACCAGTTTTTATCACAACAAATTATGTCTGGACACACAAGAGATGCCCCAAATAGACTAAATCATGATTTAGCAACTCATGTCTGCCCAAACTCCAGCTCAATGGGGCAACCCAGGGCTCCAGTGGTGTGCCTGCTGCTGGCAGCCCGTTTGCAGCACAGTGGTGGTCGGCGGTGACAGGATGTGGGGCAAATGTGGTTAAAAACCATCTGCTGAAATTCAAGTGGTGAATGAATTTAAGGCAAACAGGAGAAACTTTTTATATTCAAAATGCCCAACAGAAAGAACTGAGCTCTGCTCCAATGCAACCATTTCCAAATGTTTTTGTAGAAGGTGCTGAAGGCAGCTGTGATGTAGTGCATCCATGAAATGGGAGTTATTAGGGTGGATGCCTTGAGAAGGGAAACAAAAAGGATTGATGAGGACTAAACATTTCAGGGGGGCTCACACACTCCAGCAAGATAGAAGCATGGGCTAATTACAAAATAAGACCTATCACCATGCAAAAATAAATGACTTCAGAAATAGCTTTAGATATCATGTTAAAAGCACCTTTGGGAACAAAAAGATGCTATGCTAAAAACAGGAGATCTAAAGAGCTGTTATTACACATCCATTACGTTTTCTGAGCTGTCGCATTTACTTTTTGAAGTTCTGTACACATGATACAGCAAGGCAAAACATTTTATGTACCGTAAGAAATCTGAAACAATGTTTAATGTTCAGAAGATAAAGTTAACAAAACTACACTTCAGTGGCTTTTTTATTTCTCTATTTTACGACCTTTTGAGAACTTAAGAGTAAAAGGAAACAAGAAGGAAGCATAAGCAACCATACGCTCCTGCTTGCTTTTTTTCTACATTGCTGATCGGAGCCCAAGGCAGAAATCATAATAAAAAATGTCTTCTTTTTAATGTCTAAATAGGAGCTGTTGAAACACTGATGGTACGAAGTGTTTCGGGATGGAAAACATTTGTTCCTCTTGCAGCTATCAACAGTCATATGTTACATGATTTTCCGATTTTTCTCCCTGAAATTACAGAAGCCCATCACGTCTTCATGACCATTTGGAACAGTTTTTCTGCCGTTTCTGCTTTTTCTAAAACCAAAACCAGCCACAATGATGACTCGCAAGAACTATTTATACAAGCACCAGGCAATTCAGATTATTGACATTTTCTCTGTTCCTTCTAAATATCCTTGGTTACATCTTGATGACCTCAATAGTGATAAGTACTGAATTTATTGGGCAGTGATCCCCCTACAAACTTCCATCCTGCTGGATGCTAAAATGCTCCTGATGCAGCTGCTCTGTTCATTGCTGTTGTAGCACAAACACACACACAAAATTCACCTCCTAACCTAGGCATCCACTTCAAATTCAAGTTGCTCATTTCCCTTGGAAGGAGAAGCAACCACAAACAACAAAAAAAAAGTGAATGTGATGGGAGATTGATGCGAGTTTTAGAGCATAGTGTAGTTCACTAATTTATTTGCCTAATGAAGAAAAAATTGACATCTGAGTGGCATGAGCTACACCAAACACAGCATCCTGCCAAACCTACATTAGATGGAAACAGGTGCTTAGTTTAAACTGTCAAAATCTTCCACAGTAGAACATGTATGCTACTTGTTAATGAGGGTCTGGTAGAAAGTGAGGGATTATTTCTGCTGGTTTCAGGAGGAAGATGCAGGGAAAATAGCAAGAATGCCAGCAAAGTTTTATAAAATGTATTTCACAACATATCTTGAATTAGTAATCACTGAACTTTTAAAAAATCCTATTGCTTAAAGAATATATTCAAATATATTTTGAACATTTCTTACCATGTTTTTCTGATCTCTGTTATTTCTCTCAATGACAGACTTTTCTTTCTTTAAACTAGAACTTTCAATGTGATGTCTTCTATTACAACCCTGCAGATTTACTATCTGTGATTCAGAGGTAAGTCGGAGCAAATCAGAAGGGATTTTAAGGTCTAGACTATGTACCTGCAATCCAAGTTCATGTGGTCAAATTCATTCCTGATATAACTTCACTGAGGATTTTAGTGCTTTTTTACTAGGGGAGAATTTGCACTTGGATGGATTTATTCCTGGCATGAATTTCAATGTTTGAATATAACTACTTATGGTGACATCCTTTGATTAAAATCAAATGTATGGGGAAAAAATATAGGTGAGTGACTCAGGAAGAGCCTGAAGGTGTTTTGAAGGATGATATCCATGCAGGATAGATCTACAGCACCTCCTTAACTGATATTATGACTGTCTAATAATGGTAAGGAGTACAATAAAGTTGGAAGGTGCTTGTAGCAGGATGCAGCTCCCCTCCCAAATGTTTAAGACCAGGGGTGTGATGCAAAAACAGAGAAAAAGACCTGCTTCTTCAGGAGCTAATACATGATCCTCGGCCATCTTCCTCTCATCTCATTGGAAAAAATATTCCAAACACTTCTAAACAGTAAACTCTACAGGGAGCTTATGTCACTCATGACTGAACAGTCAAACAGACTGGCAATGGGGCAGAAACCTGTGAAGTGGGAGAACCACATCCCTCCAGGACCTCACTGGTGGTGTAATGGGGTTGGTGATTGCCTTGGCATTTCAGGTGAACGTATGAGTCTTTAAGAAAAGATCTTTAATGACCCACCAGCCCTCTGAACCTTCCCAAATCTGTAAGGACAGCTCTGTACATGTAACCATTACATGGGTTCAACACCAACCTGGGGAAAGTGTCACCCTCTGAATCACAGGGGATGCTTCCAGTAACATCAATATTTTCCATGGAGGTCCCCCAGCCAAGCCTGGTTTGTCCTAGCTCTGCTTGGAAGGTCTTCCAGGGCTATAGCAAAGGTGGTATGGCTGAAGACCAAGTCAAGGCATTATTTTATTTTGTTTTGGTTAACAGAGTTGATATTTGGTCAAAGGCTCCTAGCTGTGAAATGATGAGGAGCTGCCAATTTCTAAGCTAAATGTTGTACATTCATATCCTGCTACCACTAACTCCATTACGATTAGTCAGGAGTGAACTTAGAAGGTTCAGAAATAACGTTTGGATAAACATCCCCAAATTTTGGATGCTTATCTGAGCCTGACCCAAACCCCCTGAGTATGCAGAACTGAACTGAAATCTGGCAAGAATGTTAATTTCCACACTTTTCATTTCTCTCTTGAAGGCTATATTTGCAGTTTAAGATATTTCCTTTAATTGGAATTAGCATAATACATTATTTCCCTATGGTGAGAACAGCTTTTCTGTAGTTACTTTGCCTGTTTGGATGTTTTCCAAGGAAGTACAAAGGGGGATGAAAGTGAACACGAAAATCCAAAGTAAATAAGTGAACCAAACTCTTTAAACGAAGCAAATGGGTAGATTCTGCTTAAGCCTTCCCCCACAATAAATGACTTGGTCCAACCCTAAAATGATGCTCTTCTTTTTTAATGGTGCCTCTGTACTGGTGCCAGCCATACCTGTCATATGTGTTTGGTAAAAATTAGTAATTAATAATTAATAATCAATAATTAGTAATCAATAATTAATTTTTATGCTTTGGGGAAATTTATGCCCTTTCTTTCCTGGGGTATATTACTGCTTCAGATAGCATCTGATTTTTTAAATTCCATTAATTATCAACACCTACAAAGATATTCTGCCAGGCATGGTGAGTCTTTGGGGAGCTTGGAGTTACAATCAATAAGTGTTTGACCTTGCAATATTTGCAAGTTATAAGATGCCATAAGCTCCATGCATATACTAAATTCTGTGATATTTTCTGTGCTAGTGTAGTATTTAAGCAACCAATGGAGCCTTCAGATGAGAGGAACTTCACATGCAGGTTGCACATGGGAGGCCCAACCTGCTGTTTGGAAGACCCAGCCTATGCAGGTGTGAATCCAGCTGCTAGACCTGACCTCACTGCAGACCTTGGGGTGAAGGCTCTAAAATGAAAACCCTGCAAACACCCAGGGCAAGGTGCTTTTCAAATTAACCTCCTTGCAAATCAGCTGGTGATGCGAGGTGCATTTGGAAGGACACGAGTGACCTCAGACCCTTTCTGAGCACAGGGCTGGGAAGGTCGTGTCAGCACCCAGCTGCTCCCCCTTCCTCCTGCCACTCTTCCCAAGCAGAACTAATTACAGCAGCAGCCTGTGTGTGCATGAGGAGGGATCAGCACATGGACACATCCATGCACACCCACAGACCTGAATGTTTGCTCACATTTAACAACGAGCAAAACAAATAAAAATGAGTATTGACATGAATGCCTGTTACCCAGTGCTCCCAGGGAAGAACAACAAGGCCAAGTATTACTCTGCAAGCAGTACTCAAAAATATTCCTCTCCAAGCTCAGATCCAGAACACGGCATCGAGACCAGCTTGAGCACCAAAACAGAAACCCAGCCTGGTGTTTCCCAGCTCCCTGCTCCTTATCAGGGAGATCTGGGCAAGCTGCCGGGCAGTGAGTGAGGGCTGTGCCGCCCTGCCAGCCGGGACGGGGCCGCTTGGGAAAGGAGAAAATGTCATCCAGCCCCAACACAAAGGGCAAGATGGTATCTCACTGCTGGTGTGGTGAAGTCATGTACTAGGAAAAATATATTTAGCTGTTCCTGGGCAATCCCCAGGAGGCTGCAGAGCTGGTCTGATACTAGCCTTGTTCACCTGCCTCAAAGCACCCTGTGAGACACTCATGGCTGTGGCACAAACAGGCTCAGAATGGCAATTGGCCCCTGTGCCAGTGACCTCCCTGGAGCACCGTGGGAATGGGGGGACACACTGCTTACACAGCTGGGGACAAGCCAGTATTGAAGATGCCAGCTTGATAAAAGAAAACAACCAGGATCATACAGAGAGATCCGCTGTAAAGTCACCAGAAACATGCCCCAAGTGAAGAGTGAGGCATGAAATATTCCCATCACAAAATTCTGACTCCACTGAGGGCAATAGAAGAGCCCTGACTGTCTTTTGGACAGAGAGGGCAACAATTCAAATGTTTGTTTAGCTGTCAGAGAAGGAACATTACTTGGTGTACAGCCCACACTGCTTTATGATAAACATGTTATAAAACGTATATTTGCACAGACTGCATACAATGGGAAAGTCACAGGGAAAGGTGGGGTTGGAAAATGGGTTTATAAAATTATAAAAATGCCATGGAAGAGCACAGGCTTGAGACTGGTGGCAGTTCTGCTCTCCTGGCTCAGCATCCTGAATTTTGTTGTTTCTTCTGTGGTTTCTTCTGTCACGTTACCATAATTTTACAGTTGAACTCATCAGCTGGCATTAACCAGAGTCACCCTATTTAACAGCACCATAAAACAAACAATCCAGAAGAATTTGTCTCTGCAGCCATGTGCTTTATAAGGCACAAGTCTGAATAAATATGTAACTGTTCACACCCTTTCAGAAGTGCTGGAACAGGAACACACTGAACCCAGAGCACTGATTTATATCTAAGGCAGCATTGACTCCAAAATAAGAGTGAAAATGTAGGTTAGATGGATAGTAGGTGCTACAAAGAGTAATTGCTCTCTTGTTTTACACCTTAAAGAGCTGTGTGGTGTGGGCAAGAGCCCAAGACAAGATAGAAAACAACCAGCTTGAACGCATGGACTGGAAACAAAGGACAGTCACAGCTCATCCTACCTGATTGAAAATACCATTCAAAATCATAATGTGCACTATAAATCAAGATGAAGGGTGGGAGGGTTGTCTCTCAGGAGCTTTTCTCTATTTTCCTGTTAAGGCATGGAACCCTTCCAAAAATACACCAGCTCTGCATGCAACGCCTGAATGGCTGCGTGGAACTGCACAGCCACTTGCAATGCATGAATTCAATCAGCTGAAAGGACCCACTGAATTTAATTGTGTTAATAAAAAGAAAGTTATGCATCCTCACTGACCACAGGGGGAAAGTTGGCAAATGGTTTGAGATCCTATCTTCATGATTTCTCCTGCACAGGCTGGGAGGGCAGAGAGGATTACTCCTGGGCAGCCCTCTTGGGCTCAGCAAGCTGAATTTTAATAAATGAGCAAGCATACAGCCTATCTGTATAATTTTTGTATACACACCATGATTTACTTTGTGAAATTCACATGATAAATAATAATTAGCCATTACACTATAAACCCTCATTTCCCAATGCTCAGTACCAAACTGAAGTAGCCATGTGTTTAAAGGACTTTGCCTCTATTCTTAATGTCAAAATGTTAAAAAAAAAGGAGTTAATTTGGGAAAGGAATTATTAAGGTCAGGTTGTGTGAGATTCACTCTGATGTACTCTAAATGATGTGTTAAATGATGATTTCCAACACAGCCTGTAGCAGAGAGTTTGTTTGGAATGACATTTGTTGTGGCACCAGTGGCCACTACGAAGATGAATTTATATATACACTTAAAGCACCTGCCTGCAGAGGTGTCACAGAGAAGTTCTGCATGAGCAGATGACAACAGATATTTTGCAAGCACTCACAAACTGAATTTGTGCTCCAAAATAGCAATGAAAAGGTTGTCTAGAGCACTTTCTGCACTTCTTTCATGAAACTGCCTGCACCCACACTCTCAGCTGCTGTTATTAAGCATTACATGGTAATTTCTTTGACAAATAATGCTCCTTTAGCAAACCAGCCACACTGCTGTGGTTTCTTGCAACCTGTTTCAATTTTAGTCGTGCAGGTTTTGCAGAACTGCTTCTCTTGGCTACATGTTTGTGAACAGTGACATTTATAAATGAATATAATGTTTGAAATTCTATTCAGAGCGTATTTAGGCACCAGCATCTACACAAACAAAGCTCTGATGCTCTAAGATTAGCAGAATAGTGATGGAAAGATAACCTACGTGAAGGCTGAGTAAGGAGCAATGATGGATTTGCCCACTTTTCTTTCAGCTCTGTTCAGGAACCCTTCCCAGTGAAGTCACTTCTTTACCCTGCAAACATTGAGCTCCGGTTTCACAGCTCTGTGATTTTAGATAAATACAACAGTGTCCATGGCAGGAAACAGATGCCACCTCCCCTGAGGACAGTGATCACAGTCAGATCTCCTCTGCTGGGGATCCCTTTGTTGTTTGGTCTCATCTGTTTGTCTGCCTTGCTTTCCCTTCCCTCTCACACATCCCAAACGTGCCACCCTCATGCCAAAAAACCTTGTGGAGTTTTCCATCTTGTTACAGTGACCAGGACCCAGCAGGCTGCTTTCCAGCAAACTCTTCCCCAGCTTCTAAGGCCTGACAAGATGCACTGAGTGAGAAAAGAATGTTTTTTTGCACTGACAACCCTCCTAAAACACCAACAGTGGCTGCCAGTCCCTGGTGATTCCCATAGGATTTGTATGGCAAGGGCAGATTCCACCAGGGCACAGCACCAAGTGATTTCCCAAACAACACCCAGCAGTGGCCTTTATGCTAAAACCAGTTGTGTCTGAAATGCCTGCTGGGTTCAGCTCATACACAGCCAAAAATGAGTCTAACTTCCCAAGTGCTGTCTTTGCTTTCAGATGCTTTTTTTTTTTTTTTTTTTTTACTGGTTTTCCACTGTCTGGCATTTACAGTATACCACAGAGGTGGAAAGGCTTATATTTACCTCTCTTTCCTATCAAAGCTACTTTAAATTTAAGGCACAGTGCTCTTTCCATGTGGAAATTTTTTTGCACGAGCCATTTACAAGACCTTTACAAGCCATGGTATGCCAAGACCTCTCCAATTTCTCAAGTTTACTGCAAAGGAGTCTGGCTGGCATGAAGAAGGCTCTACCATCCCACACAAACCCCAGCTGGAGAACAGTCTCTTCTGCCTATGGACAGCAAAGCTGCAGGTAGGGAGAAGGGAAGACTGGGATGCAGTGGAGGTAGGAATCAGTTTTTTATGCTCCAGAAGTCTTTTTCCTGAGACACACAGCTAGCCTGGCTTCTGGCAATTTCTTCAGTTTGGATGGGATTGATGGCAGAATGAACAAGTATACTTATTAAGTCCTAAATACATCTGAATATATATAAAAATATATCTAGATATCTGTTAATAACATAAAGCTCTTCAAACCTTGGTAGAATTTATTTCTTAGCTTGCTACCACTCTCACTGCTACTGTTTCCATCATCTGAGATGGGACACATAAATGACCTTCTACTACAGCCCTGGTCAGCAGAGGTTTGGTGCCAGCTTTGCAGCAAGAAATCATCATCTAATGGCCTCAACTAGGGCTGAAAGCCAGAATTTGCTGCCATTTACTGTTGGCCTGAAGTGGTTACTTCTCCTGTGAGCATCACACACTGCCAAGCAGAGGCAGCACCAAGAACACAGGAGCTTTTTGGGAAACTGGAGAGGATTCGGGTACTCAGTCCAGCTGGCTCTTTGGGAATTAAAGAATTAATACCACTTGGAAAGAAATTAAAGTAAAATCATGCCATAGCAAGGAGAATTGAAGAGGAGTAAGAGGTGGGAGGGCATTAGGAGCAGCAGGAGAAAGGCCAAGGAGGGCCCCTGGAGAGAGCAAACAGGGCTTTCCCGGGGCTGGGCTGGGCTCAGGACCACTTCTGGCTGCACTTGATGGCTTCACAAACAGCCAGCACAATACAGGAGTGTAACACAAGCCTCAACTCCTTGAGATTAGCCATGGCTGGGAAATAATGTTATCGCTCCCCATTATACTTCAGGAGCCCTTGAGAAAAAGTCCCCAAAATTCCCACGAGTTTAGAACGAAGGTGAGATTTTCCCCTGGTGCCCATCCTCCTTTCCTAGGAGATCTTGTGTTCTACATATGTCACATTTTCTTATTTTCTTTCCTTGCTCAATCATGCCTTTTTGCACAGCAGTTTCACTCTCTATGAAGATGCTGCTTCCCTTTCACCATCTCTCACTCTCTCCTCTGCTAAAATTACGGATCTAGGATTTTCCTGCTGGGTCAAAACCCAATCTCCATCCTCAAAGGGGCTCAGTTTAACTACACATCACTGTGCCAGACGGTGACTGTTAGTACCACCCAGTTTCATTAGTTATCAAAAGCTAAAGTTGCACTTCGAACAGTCATCAATCAGTAGGAAAAAATACGCATTGAATTAAAACTCCCAGCAAACTCCAACACCTTAGGGCTTTTTCCTTTTACAAGCAACATTTTCTTCCACTGAAAACAGAACTACTTGTGCAGGTGGTTTTTAAACACAAACAGCTGCTCCATGGAAATGCAGTTGGGGAAAATTATTCAGAAAAAAAAAAGGCAAAGACAAAGCCATGGGTGTGGAGCAAGAATCCATACAGCCCCAATTCCCAGGGAAATATAGGAAGGGAAGAGAAACCTAAGATATAAACAGTAAGTGGAATTTCCATTGCACTGGTCCCAATAAACACACTGGTTTTGGGGGAAGGAAAGTGGGATCAAGGGACCAGAGTGAGGCAGTAGGTGTTGTGAGGGAAAGCGTGGTGGAGGGTTACGGCTCGTAAAACTCCGCTTCATCTTTCAGTGTCAGAACAATGCCCGGGTGTATGGTGGGCTGTGTTATCAGCCAGGGAAGCAGAGCAAGGCTGGGATAAACAGCACCAGACAGCCAGGGGTTTGTGGTCATGATTTACTCCTGCCTTCCCAGATAGTTCCTCCTTTCTTTCTGCTTCATTTCTGTTGATCTGTCCATCTTTTAAAAGGTCCTGTAGGACGTAGCTGTTTTTAGCACTGCCACCATAATTTTAATTACTAATATATTTTTTGGCTATACAGAATTTTTTAAAAGCCTCAATAGTTGTATTTTGACCAGAACTACCAAGATCACAGACAAAATTGCTGCGCTTTCCTTATTCCACTACTTTTCCTGAAATGTCTCTCTTCTATCTATGAGCTCTTCTATCACCTCGTTCTCTGATGCATCCCCTCAAGTATAAACTTCACTTTCAGAGCACTTCAGTGTGTGCCATCCCCGTGCAGAGACAAAATGTCAATTCCCCCTCCTATTACAGACTGCAGAGGCCACCTTTGAAATGCTGCATTTTCTCCAGCCCTGCCCTCCAGAGGAGACTTTCCCTGCAAACACCCCCAAAGCTATTTCAGGAGTTTCCTCCCAACTCTCCTTCAAATTCCTCTTTGAATTCATAAGGATTAATCTCCTGGTATGCTGCAGCTGTCAAGATGACAAGTTCTGGGTTTCCTCCTCTCTTATATGCATCCATTAATGTTCTCATGGATTGAAAGATCCTAAAGCAAAAACCATCTCTGTGCCCTTTATTCCCCACCCAGGTCTCCTGGCTTTTTCTGTCACTGTGGTGAAGCCCCATAAATGTTTGAGTGAAGACTGAAAAAAGTAATTCCTTAAATTTTGTACACATAGGAGAGTAATGAATTCAAGTAATACGAGCAAGCTCAGTGCCACCTTCCTACCCAAGCAAGTGTAATGTCACTGCAATAAGAGCCCCATTATTTTTCCTGGTGCCGAGATTGTATGAAATACTTTATACAATACAAACATGAAGATGGAGTCTCACCTTTGGATCTGCATTCCAGGAAAATCACATTTCCTGGAGAAGAGGTGCAGTGAAAGCCAATCTGATACTGCTGAAGGCCCACATGGAACTTGTTAGTTCCACCATTATTTTTCCCTTTCTCTATACTCTATTGTGTTAATGTTCTTTGGAGGCAAGGACTTTGCAACAGGATAAGCTTTTATCAAACTGAATCAGACCAGCAGTATCCCAAACTGGGAGATTCTGAGTGCCAGATAGCCCTGGAAGGTGGGCAAAGCTTGCAGCAGACTAATCAGTAGCAAAACCTTAAACATTCAGGAGGAACACAGAATAATCAACTGGAATATTAACATGCTGGTAAAATGATTAAAGTTTGGCGTTACACATATTTTCAAATGTACTGACACTTCATTCTCATAAAGACCAGCTCAGTTATGTTTGATTTGTATTCATATCCTATAATGTGAATATATTTGCTCAAAATTGCTCCATAGTAAATCACCATCACAGAAATAAGCTTATATTTATTCTTAGCATTCATGAATTGCATGGTGTTGGACCACCATATATTTAACACCTCCGAAGAAACCCAACCACAACTTTTGAAAGCAACACCTTTATATATCATTATAGACATTGTTTCCTTAACAGTTAATCACACACTCTCCAATCACGTGGATTTTACCTTAAGAGAGAAAAACGAGTGACTCTATAGCTTGAAATGCAAAGCCCTCTACTTGACCTTTGGATGTGAAAAACCCCATTGGGCCGGGTCCTGAGGGTGCTGAGCACCCTTGGCTTCCACTGAAGCTGACACAAGTTGAAGACATTCAACAACTTGCTGGATCAACCCTGTAATCACTAAAAGCTCTCTCCAGAGCGATATAAATGTGGACAGTCACTTCACTTCACAGATTTGGTCCAGCATTAGGGTTACTTTAAAAGCAAAGCTGTCGGAGAAAATGTTGGATCTATGATATGACTTTGAACCCAGGTCACTAAAATCCTTCCCGACGCAGCATCTTCTTTGGGATTCTTAAGAAAGCTAAACCTGCAAAGACAAATATTATGGCAACAAAAATAAATGCCCGAGTTTTTAACCTTTTCAGGGAAAGTAATTCCTTTATTGGCTGCAGCTAAAACTTCCTACCTTTCTTTCCCTTTTTGTTGTATCTGTGAGTAATTTCTTCAGTCACATTGTTTATAAGAAGTGAAGTTATTCGTAATCATGCCTTAAGAGTATGTACACAAACTGGACATCCTAATAGAGCACTATGTATTAAATTCCTGATTGTTTGACATAAATTCTCTCTCTTTCTTTTACTCAGACAGGAAGCTTCCCATTTATTTACGAATAGGTTAAGACCCTAGTCATGTTCCTAACTGTGTTCCTAAGTGCTAACATATATTAAGTAAATTTAGAGCCTCTTCTGCATAGGAAACAAATTAAACTGGTTAAACATGGAGAAAGACTAAATGTAATCTATCTTTTGTCATGTTTATGATATCAGAACGCATCTTATATGAATGTTCCAATTTGGCTGTTACAGCAGATGGGTTGCTTATGATAAACCACAACTACAGACAGAGAATGTGATAGTATAAATCATAAAGAAGATAAATAATGAAATTCTTTGAAATAACCTTGGTTAAATATTTAGACATTTGGTTTCCAAGCTTGCTTGCACATATGAAATAGTATTCTCTACCAATGGAAAGAAATCCTCTCAACAATAATCATATTGGGACAACTAATAAGGCTTAAAGGACATATTTGCATTTAGAGACCTCTTTGGATTTATATAAAATTTGTATACACAGGGAAGATATTGGTATTCAGGGGAATAGTCCTAGATGGAAACTGTATAAAAAAGTAAAGACAACTCATGATTGAGCCATTTTTCCATAGGTCAAGGCATGCTGGAGTTCTCCTCTGTGCTTCTTTGTGCAAAGTGCACAAGTCTGGGAGAAAATGTGAAGTCTTGTCTTTAACCTCCCTTATTTATAGCTGGCCTAGCTGAGGCAGGTACCAAACCTCAAAATTATTACCAGGCAGAACTTCAATTTTCCAATTCATAAAAGTCCTAGGAACCTGATTTCTACCAGTAACTTAAGAAGGAAGATTAGTGTGCAAATCCAATGAGGGATACATGCCACTGAGCTTACAACTGCACCAAAGAAAGTAATCCACTCTCAGGGATTTTATTTTTACTGGAAGCTTTACACATTTCAAAGGTGGGTATGAAGTCCAAGCTCCCTTTAGAGAGATATCAGACTTCTTGAGTGCAACCCTCATCATCCTCCCTAGATGTGTAGAAAATGGGTGAATTGCCCCCAGGAGATGCTGCTCTTTTTGAACCGATGGTCAATTTAAATTACTGAACAGTAAATGGCTAATGCAGGTCAGATGTCTAATGATGGCATTTTATGGGGCTGATGATGGAGATGACAATCTTTGTGTTTCAGTTTTAAATACCACATGTGTATTTTGCTTGGTGAGTGTCCAGAAGAACAAAGCTTGAGCACACAGCAGTTAAACAAAAAACCATCTATGAGCTGTGTTAGAAAATGAAACTAAACCTGTGTGTCCTGTCATAAATATGATACCTGCCCTGATTTTATTCAGAGTAGGGCTAAGACTTATCTTCCTCTCAGTTTTCCATGAGACACGATTTTACATCATTTGTGGTTAGTTCCTTTTAATCCCTACAGAAGTGAAAGCAACTGAGGCATTCATTAAACAAAGATATTGGTATATCCACAATGGCATCATTCCCCTGCCCAAATCCTGGCATGACTTACATCCCAGGCATCCAAAGGCTGCAAGGGCAGCCCAAAGCCAAGTGCAGGCAGCCAGTGCTCCCCTCCCAGGAACTGACACACTACAAAATGCACAGAAACTGGAGCACACGTGGTGCCCCTTTCTTTTAAATTAAGGATCTTGCCTTTTAAAATGAAGTGATTATGATGAGGGCAGTGGGATTAAGAGAGGACTGGGGCCTTTTGTGCAGGTGGTTTCCCTAATAGGAGACTTTCTAGCAAGAGAGCACTATATATTCTTCAGGCTCAAAGCTAAACTTCTATTAAAACCAATTAATTCATTGAACAGGCTTGTATCACTTTACAGTGCCCGGGCCTTTACTTAAAAGAAATCAATTGTATGAGTACAGCTGAGAAATAACCACTATAATAGATGTTTTAGCTCTTGCTTTTACTTTTCTCTGATAGCCCTTAAGGTGGTCAGAGGTAAAAGCTAAAGATGCATTGTAGCCTGAGGGATGATTGAATGAAAAAATGGGGGATGGGAGCAGAGCTATGCTGATAGACCAATTTCCCACCACTGCAAGCCAGCGCAATTGATTGATGAATCCTTGCTCTGTCAAGAGGCAGCCCTTCAGATTTGATCACATAAATACTCATTCAACTCAAATTCTGCTTGACAAGCCTCAGACAGCTTTGTTCTGTCACAGATATCATTGGAAGGAAAATGCTCCATTAATCATCCTTAATTAACTTTACCATAGTCTGCTGGAACCAATATGTTCCCTGGCTAAATCCCTAAGACTTAGCTAGATTTCTGTAGTTATCAAATAGAAAGTTGTTTTTAAAGTTCCTCTCCCTCATTGCTGCTAACTACAGGAAATCTTTCCCTGCCTGTTTTCTAGGAAGGCACTTGCATTGATCAGGATGTGGCTTAATCCTTTGACAGTTAAGCTCCTTTGCCAGAGACACACAATTATACCTATTTCTGATTACAAAAGATTACTGATCTATCCACAGTAAGTGCTAAGGTGTTGTGCTTCCAAAGCACCCCCTTGTTCTCAGGCTGCGGGAGAGCCATATAAACATAACTGAAAATAAAAATAAAACCCAAACCAGAACCAATGTGCAAAGAGGGAGCAGGAAGAAACACAGCAATTTAGTTGGATTTGGGGGATAACTATAAATAATAAATAGTATTTCAGGTGCAAAGTAGGGGGAAATCATGAAGACATGCTTGTTAGCCAGGGTTGGCACTATCCTCTCTCACTCAGCAGTTTTGCACTGCAGGGCTGCAGGAAGCCCTGGGACAATCATTTACCTCCAAGAGAAAGGATCCTCAGATAGCTCCAGCTCTTGGTGGGTGTCCTGCACCCACAGGGATGCTCCTGAAGCACATGGAAGGGCATTTACCTCATACAGTCCCCCCCTTCCTTTGGTATTGTTACACTGATAATATTTCTTTCTTACAACATCTTTCAGATTTTTTTTTTTTTTTTTTAATTATTTTATTGTGGTAAAAAACCCTACATTCCTCAGAGATTTTTATGGGACCTGAGGGGTCTAAAACCTTCCTGGTTTGGGGTCTTGCTGCTCTAAGATGCTGCACAGAGGCAATGAGACCAACAGACTTTGCAGATAAATTCCTTACTCATTCATTTCCATTGTCTGGGATACCTCCCTTTGAAAGGATTCACTGGAGATAAGGAAAGAAAATAACATGGAAGCATTTTGACTAAAAATAAATAAGTGTGGGAACCTTGTCCTCAGTGAAACAAAGCCTGGAATTGTTCAGGGCCAGGTTGGATGGGGATCTGAGCAACCTGGTCTAGTGGAAGATGTCCTTGCTCACAGGGATTAGATGATCTTTAAGGTCCTTTCCAACCCAAAATATTCCACCATTCTATGGTATTTGTTAATCTCACAAAACCTTTCTCATATGAGGAGTCTTTATTCCTGAGAACTGTATTACTGAGAGCTTAGGAGGACTCGGGCTATCTGTATTGCTAAACATTTATGTGTGAAGCTGGGTGCAAGCAATGAAATATAACCTAAATTGTTGAGGAAATTTGATGGTAAAAGCTCAGGCTTCTTTTGTTATGAAAAAATAGTATTTTAAAGTAAACACTGCAGTACAGAAGGGGGAAAAAAAAAGATCATACTCTATCCCTGTGTACATCACAAATCTTCTGCTTGCTCTGGGGAGAAGTCACTTGTGTTATGCTCTCTACCAGCCTTGGACTGTGGTCAATTTAATCAATGCTCCTCCTGACGGCAGCGCTGCTCAGCCGAAAATGGAAGTGACCGTTTCAAGCTGTGCACTCCGAGCAGCCAGCTGGCCTATTTTAAACTCTCTGCAAACTTGACATACTAATGTTTCCTTCTCAGCACCAAAGGAACCAGTTCTAAAGGCATCTTCTCAGGTTATGCAGCAGAAAAGGCAGATGCATAGGTCAGGGCTGCCAAGCCTTTGCATACTGAAGGGCCAAAACAGAGAAGCATCGTCTGGTAGCAAAGTGAGAATTACTTGGGTGCAGAACTATCTCAGACATATCTACATTAAAAAATTGAAACTACTTTTGTTTTCTCTCCTTATTCTTGGGAAGAGGTGAAGCCTGAAGACAAAGTTGGGACCTTTTCAACTCGTGCAAAACTTTCTGGGTTGAGTTTGCTTTGCCATCAATGCCCCTTTCCCCTTTCTTGCTTCCTTCTCCTTTCTCCATACACTTGTCTCCACCCCTTGTTGTTTGTTTTTTTTTTTTTTAATTTTTTTTTCCTTTTTTAACCAATACTTGGCAAAAATATTTCTCCCTACTGGACAGGGACCTCATCTGCCTGGTTGCAGGGTTATGAGTTAGGTTCCCCTCTCACCTCAACACAGAGGTGCTCAGAGACCAGGAGAAGGGCAAGATATTTAAGGGAGTTTCCTAGTCCTAGGTCCTGCCTGATTCCATCTGGAAAACAATGATAAATCAGATTTATCAGCATTAACCTGAGTTTTTCTCTTAAGGCAGTTTTTAGCCAGGTGGGAGCCCTAGTGATCCTGCTCCTTCCAGCACTGGGATCCATGGTTGCCTTTCTTACTCAATCTTGCCTCAGGATACAACCATGATATAAAATGATGGACAAAATGCACAACTGAAAGAATACTTGGAGCAGGAAACTTTAAAAAATAATAATTGTACTATCTAGACCCCTATAAGAATGTCTTTAAATCACAATCTTTAACTCTTTAAATCACAAAACGAAATAAACAGGATCAGATGTATAGTGAAAAACCTGTAAATGTCCTTTCTCATTATGGAGGTCAAAGAATACATTAGTTATTTTTAACTAATGTCTTATTCGACCCCATGCAAACTTAAATCAGTTTGGGTCTGACTGATTCAAAGCTGTTCTCTGGTTCCCTGCTCTGCTGTAATAATTGACTAGGCTAGACTTTAGAAAGGTCAAAAAAGCAGCCCCGCTTCATATTATTTCAGCTAATAACTCAGTTCTTAAATCAAAATTTAAGAACTAATCTCTCAAAGCACTATTTCCTCCCCCTGCATTAAATCCATATGTAATTTCAAATTAAATGATAGATGTCCAAAATAGTTACTTTTTGCTTAATTACTTTTAAGTTACTGGGGGACACAGCATGAGGGTTTGTTAGAAGATCTAGGATTCTCCAAAAAAATTGGAATTAAGAAAATCTAAGAAAATGCAGCAGTGACTGAAGAACCTCAGGAAAAAACAGCAGGCACTGGACAATCTAAAGGAAAGCCAGGCAGACACATTGCAGCATCTAAGGCAGGCTCAGAAGTGGCTGGGCAGCAGGTCTGTGGGGTAGGTGTGGTGGGGCTGATAGGGAGCTTGTCAGCACAGATGAGACATGATTGTCAGCACAGACTGGGGCCTTTCATGGAGTGGAAGACAACAAAGGCTCCACATTAACCCATCATCACTCTCTAAATACATTTATTCCAGGAGGGTGCCAGGATATGTCTGATTGAGTGCAAATTTAAAGATTGGCTTATGTCAAGCATTTAACATAAAAGTTAACATTTAAGTAGAGCATTTCTACCAAAGACTCTGATATCAATTTGTAAAACCCCCAAATCCAAGCTCTTAAATTTCATTACATTAGTTTGTGATGTTACAGTCACTCACAAAAAGCTTACTCCATGTTCAATATATTCTCAATTCATTCTGCTATCCTTATCTGACTCCCTTCAGTGGAAAATTGGCCTTAATCCCAATGTAGGAATGCAAGATGAAGATTGCTAGCAAAGAGTGGTGTGAACTAGGGCTGCCATTCCTCCCAGCTCCTTGTGGTCATATTTAAGTTACAAGAAAAGCAAAAAGCAGCCCTGCTTGCACATGAAGAAAGGGATGGATCTATTCCATTGGAAGTCACCTAAAAAACCTCTCCTGATTCCCAAGGGAGGGGGATGGAAGGACAGTTGGCTGAGCACATCTGCATGCACATCTGAGGGACCCTTTTGGCACACACCTGCTTGCCCCACACATCTCTCACCTCACTATCACAAAAACAGAGATTCGAGCTGGACACAGCACAGTGAGGCATCTGTTGTAGTCAACCAGTTGACATAACAATGTTTTCCCTCTCTCCAGCTCTTACTTCCCCCAAAATCCCTTTTCTTTTCCCACTTCCAAAGTGATTTTTTTTAAGACACCAAACATAGGGTTTTGACTGCTGTTTATGGGATACTTACTTGGGACTGCAATAAACTGCAAGTGGTTTGAGGTTGGCTCCTCAAACTGTAACTACTGTTGGGGTTTTTTTTGTTTCTCCCTGCCTAGGGAGCCTTTTCTTCCCTGCTTCCCCGTGGCCACTCTGAGCTGTGCTTTTGTTTAGCCTCCCAGCACAGAGTTGTTTATTTGCACTAACAGCGCCAGCCCTGCTCCCCGTGGACTGTTTGTCCAGTGGCCTGTGGAGCCTCCATGACTTTATTGTTGACAAGTGATAGGTGGGATCCAAGTTTTTGTGGTTAAATTGTTTATTGATAATTACCTGTTAATTACCACTGCTGCCAGCTTCCTATAATTTATCATGATCACTTTTTTTTGTTGTTGTTGCTGTAAGAAATAATAATGTGAAAGAGGAGGGATAACAAAGGAAAAAGAAGGAGGAGGGCCAAATTGCCATCACTCCTTCCTGAGTTTTAAAACTGCATCATTTGATTAATTTAAGGCCTGGACAGCTCTCATCAGTGTAACCCATCAATATGACAAGGGCATCCCCTCCCCAGGTGCTGCCAGATGGGTCAGCTCTTCTCCAGCATTCATCTGGTGTAAGGATTTGGTGTAAGAGAACCCAATCACACTTCCTGTGGAAAACTAAACTCTTCAGAAAACAATTATTTTTTGGTTTTAGTTTATTTTTGTTTTTTGTTTGTTTGGGTTTGGGTTTTTTGTTTTTGTTGTTTTTGTGGGGTTTTTTTGCTTCTAGACAACACAAAACTGTTCCCTGCCCTGTCTGAAGAAGGAACATTTTTTAGGGATTTGTTTTTTGTTGGATTGTTTGAAAGCTGACTTTGAGCACTTAAGATGTCACCATAGGACATCTGCAGCAAGACCAAGTTGACTCCCTCAGTTGTACCACTCTAAACATACTGATCCAAACCAGGACAAGCCAGGCAGCCACATCCCCCAGCTGTGGCACAGCTGCCCAGTGAAGCAGGAAGGGAAGAACCTGCCTGGGAAGAGACCTGCCCCTTGAGCACAGACCACCCTGGCCACTGCCTGAGGGCCAGTTGTCTCTTAAGGGAGCTTCTGGAGGCCACAGAATTTCTCTTTGAAGACCAAAATTAAAGCTAAGCCATGAATTTACTTCCTTAAAGCACTTCCATGCCTATGAACTCTGGCTTGTCTTAACTCTGTGTTTAAAGCCACAGTGTTTGGTGCAAATACATTTTTAAGGGGTCATGGTGATAACAACTATCCCTTATGAGGTGCTGCCCAACAATCAAATTAAGTCTGATTAATAATACAGACCATGGAAGCCAGCACCATCAGCAGCCTTGGATATGGAAAACCAAAAGCACTGAATGCCAAGGGTACCTAACTAATTTTTCTGAACACCTTCTACAAACAACTAAAATTTCTGTAAATAAAAAAACAACCATATTTGGGTGAATTGACACAGTTCCCCCTTTTAGAAGCATTACAGCTGGGAAGGAACTGTGTCTTCATTTCAATACTTTCATAGAATTTATTCTAGGTGCCTATTTACATGTTTCCTGGCCCAAACAATAGCTCCCCCCACCCCCTGTGCCATGTGTGCATCAGTCACTGCCCAGCATCATCCCTCTCATGACTCAGGCTGTGTACAATTGTCCAGACAACTCACAACAGTTTATCATCATTGTTTGGTATAATTGGAAACAGAAGTATTTATACACACCCGTGTGCACTACAACTAAATTTATAAAGGCAACTGTCTCTTTTAATCTATAGCACAGCCAGTGTAAACAGTAATTTGAAGGAATATTCAGATTTATTACATTACTCGCTTAAAGATCAATGTTTAAAATGGATATATATTGCATTAATCCAAACACGCAACAAATCATAAAGCTATTTACACAATAAATTTACAATTCCCACAGACACTTTAATCCTGTTTCTGTTTCCAAGGAGCGCTCTTGTCTGCACACACACACATATCCACCCACAAACACACTCCCACACTCAGAAAGTACTATTGTAATGTTAATTAACCTAATTTATAAACCACCAACTAGACCTGTAACCTCAGCACAATATACATTTAACCATAAAGATGTGAATTAAAGGCACATTAAGGGGAAGGGACAAAAGGAAAGAAATTTGCTCTGGGGCTGATGAGCGATCCCGACCTCAGCCCTGGCACCTCTGGCGTCACCTCTGTGAGTCAACAGCATCACTTGGGCTTCAATCCTGCTCCTCTCACCTTCCTACAGCTCAGCCATGCCCCAAGTTATTTAAACTTCATTTCTGTGGTTTAAAATAATATCCCATTGACGTGGGATCCAAAACGCCTTCAGAGCTAATAAAATGTCACCCTGCCAAACTGAGGTGATACGTGCCAACCTTTAGCCCAGTGTGAAATTTTATAACTGAGTTATAAACCCCTCAAAAAACAGAGCTTATAATGGAAAGGCTGACAGATTCTTAACTATACAGTTTCCAGTGGGCTTCTGCTTAATATACTGTATTTCTTCGCCTTGAAGATATTAATTTACTTTTTGATATGTTCATTGCTAAGATTAAGCGTAGGGTTTTGAAATGTGTTCATAGGCAATTTATGCAGGCACACAAATGTACTCTTCTCCAGATGTAGAGAATACTAATTTGAAAATGATTTATACCCCTCAGCGCACTGTACATCCATCCCCTGCTCAAAAGGTTTTCCTCTGACACAACATTGGGATCATCTCATATATTAACCCTCTGATAGCATTAGAAATTCATTGAAAAATTGATGAGGATTTTGGTCAATGGCATGGGCTGGAATGGATTTTGTGGATTTCAGCAAAAATTGTCAAGAAGGGCAGAACTGACACAGAATAGACTCATCAACAAGTGAATACACTGGAAAATAAAAGTCTATCCATACAAAATATATATTTCTGTGGGAGTACAAGCAACAGAGAGGTTGAGAAATGCTGTGAAAAGACAATAAAGTTACTAAATCCTTAGGAGAACCAGTCCTTAACCCAGTGACTTGGTATTTGGCTGTGTACATGCACCATACTGACCATGGTATTTCCACAGCAGCCCCTGGCTGTGCACAGAAGACTGGAATGATCCAGGAAAAATGTAGTAACAGGCCCCACAGCTGACATTAAAATGAACTTACAGACTTACACGTCACTTGGCATGTGAATATTTAGCAACAAACATTCCTTTAGCAATTGAAAATATGTTTAAAAAACAATTCTATTCTTGCACCTCCATCAGGAGTGTAAGAGTAGAATTTTCCTCTTTTCCTTTCCTCACTTGGTCCCCAGCTCCTCCACATGCAGATGTTTGATTCCTGCTTGGATGTCTGCTACGTACACATCAATGGTTTGCTGGCCAATATGAACAAAAAAACCCCACACATACACTTGAAAACAACCTATCTCAACATTTTCAAAGGAAAGATCTTTACTTTGAAGCAACATGAATGCTATATTCACTATAAATACAGGAGTATAAAATGCATCAGTGATGAAAAAACACACTTGCCTTTGAAGGGTGAAGGCATAGGAGAGGTGAGCAGGATTTACTTTATTTTTGACCACAGTAAAATTTCCTGGGTTTTGCAGCCCCCGCTCCATCTCATGTGGCCTCTTGGAGCACCATAAGAGAAATAGCACTGGACACCTGAAGGCTCATTCAACACTCACAGGAGATGAGAGAGAGAATTTATAGATATAGTGGGTGAGATTTCTTGTGGAATATAGTCTGCTTCATCTCTACCTCAATTTTATCAAAAATATACTGGCAGTCAAGATGAGTGGTTCCCACAAGAGATAGAGGGAGCCAAATATGTGCACCATAAACACACAACCCTAAATTGCCTTAAAGTAAAAGGGCAGAGGAAAGCTTTGAACTGCCCAGGAACACTTCTGTTGTTTGAATTGTATGTTGTGCTGTGGACCTTAATAAAATTAGTCCCCTGCTATGGACATCAAGGCTAAACCAACCAATTCATTTGGGAAATTAGCTCATTGGAGAACTGCTGGAAGTGATGCCTTTGGTGATGATGAGAGGGGAGAAGGTTCCCTTATTCCTCAGGGAACAGACCAAAATTCCCCTCTGAACCTCACATGCTACTTTTATCTTTCACCATAAAGATTTTTAGGCATCACTAAATACCACAAACACAGAATTCAGTATTTTTGCCAGAGAGTTGAATGTAATTATGATTTTAGAAAAGATACTTAAGATATCCAGTGGAGGAGATTCAGCAATTTCTCCTGTCAACTGGGAGAACAACTTCAGTAGAAAACTATTTCATCTGCCCCTGCTTGAGATGATATATTTTATTTGAAATAATTTCCTCGGCCTGTGTCTGGAGGGTGAAAAGTGACTTGTTCTTATTTATCTTTCTTTTGGGGCCACATGAATTTCAGACTCATGAAAGTGAGCGACTGATAGCAGTTAAGCCAGGCAGAGCATTGGCAGGTGAGCTCAGAGCTTCCACTCTGCTGCCAATGTGTCTCCACTGCAGCCCCAAATATCTCTATATTCTGGGGAATAGTCAGCCTTTAACAGGCACTGCCACTTTTAAAATACCAATAACTGTGATCTATGACTTGGATTTCCTATGGAATGGCAGCTAGATTGGTTTCAAAAGTACTTCTCCCCTACCTGCATTATGGGTTTGTTGAACACCCTTTGCTGCAATATCCAAATGTTAATTCAGGCTGTTCATTCCCAGACATGGGCACTAAAACACTGGGTGCCCACGTGGTGGGAGGGTTCTGAGGGACAGTGGGGCCATCAGAGATGTGCCTTAGTTTAAACCCCAGAGGGGAGAAATGCAGCACCCCCAAAAAGCAGGAGAAGCAACCAGCTACAGCAACAAGGACTCACTGCTTAATGAGAAACCAAAGAATGCCTAAAACAGAAACATGGCTTTCCAAAACCACCTCCTGTGAAAATCCAAAGCATTTTGGCTTAATTCTGCCCTACAGTTTCTCCAGAAAGAGCTGGAGGCAGGGTTGTTCCTGTGTTGTGAAGTTGAGCCCAGCCTCACAGGTGATGTTAAGATGTATTTTGGGGGTCCATTTTCCAGTAGCCACTGGATTTGGCCCTACTTGGTGTGCTTAGTTTAAACAAATCACAGTGCAGTTACAAAACTAGAGCAGTTTCAACTGCCCTGGAGACACCAAAAATACTTTACAGGAGCATCCTAAGGACAGCACTACAGCACCTGGTTAAGAAACACTACAGAGACCTGAGCATCATATTTTAATGTTAGCTCTGAGTTTGGAGGTTTAGGTTCTCACTGCATGGAGTATTTAGGCCATGTTCCTCATAGCCCACATTCTCCTGGAATAAGGAACAAATAAGATGATCTTTATCTTCTATGAATCATAAACTATCAGTTTTCAGTGCAACCTTTCCTCAGAGCTCTCCTAAGAACAGGTTTTTTACAGTATCTGAAACCAAGGGTTCTAAAGAATCATAAGGCAGAGATGAATCAGTTAGGAAGAACCCATTAAACATGAATCCATGGAAATCCTCCTTTTTTGTTGTTGTTGAATATGCCTACAATAAACACTACAGTGTGACTTGCAATTTCCTCAAGTTCCTTTTCTCAGAACAATGATGGTTGGCAGCCGCTCAAGCTGCTTCAGTAAACTTTGCAAGATAGAAAGCAATTTAGTTTCCCTTTAAGACTTCATTGCTAAAGTTATGCCCATTGATTTCCAGCCTCATAATTAAAATTCCTCATTAAACATGCTTGACAGCTGAATGTGATTCCTTTTACCTGCTACTGCTACCTTTTTTTTCCTTGTGATACCATTTCATTACAAAGGAACAATAGATTTCCTTTCAGGGTAATATAAGGGCACGGTGAGTAATGTACTTTCTATCCTACAGAAGGCCTAATATTGTTAATTTGCTAAATCAATTAAAAGAAACCACTTTGGAGCACGACTCAAGTCCTGCATATGGATCACATCAGCCATAATGTGCTGGAGTTCAAAGGCTGGCATTTCGCCCCAGTTGGCACCTAACAGTTTACTCTGATCCAGGGAATTTGGCTCTTGATTTCAAACAAATGCATCCTGAAGGCTTAAGGCCAGGAGTAGCTCCGTGTGATTTATGTTTCATATTTTCTCATAACACAAAACCTAAAGAGCTAAAAAAAAAAAAAAAAAAAAAAAAAAAAAGAGTTGTTATTACAGGGCATTTGCTGCAACGTTTATGTAAATACAGAATTACTCAACTGCCCTGTGCACCTTGTGTTGTTTAATATGAGCTTTTCCTCTGAGTGGCTGTTTGATTCCCTAAAATTCCTCCTCCTCCTGCCAGCTCTGACAATCCAAAATGGAAATGACCTGTTTGTAAATGGTTTTGCTCTCCAGGCCAGGCTCACACACAAGGGCAACCAGCACCTTTCCCAGCAGGAGATGTTTGCCCTGAAATATGCAGCCAGGAGATGGTACTGGCTGCACTGGAAATGTCCCACAGAGCCCCAGCTGTGAAACCAGCTGCAGGACTGGGGGAACCTCACATCTGCTCTCAGCCCAGCATCAACCCCACCTTCTGCTGGCCACCACAGGAGGGTGGATGCACCAGGAGATTTACCAAAAACTGGGAGATTTTTACAGGGTTAGCAGACCTGACCTTGGCAGGGGCTGATTTCAAGGGCCCTCAGAGCACACCAGGAATTCTTAGGCTCAAGCACTTGGCAAAGGAGCAGAAACTCCCTTCCCAATCATAAAATTAGCAATGAGAAAAGTTTAAAATGACAGATTCAAATTTACAGGCACAGTTAAAACATTTAGTACTGCATAATATGCCAGGTTCCTGGTGCAAAACACATTGTCAGAGCTGATTTAGAAATGAAAGAGGGGAATGCATCACTGCTTACAGAACAATTAACTGTTCTGCAGTTTAGGAGAGCAATTAAATGCCTTTTTTGTTTGTTTGTTTCTCTCATTTTCAGATGGCTTTCCAAATTCCAATTTGGAAATTGAGGCATCCAGAGAGCCAGTCACCATTCCAGTGGAGCACTAGGTAATTAGCCACATATTGCCATGCAGTACTGCAATGCTGTGTCTTTTCATGGAAAACAAATAAATGTGTTGTGCAACTGTGCACTGCTGGTCCCCAAAGTTGGTAAAGCCCAGCCCTGCATGGATTTTCTCTCCTGCACATGAACATAACACTTGTTTATAGCAGTGCCCAGTGACAGTTAATGTGCTGTCAGCATTTTCATTACAAGCCCTATTTTTCTATAGTTTATAACTTGGATATTTTTCCCTCCCAAAAAAATGTGGATGTAATGCTTATGGACCTGATAGTGTGAATATTTTAAGTCATGCTAAGATGAAATTTGATACCACAGGCTGTGAATGTGAAAGTGAGGGATATTCATGCTGACAGAGATTGCAGAAATAAAAGCTTTAAAAGAAAACGACAAATAAGCATTCAAATACACTGGTTTTATGACAGATATTGCTAATTTTTTCAGGTCACAGGTGTGGAATGGGAGGAGGTAGCAATAGCTGCTGACACTTGTCCTTTCTCTGAGAACTTCTATCCACTGAAAATATTCCAGGAAGCCTAAGTGAAGAGATTCCATTGCTCTCACTGCTGGAAAAGTACAGATATCCTGTACTTGGCAGAAAAAACATCAGATCAAGGTTTAAACATTACACCCCACAAAAAAGACTGGAGCATTTGCAGAACCACTACAGAACCACCACAACAATGCAATGTGTGCCTCTTCAGGACCAGTTGTGGGAGGATCAAGGTAGGTAGGGGTAGGTTCAAGGCAAAAGAGCACCATGACCTATATGTTCTTTTTTGAGTGCACACACTGTGATTTTTGGACTTTTGGAGGTAGAAGCAGCAGCCTCCAGGCAAGTGATGAGGAGAGAACATGAAAAGTAGATGCCAAGAGCTGCTCAGCAAACAGAAGAGGTGGCATTGTTGCAGTGATGCTGAGCCAAAGCCACCCCAGAGGCTGCCAGCAAAGGCAATGTTGTCCCTTCTTCTGTAATAAAACCATCAGGTCTCTTATTTTGGAGTGTGTGCCTTGCTGAGGAGATATTTGGCTGTGTCTAACGTGGGTGATCCTGCAGTATATCAGGGAGACACAGGACACATCCCGTGTCTCCGCTCTTTGTTTTTTCTGGAAAGGAAATCCGTCTGCCTGGTCCCCTGGGAGCCATGGGACACTCCACTGGAGACCTGATAAGCATGGGATGAGGACCTTTGCCACTCATTGATGCTGGCTGAGCTTAAAGCCAGCCTTTCAGGAGCACCCTGAGCTGTGTGGGCAGCAGGACATTCATTCTGGTTTCCCTGGAGGATGAACTCACCCAGCACAGCTGGTGGAACCAGGCTGGGCTTGTCTCTCTTTGGGGTCATGGGAGGTTGTGAGCCACTGAGGAAAGGTTTGGCATGTTACAGATAAATTGTCTCTTCCAAGCAGCAGCTGAAATAACTCCCAAATAGGTTAGGTAGGTCTGTTAGGGAAAGGTGATGCAGAAGTCCCTGGGTCAGGAGTGTTTGAGATCTGAAGTTAACCCTCCTTTGGACCTGCAGTGCATCCCCTGTGCACCCACCCACTCAAATAGGAAACAACAGCAGAGGAAGAGTGGGAACGCTCAGAAGGCCTAGAAACCACCCCAATTCCCACTCCCCAAACTCCTCTTTCCCACAGAAAAACACATTTTAGTATAATGAATGCAAGGTGAAAGAGGAGAAGCACAGGAGGGAAGGAGATGGGGCAATGTTTGCAGGCTCATCTCTGCCCTATTCCTCAGCATTATTCATTTCCTGGAGCTGCATCCATGGGAAGGAATACAGTCACTGCTCTTTGAAATATCCAAATGTACGACGCATGAGGGAGTTCTCTTCGTTACCACATCATTCACATTTTTGAACTCTATATCATCCTTATGCTTTAGGAGAATCTCCTCCCAAAGTAAACAAATTTTGGTGGGGCTTAGTGGAAATCTTTCGTGGCAGACAGAGCAATTTTAAAAAGTGGACATTTATGAAGAAGAGTCCCCACTTTTGAACAGTTCTGTAAGTCAAATGAACACAACACATCTAAAACCTCTGTTGTCTTAATATTTTGTCACCTTGAAGAGGGAAACACAAGTTTTGGAGGTGAGCCTTGGCATCCAAATCCCTCATTAAAATCTATCAGTTCTTGGAAACATCTGGATGTATTTTGTGCACACGAGAACAAACCTGGGTCTACAATTATCTGCACCAAATGAGGACCCTCAGCAGATCCCAACAGACCCTTCAGAGCTCCTCTCTCCCCACAGGATGCTCTCAGTACCCTCTGCCTGCCATTTTTCTACCTGTTTCCCACCTATCCACCTATCTGTGTGATTTCCTTCCTGTCTTCAGAGCCCATGTACAACCCAGAAAACCTTAAATGTCTCCACCAGTGCAACTGAGAAGCACTGGAGTCTTTAAGGGGTGTTCCCATAGTGGGACATGAGATGTCATTGATCTGGGGACAGAAAATAGAGCACAAGGAGCCTGAGCTGACACAGGCAGAGGAATACCCTGACTTTGGGAAAATCCTCTTCTGATCCATTTGTGCACCTCAAGCACAAAGAAATGTTTGTTCTTAGTCCTGAGGCAAAAATAAATTAAACAGCACAGATTATCTCTAGAGAGAATCAAAGGTGAATTTGATACACAAGAGTTTACTAAGGATAATCTGAGAGAGGTGGCAAACACAACCATAGGCAAAGACTTCAAATTAATTTCAAAGCAGATCTGTCCTAGAAAGTAATTGAAAACATATCCAGGTCCTACAGCCATGTAGGAGCCTTGCCATTCCTGTGCAAGACAACCCCAAGATGTTCCATATGGAATCCTGACCACTCACATGACTTTTAATACCCACATGATGGCACTAAAATAGCCTATTAGATTTATAGTGTCATTAACCCTCCAAAATAAAATGACTTTTCTGGGGGAGAAAAGAAGGAAAAAAAAAAAAAAAAAGGTAAATAAAAAAATAAGGAAAATATAGAGAATGAGAAAAAAGAGAAAAAAAAAAAAAGATAAGGAGAAAAGAGAAGAAAGAAAAAAAAAATAGAGAGAAAAATAAAGAGAAGGAGAAAAAGAAAATTTTTAAATAAAAGGACAAAAAGAAAAAGAGATGAGAGAAGGAAAAGGAAAAAGAAGTAGCCTAAATGCTGCTGGGTTTCGGGTAACCAGTCCGTGAGGAAATGCTGACAGGGGTCACTGTGGCATAATCTTTCATTCAGCCCCAAAGCTGTCACATCCTCCCCAGATGTCTGAAACATAGATATAAATTTTCATTATCCAGCAGAATAGGGGCAGAGGTACACAAAATGATTTTTTTAGCAATCAAATTATGGCTCATTGTCAGATTATGTGTAAACAGTAATTTTGTGAAGTTTTCCTGTGGTCATTTATCTACACCCACGTTTAGTAGCTCTGCTGAAGCTGAAATAAAAAAGGAAGGTTTTTCAAATTACATTATTGTCTTCATAATCAAGTTGAAGGACCATAAAAACTGAATAAAAAATTAATATTATTATGGAGGAATTTTGTCTTACCCAACTAAACAGTGAGATCGCAATTTTTTTTTAATGAAAGCAGAAAGGATGCACCCCTTTAAAGGGATGAGGAAAAACTGCTGGTGGTGTATAAAACTAAACTGAGGTATCTTGTAGAGCTCTGAAATCTCAGTATTTTCCCCAGGTTGAGTGAGCACAGGGTCACACCAGGGTGCAGCTAAGCAGCTTCTTGGGAGCTCTGCACTGCAAGCCAAGAGCTCCAGTGGACAGCCCAGTCCTGGCCAAGAGAAGGATGAGACCTTTTCTACCTGAATCAAGGCAAACAAATAGTTTACAAGTGGAGATGGAACTGTATTTCTTATGGAAAGAAAAACCAAGTCATGCCATAATATTTTATGATTCTTGAAGGTGAATTCAACCAAGTATTAGAAACATACAGCTTGTCTAGATCTTAGATGGTTAAGATAAATATCTTACCTAATGGCCACTCCTGGTGACAACAAAGACTGGGTAACCTGGCAGTTTTAACAGGTAAAATATTCCTTACAGGTGGTGGTTTCGCAGCACTGTTAAAAATACACTTTGCTCTCTGGTCCTGCTCTGCCTTCAAAAAAGCTGAAAAAATAGTTGTGCTGGTGGCTTAGTGCACAAACTGAGGGAAAAAATGCTGTGTTTCATTTTTTCTTGTTTCCAAGACAATAATATTCATATTTCTTCATGCAAGACAATGGCACCAATAGCTCTTTGTGTCAGGAGGAAGTTGTGAGGCAGGATCCCTGCAACATCTCTGTGAAGGGCTGGTATGCTCAGAAATGCAAAGCCCACAGCATTATCTGCTTTATTATCTTGCTTTGGGACTGTACCAAATGCTCTGCAAGTCTGGATCACTGTCACCCTGTTACGATGAAAGAAGTGCCTTCAGTTATGAACTACTCCGGAGACACCAGATTAGAGTTCAAAGGCTATTCCTTGCATTAGCAGCAAATGCAGGAATTCTGAAGCAAAGTGATATACTTAGTGTGAGCTTTTGCATATCACTCTGCTCTTTCACTCCATAACCACTGCGCAGTAGTCGGAGCTACTGTTTGAACCCAAGCTCCCTATGAGTTGAAAGTTTGGGGCAGGTTTATGGGATAACCCAGATTCTTTTCTAGTAGCCATCAGCAAACACTTTGTATATGTCACAAGCCTCCCACTCCCTTCCAAGACATGGGGATTGGGTGGAAGGAGGAAGAAAAACACAGCTATTATAGATTTAATACATCCCCCGGAAAAAGTAAGGCATGCCCAACTTCAATTCCTTACAAGGCATACAGACAAAACTCAATACTCTCATTTAATCTGGGAAATTCCACTTGGAGAGGGAGTTTTATGGATATCAAGAGCCAGATTTCCCACTATAGCAGTCTGGCAGTGCATTTCCCATATCTTGGACTCAGTCAAAGCTGACAGAGCCAGCTTGGCCACCTCCCTGAAATGGTGCTCCCCACTCTCCCACAACAAAGTACCACATCAAAAGTTGTTCCAGCCAGGGAACATCAGGAAATGCGTTTGGGCAAGAGGCGTCTGAGCAACCCCACCCCCAGCTCACACTCCCTGTGTCCAGGGACCTCTGTCCTGGGCCTGTGATTTTATTAAAAAATCCCACAACAAATTCCTGCTCTTGGTACTGCGCAACTGATGCACAAAATGATGCTGGGTCTGCTTTAAATTAAAACAAAAGTTGCAGTAGATAGGATCTGTGATACATACTGAGTTGCTTTTCTCATCTGAGATTCTTCCTCAAACAGCTAAAAACAATTAGGATAAATGAGTAGATATAAAGGTCAGCAGTACAAACAATTCTGGGAAAACCAGATAGCTCACTGGATAGTTCCTTTACTTCCGTCACCGCAGAATGAATAGATACAAGTCCAAACGCACTCCCAGCAATCTGATTAGAAAGATATCCAGAGCTCTTAAACAGCTTTTGTGGTTTTATCTCTTTTTTTTTTTTTTTTTTTTTTTTTCCCTAGCTGAATTGCCTCTATGCTGCCAATCCACCCCAGATCTGGCAAGGCTGAGGCTTTGCTGCAGCAGGAATTCTTGGGGTGTTTTTGCCATCCTATGGTGGAAGGTGCCGGAGCCCGTATGGGAACGCCGACATGTGGCATTCTGGCACGTGAATATCATTCCTTGGGAATATTAGTCATCCCTGTAATGTCTAATGACATCACTCTGGAAGGAAATAGAACAAGAGAAAAATCAATGGACAGCAGATACCTACCTATTATGAACTATAATTGTGCATTTACCAGTCTGCCAAGCCATAAATCTAGTAGTTTAAAACCCATTTTAGCATACATTCATATATGTTAGGAGGCTATTAACACAGGGGTGAATTATAGCAAACAGGCTTCTAAGCAGAATCAGGATATGTATTTTTTAAAATAATTATAGCGTTCAGCACTGTAGTTAAGACTCAAAAGGGTTTTGTATTCCACCAGCTTTTATCCCTAACCAATCACAATGGCAATGAACACATCGTCTCAGATTGCAACTTTTCAACCCTGAACTCCTTCCTTGCAGCAAATATTGATCATGGGGGGCAACAAGCAAGGCTCTTGTTAAGGAAAACTAGGAAACAATTATTGTATGGGGTTAGGGCCAGACACAGTTCTCACTGAAATGAGGGCAAGCCCTTTTACTCCTTTTATTTTGTGTTAGATTAAACTACTTAGAAGTCTCAACTCTGAAACGGCCAAGTTAGAAAAGCCTGAATTAGGCCTCCAGAGATGTTTGGAATAGTGTTTACCTTGGCCAACAGGCAGTGTTAATAATTCAGGCTGATGGAGGAAAGAGCCACAGCAAATGGCAGATTACACACCAACAGATTAGGAACAATTGTGCAAATACTTCTGCTGTGGTAGCTCAGGAAAAATCCCTTTCTTCTCCTAGCAGTGGTCTGTCATGTAAGAAATCCTTAATAGGTTTTGTATGAGCAAATAATAATGATTTTTGGTCAAAAAAAGTACAGTTTTAAAAATATTCCTTTTGATGAGGAATTTGTGGGAAATGAGTATTAAAACACCAGAAAGACTTACTAATGATAGAGAACAGATATCCATGGAAATTAGTACATGGTCACAACACCAGCCAGAAATGAAAAAGCAGCAGTAGTAGTGCAGGAAATCTCAGCTTTTCATTTAATATTGTTGCATTCATTCACTCAGTTGAGTCCACCATAGACATCAGAGAGGTTTGAACTACACACAGAAAGTGCTGCCATGTGCACAGATCTTTGTTCTGATTGGAGTGCTTGACTTGGCTTCAGCCCTAACACTTCCATGAGCCATAAGCTGCAATTCCTAAATACATTACTATTGTTACATATGAGGAAATACAAGACTGTCCTCTTCCATTTTCCTCAGGCTTCAGCCCAAAGCCACCATCTTTAAAACCCCTTAAACAGTAGATGTATGTTCTACATAATCTTCTGCCAAAATGGTTTTTTTTCCCTAGATAACATAACAAATTGCTTTAACTCAGAATAAAGGTACTTTAGTACTTTAGGGATATCTTTTTTGCTTTGACAAAACTGCAACCTCTGATTTAATTGTTTTTGAGTCAAATTACTAGAAATTATAAAGAAACTCCTGAAGTCCAAGGTGATCTTAGCCCAATTCTCCCCTACCTTCCTTTCTTATTATTATTTTTTAAATCTTGCACTCATTGATTTTGACAATGCTTTTCGTTCTTCCAGCTGCTCATTAAGAGGTGGCAATCAGTAGTCTCACAGTCAGATGAAATTACTCCAAAAACTCTATTACTTCTAAAGACATCTATAACACAGATGTGAAGCTTATCAATTAATGACAGGACTAAGAGAATATCTCATAAATGTCTGAATAATGAGAGAGAAGGTGGTGAGGAAATAACTGAAGTTTCAGGAGATGTTGCTCTGGCTCTTCAGAGGAGGAAGTGTTCATTGAAATGTTAGAGTGGGTGCTATGAAAACAGATATTTAAATTAAAAAAAAAAAAAGAAAAAAAGAAATATCTTTAATGCAGCAGTTCTTTCATGGTGGGTAGAAAGAGAAGAGAAACTTTACTACACATTTCCCACTGCTGGAGCTCAGTTTTTCACAACACCCACTCCATTTCTCTGCTATTACACGATCTTCCCCTTCACACCGTGGAGCTGAGCGCGCTGCCTCCCCACACACCCAGCCTCTTCCTCCCAAATACTTATCTCAGATTGATGATGTGGTGCAGGGCCTATGGCTGACAACATGTGCATGAACTCAGTTTCCACATGGTTTCACCAGAATACGAACGCTCGCTTTCGGGGCCAACGATTTAACAGCAATAAATATTTACTTGCAGTGTGTGGATTCCTAAGGTCATTTTGCAGCTCCAGCAGTTGCTCTGCTGAGTAAGTCTTTCTTTTAAGGAAGCCTCTTTGTGAAAGACATCATCCAGTTTCTAAGTTTTAGTTTTTCATTAAAATGTAGTGGGAAGGGTTCTTAACTGGACATGTTGATCCCCAGTGCCAACAGTATTTTAGAACTCTAAACACAGGCAGAGGAGCTCAAATTTAGTCATCTATTTTTAAAACTTTTGGTGCATTTCCTAACCGTTCTCCTTGTCTTTTTTTCATAAGTGAATCCCACCCTGAACCTTTTCATAGGTTTTCAGTTCCTAACTCAAGCATGAAGAACTCCAGGATTACTCCACATCTACTCATCTCAGCAACCTTATTTAGATCCTAGTGAGGTGACACCTCTCCCATCGTGCCATGTCAAGACTGCTTTTCAGCTGTGAGATTTTTGGAAAGCATAATTGATGTTTTTGTAATACACCAGCTCAGCTTTGCTATTTGCTCCCTTTCCAAAGAATGCTATGAGCAAACCACAACCAGCAGTTTTCTTGGGAGCCAGGTTTAACTGCTGGAAGACTGATTCTGGAGGACCTGGAGAAATCAGAAAACCTATATACTGTAGGATGGAACAAAATGCCAAAAGCAGAGCTGGGACTGGAGAGGAATATATCTTCTCTAAATAGGCAGTAGAAAAAATTTTAAGACCTTGGCTTGTGCTCTCCCGTTATTGAACTGCTCCCGCCATAAGAGCTTTGTAATTATGTAAATATAGAATAAAAGGGTTTGATCCAAATCCCTGAGAAAGACTCCTTTTGACTCCAGTGACCCTTAGATTAGCCCCAAATCTAAGAGATGGCAGATTCTTGGGATATGACCATCATCACCTCCAATGTGCAAGTATTCCCATCTTGTGGGGTAATGCTTGACATTTTCGTGCAACTGGAATTAGAAATTAAACATGCTAATGGGATATCTAATACCTCCAGTACATTAAAAAAATACAAATTCCAGCTTAATCCAGTCTTTTCCAATTGCCAAGATGGGAAACAGGTTTATATTTTCCTCTAATTCTCCCAAACTTATTCCAATCCTTTCTCAATTTTTTTATGAAGCCCGTGAGTGCAGGTCAATTTTTAACAAGCTCTCAACCTTTTGGCACCTTCTGTTCCTTTTCAGATCATTTTGATATTTTAGCTATTTCCTGGCCTGCTTTCAGTAGTGGTGTGCAGGTTTTCATTTGCTGAGTTGTAAATAATTATGCTCTGCCGTCCTGGATTTGTCTTCCACATTCCATCTGGGATGAGATGGGCCAAATAATTTCCTGTTTTCTATATACAAATGATAAATGCCCATATTTGACATAGCTTTCAGTAGTTTTCATGCTGGAAACTTTCCTGATGCTTCTCTCAGCGTGTGATATATAAGGTGTCACGTTTTATTGCGTGAATAACCCGGTGCTCTGCTCCAATGGACAGCATTTTTCTCAATTTTTTTTTTTTTTTTTAACCTAGAGAGTCAAAATGCTTTGCCAGTTGGAGGATTTAATATTCTAATAGAGGGCAGGAAGCGAGTAAAGCTATGTGACAGAGCAGACACTGCCTGCACTCTAAGTGTGGTGAAGGACAATAATTATCACTCCACAGGGAGTGATTAGGCCCACTGAAGCTTGAGTGATTACCCTTTCCTTTGCTGACCCTATAATCAGGCCTAGATCTCTAAAGTTATGTGCAGTTTTTAGAAGACAGACTCTTAAGGAAAGCATGAGTAGTTCTCACACACCTTATGCACAATCAGACAATCCCAGAGGCAGAGCAGCTAGAGCAAATATCTACTATAGAGCATATATATTATATCAGTACCATTCAAATTCTACTATCTGTGCAATAAACTCTTAATAATAGTAGGAAGAAGAGAAAGTGTAATGCAATAAGACAGAGCAGCAGTTCATACTAATAAAAAGGCATTATTTACCAGCACTGGCACAGGGTGCCACAAGGTTTTTACAAAGGAAGAGAATGGCACTATCTTAGGCAGTGGTCTTGCCAAAATATTTCCCAAATGCTGAGGTTTTCAGTAGCAGTCAGTGGAGTGAACAGGCCAAAGCACACTAGTGAGAATTAGTAATCAAATGACAAGAAAGTGTAAAATGGGCCAGTTTGCTTTCGGGGCCTTTTCCTCCTATAATATCAATTATTTATTCAACAACATAAGATAAGAATTGAGAGCACAATTGTTCAGGGGAAGTCTAAATGTTCCCCTTCACCAATTTCTTTAGTCAGTGCATTGAGGGAAAAGCGTGGCCCACAGCACAGATAAACCTCACTGCATTTACTGCTTGCCCTTACCTCACTTCCTTCTGACAACAAATCTAGGGTGAGCAGATAAGATTATAACCCATCTGCTCCATTTTAGAGTGACAGGTGTGTACCTTTCCAAAGCCAAAATGCAAAAGCTCTCACTCAGCTCAAAGGCTGGCGGGGCTGTGTTTATGATAACTGTCCCCACCCAAGGATACAGGGAGCATTTTAGCTGCCCTGTAAACTCCTCATTTTTAACCCTAAAAGAGCATAATGAGATAAAGGTGAAGCTGTAGGAGGCTTTGGATGCACTTGGGAGATAAGTCAGTCGATTATCTGTAACATCTGAGCAGGCTCTGTGCACAGCAGCCCCCAGCCCTTGAGTACCTGCTGGACACACTGAAATCATTATCTCAGAGCCCGTCAGTCTGCAAGTCTGGGCTCAAACACTGCTCTGCCAAGATTACAAGGGTTGGTAGGGAACATAATACTTGGCCAGTTTAAAACACTTCACGAGTTAGATCTGAGTGGGGGGAGTTGCTTCAGATTGGGATGTCATTTCCAGTATTTCCACTGACTGCAGAGAGACTCAGATCGTGGCTTTCAACCCCAATTTCTGAGAGCTCCTCCAGCAAATAATCACATTCTCTAGTCTCAGTCAAATACGTGTAGGAAGGTAGACAAGAAGCATTTGTCTGATGACTTGACTTGGGACCTTAGCAACAGCCAGAGAGAATGAGAAAGAAAATCTGTTTGGATGAAAAAATCTTCACTCTGTTTAGCTGAGAAACAAATTGTGCTACTGTTTCATTCTTCTTTTGCCATTAGCTCTGTTATCATGTTGCTGGCAGTATTTCTTATTTCAACCTGCTCACCATATGTGCATGTGCTTTCTGTGCTGCTAATTGCCTCTTTTTGACAATATCATCTATATGTGCACACCATATTGCCATTTTTATCACTCTAAGCCTATTAATGGCCAGACTTATAGTTCCCACAGGAATTAATATTAACCAGCTCTCTAAATATTGTTCATGTCTTTCAAAAACTCCTGACTTTTAGAGCCTGACTCCGGTGGTGTGTAATTGGGCTGCTGTATTTCATCCTCTGGGGCCTGGTGTCTTGAGTTTTGAAAGTGTAGCTCAAAAAAAATTTATGAGAGCAATATTAATAACCAGGAAAGGCAAAACCTTAGGAAAAGTAAACAACTCATTGATTGTAGCTGTTTGCTTACCTAGGGTCAAAATCTGCCCTCAGATATACATATGCAAGTTCAGTGGGTCCCCTACATACAGATTTCTGTGGAAAGAATTTGGCCTTAGTTGACTTCAGAGGTTTCTTTGTCAGCCCCATTTCCCAGAGAACACTGAGCACTCCTACGTGTATACACCAGCTTAGGCTTCTCTGCTAGAAAGAAAACAGTTGTAAGGAGATACTCATTTACCAGTGCCCAGAGAACGTGACAGAATTTTGACGAGGAATTTTATACCCCTAGTTAGGCTTAAAAAAATAAATGGTATTAACATGCCACTCAACAAACTGTCCCCACACTGCTGGGAACCGTGCAAGGCAGATAACAAATGTGCAGCAAATGACAACAGTGTCATGATTCACTGTAATTCCCAACAAGACAAGGCTCCTAAGAATACATAATATTCCATGTAATTTGGAGTGGGGGAACTCCAGACAGCAGACAACTGCTTTCCCCATGGAAGAAACGTGAAATTAATACAATCAAAGGGTTTTAAAGCAACTTAATCCTTTAACCCTGGGAGGCAGAGGAGAGGGATTCAGCATATCACACATGTCATTGTGGGCCCTGGTGGTGAGTGAGGATGGGTGGAGCATGTTGGCTTTGCAGACCCCATCTGGGGGCACCTGGCAGGGTCTGGAGGTGCTGGGACACTGCTCAGAGGAGTTGATCACTCCCACACAGCTACTGCAAAGCTATTGCTACAGACAGACACTTCATGATTACATGTTGAAGACCCCAGTGCTGCAGCATCTAAATCCTTCTCTGGAGCTGGGTTTAAATCAAAGACCAGCTGGTGGCCTTTGCAATTTTTAATTTCTTTTTCATAGAACCATAGAATGGTTCTATGGAAAGGATTTTCAAAGGTCACCCAACCTCCCTGCAGTTGCTGTTAATCAGCACAAATGCCCATTTTCTATGAAGCCTGTAAGTAGACGTGTGCTGGCATTAAGATCTACATCTCCCTTATCAAGCACACAATGTTTCACTCCACATCCCACTTTTTTCTGAAGGGGAGTGGAAAGCTGGACAAACACGGGGAGGTGGAAATTTTATCTAGAAAGGATGCAACTGGTGTGGGCAAGATAAAGCATTTTGAGGACTATCAACTCAAGGAACTAAAGCACTGATTTGCATTCCCCTACTGTCCAAACTGCTATTTTCCTTTCTTTTTCTGACCAGGAGATGAGTCCCCTTCTCAGGGGTGCAATTCAACAGAAGACAAATGGAAGAAAATTCCAGGAATTGTGGAATAAACTGGGGACCATGGTTTATCATGAAGCAAGGAAGCAGTTTAGGAAGGGAAAGAAGACCTCTCCTTTTTTTTTTTTTTTATATGGAGCCTAATTACTGCAATGATCCTTCACACCATCAGAAGGTGTGCTAATATTAATGTGTTCCACTAATTAGTTAATGTCCTGCATTAAAAAACAGGCTTCACTCTTTTGTTGGACATCTCTGAAGAAAGGGATGACCAGAAGAAAGGAAGGGTGACATCATTTTTTTTTGTATTATTTTCTTTTTCTCAGCTCATGAAGATTTCTCCACTCATTTATGCTCATCAGGGTAAAAGTCATCTCAAACCAGCATTGAGGCTAAAAGAAACTATTTTAGATAAACTGATGTCTTGACCAGCATTAAATGTTTTTCTGCCTTATAGTTTAAAAAAGAAACAAACCAAAAACAGATAAGACACCTTTACACATGACATTACAGATCCCTAATGCACAAACAAGGAGCTTGCAGTGAGAGTGTGCCCTGCTGACTCAAGTTGCTGTTAGGGAAGCATGCTGAAAAGAGAATTAATGGAAATAACTGCTCTCTGATGCAACAGGGTTTAAATGTGGGACAGTGATCTTGATTGATTTAGTCTACATACATGGAAAACTGATTTTGCATGTAAATACAGTGAAAAGAATGGGGAGGACAAACCAATGCTGACCCATCCTAGAGAAATAAATCTAGAACTACTGGCAAGAACAAGGATCTAATTCTGATTTGTCCCATCCTGATGAAAATTTTGTGAGATAAGCTCAAAATTCATTGCTGTTAGTATCCATTTGAGCCCTAAGATGGAATCAAGCTCAGTTACCCTCAAATGGCACCAGAGCCAGCACTGGAGCCTGGTCTGAGTGGTGCCTGCACAGTCCATCTCCTGCCCTGGTTTATGCCAGGGAATTAAACTTAGGCTGCATTTTGATGCTGAGGATGTCAGTATGGATCCCCTTGGGTGTGTGGTCTGCCCGGCGCTCAGCCTGCTCACTTTCATCCACGCTGAGCCTTTCACTTGACTTTTGACCTTTCACTTGGCACTGTCCTGTCATTTCCTTGGTTTCACAAATTTTAGCCTCTCACTTGACCTGTGAACTGTGACCTTTCACTTGACCTCTGCTCTCATAAATTCTGGGAGCCCATACACGTAATCGTGGAACAAATAAACAAAGCCTCCGTGAGACGCTGCCGCCGAATGAAGCCCAAGGGGCTGGGGAGCAGGAGCCCAGCCCCAGCACCCCACTTCAGCCCTGGACATGTCCCTTTGCTCCAGCCAGGGCTGGCATCTCATAGTGGGAAGTGCATCATACCATGGCTGTACATCAGTGCCTGTGTGCTGTGTCGTGGCAGGGGAAAGGGTGTGGGATTGCACTCTGCTAAGGATGAGCCTCATCCATTAACCAGTGACTTCCAAAGCCCTGGGATGGTCTTACCTAACAAAACCACCCAAATGAGTGGAAGCCTCTCACTGTAGCTGTTGAATTCTTACCATGAAGCTCCCCTGAGCTCTTTTTCCCCTCCTTGCTAGTCCTAAAGGCTTCAAATGCAAAGTGATGTTCAGCCATCAGTGCAATGTGACAGTGCATCATAAGGAAACTCCTGGGCTGGTCCTCTCAGCTGAGAACAGCTCTGTCTGTACCAAATCCAGAGCAGGGCATGCACAGGGGATGGCAGAAACAGCAGCAAAGATTACAGTTAATAAAACATTACAGGAATAAAGTTATCTTTATTAACTTAACTTATGAACTTATTGCAACAAAAATTAATTGCCTATATAAAACAATAGTAAAGGTGAAGTTTCAGGGTCAGTAGTAGATTTGCAGAAGGATGAGGTCTTCAGAGAAACTTCCAGCACATACATCTTCATATGTATTTGTCCTGGTTTAGGACATAAAGTCACCCTATGACATTAAGGAACCTCAAAATGTGCAGGTTCAGTCATTTGTTTTGTAGCACAGTCCAATTCTTTTCAGCAGTCCTCAAATATAAACCATGAATATTGCAGGCACAACTTATAACACTGCTAATCCAAAGCAAACCCCAAACTATGTGTTTTCTCTTTTTTTTTTTTTCTGGGTAGAGGGAAAGAGAGAGATTGGAAGAAGGCCCTAATTTAAGGGTGCATCAGTGTCAGGTGCCTTGAAAGCAAAGCAGCTTCTCTTTGATATTTCAGGACCTAAAGCCAAGCAAGTGGCCAAAGCAGCTCACGTGTAGAGTGTAATTGTACATGAGTAGGAAGCAAGGTGACATAGGAGACAGACAGCAGCAGTGCCAATCTGCCAAGCCATCACAGAGGAGCTCTCTAACAAAAACCAGCTGGGGGACCTCTGATTTGCTCTGACACATAATGTAATGAACCAGTGCACGCTGTCACTTTACTTGAATTCACTGTGATTTTATATTTTGGAAGCAAACTATTTTAAATTCATGAGAAGAAAGACTATGCAGAGAAAGCCACTGGACAGAGAGAACGGTCAAAACTTCAGGTTCCTTCAGTTATGGTAAAAGATTTCAAATTTTAAGGTGAAATTTTTCATGTCACACGAAACAAAGAAGTGCACCTCACTTGTAGGTGAACAAATTTTGTGTGACTTTCAGAAAAACACTTAGCAAAGTAATAAAGCATGTATATTACACTTCCAGTAATGTAGGCTCATCTTCATTACCCTCCTTAGGGAAACCTCTAAGCTTTTTTATTTCCTCAGGACAACTGTCAGATCTGTCTCTTCTGGCTTATAAAATCTTGCACTGAACACTTGGATCTGCAAAACTATGCTGAAGACTAGGCAACACTTAGATTTATTCCAGGATTTCTGTTACATGATTTTCAGTTATCTTCCAGCTTGTGTGGAAATGTCAACTAGTTGTTGTTGGAAGGAAAAGGCAAGTGCTATGGACTGAAGGAAGATTACTAATGGAATTTTCTATAGGGCAATTCTCCCTCTGTGCTTGTTAAATCTTTTCATTAGTGATTTTATCAGAGAGAAGGGCTGTGTAAACAAAAAGGGTATAAGGTGTTTGACATTTAATAATAGAAATAGCAAGTGATCTGTTACAACACCGAAACTCATCCTTCACCCTCCAGGAGTGAGAAAGGCTCGTGAGTGGTGATTAGGGGTGACTGTGTGGTATCAAGGAGGCACACCTTGATAAGGACCAAAGCATATCTCCATGAATTAAGCCAAGGGTTTATTCACTGTGTTACACAACACTCTGCTGTGTTCTCAGGGACACCGCGTGCGACTGAGTCACCCACAGGGAATAAAACCCAGCCTGGAACAGGTTTACAATGGGGTTACTTGGACAGACTGTCTGTGAGAGGGGACCAAAGGAGCCTGGATTGTTTAATTTAAGAAAACAGAAGAACCTGGCAATTCCTACCCAGCTCTGCTTCCCACCGGCCTCAGTGGGAATAAAGGCTGCTGGTTTCCTGACTTTACTGGGGGTTTTTGTCGTTGAATACAATGGGAGCAGAATCAGATCTTGAAGAAGAAAAACAGAATTGGACCCAGAGGAGCCAAGGCTGGGAAAGACCCAGCACGTTCTGGTTTAAATTGAGCAGGGCTATAAAAAGCTAATAAAACTCATATTGAAATATGAGCTAAAAGAAGCGCATATCACTGAATTATGTTGGTCAAGACAATTAATTGAGTTTAGTACTGGATGTATATAATTTTTGACATGCTTTAATTTATCTCAAGTAAGTCTATGTTGTTTTCTTGTGATTAAACCTGTTTGTTAAAAATCTTGCCTGCAGAAACAGTAATAAAGAGACAAAGCAACTTTTTCCCACGCCTTGGACTCAGAAGCTCTTTCACTGCAGTGTCAGAAGACTGGAATCCCATTTCCTGCCCCTAATTCCAATGACCAGCTCAGTGGTGTTTTATTATCCATATATTTATCAAGCAGAAAGTAAATTATTTTGTTAGACACATCATTCCATTTCCAAGACAAATCTCAGTAGTTAACTTTTATGGAAACCAAGAGGAGAGTCCAATGAGGCCCATTTAAAGCCTGTAAGCACCTGAATCCTGTTTGCCTTTTTAAAACTTCCTGAATATGCTCAAAATCCACTTTCATCCAAACCCAAATAAAGCACCACTGACTGGTCCTCCTGTGCTCAGGGCAATTAGAGTCTAACAGCTATGATACACACCTGAATTCCTCTTGCTCCCAGTATTTAAACGAAAGAATTATTTTGTGTGGCATAAACACTTCCACACACGTTTTAGAGCCTGACTCTGAAGATGCTCCAATTCAGATCCTCTGCAGCAGTTTTTAATGAAGAATGGACAATTACAGCTTTTAAACATAGTGCACAAAGCCACAGTCTGGATAAATATTGGCAAGTCAGCAATTAAAACCTAATGAGAATGGTGATTGGCAAACATAATTATGAAATTTAGCAAACAGATCCATTTGCTTACATCCCACTGAGGTGACATGGCTGTCCTTAGGAGCGAGGTGGGCACCAGCTGCAGAGGAAGGCAGATGGCTTCCTGAGCATCAGAGGTGGCAGGAGCAGACCAGAGGTCTGGGAACACAGGGAGCAGCCAAAACCCAAATCACATATCCTTGATTCAATTTAAGCAGCAATATCTGACTCTGAAAACAATGAGCATCTCTTTTACAGCAAGCAGGAGCACTAAGTGATTCAGTCAGGGAAGTTGAATCATTCTAGGATATTTCCTGGGACGAACTGAGTGCACAGATAGCTGACAGTTTTCTATCATCTGCTGTGCTTTTAGCTCCACTTTCCCTTCTGATTAGAGCTCCAGCTGTAGGTCACACAGGGGATCACTCACTCATGGCACATGGGATTTGGGATCATCCACGCATCCTCCACAGGATCCCTGTTTTCCAGGTCCTATCCACCACACATGGCTCTGCTCCTGGCCCCCTTCCCCCTCCCAAACCTGGTCCCTGCAAGCCAAGCCCTCGCTACAACACTGACATAAAGTACAAATAAGTTAATGAAACCGCAATATTTCTTTTCTGTGTAGACCTGGACTGTTTCAGCCACAAGCAATGTGAGCAGCCACAGGTGTTGCACTAAATAAAGTTATAGAAAATGTCTCCATTGTAACAGTGGAAGCCCTGTTTCAAAACCCTTCTCTGCTTTTTATTAATAGTTGGATTCCTTTCTATCAGCAGTCATAACTGCATTTACCTTATTTTTCAGCAAAAATGTTTTGCTAAGAAAAGATCTACTAAAAATTACTACTGCTTTTCGGTCAGTTTGTGCTTGAGCAAGCTTTCAATCTTTTCACAGAAGGGGAAAACATAAACTTGTGATTCAGAAAAGAGAGGAAACCAGGGGTTACAAAGGTTGGGAGGCCAAGTAGTATGAAACAGACCCCCTCCGTCAAGTAAAAAACTTGGCAGGATAACTAGAAACAGACCAACCCTAAATCCAAGGGTTCATGAGCAGTAACATAATTAGCTGGAATAAAACTAATATTCTAGTGTTAAATTTCACCTCAACACAGACCAGCACTTATTAGGGAGAAACCAGTGAGAATGAGGAAAGATGTGTTTCATTTAAGAAATTTACACCGAGTGGGAATGTACACACAGGGGTTATTTCTTAAAAAGCCCATTTGGATGCTCCAAGGGACTGCGGTCACATCAGCTGCCCCACTCTAAGGTGGATGTTTTTGTCAGCCTTGCCCAAAGTGTCTGCTAAAGCCCAGTCCACCAGAATCCTGAAACATTTGTTCCTGGGAAAAGAACCACAAATACACTGGAAAAAATGTTGAACAGGAAATGTTTGACCACTGCTACATCACAAGATATCAAAAGAATTTCACATTGGCTACTTCCTTCTCTGATGGGAGGCAGAGGGTGCTTGGCACGAAAATAAAATGGCCCCAGAGGCCCTACCCAAACCCCCAAAAAGAGCTGAGGTTTCAGCAATAGTAAACACACTTTCTCTTTTCCTTTATTAGCAAAATGGGAGCAAAACCTTCAACGACAACACACATGGCAAATACTGGTGCTGAGAGAGGAGATAAACAACGCCAGCTATCCGCAGATCGGGCGCAGGAAATTCCAGCCATCTGATGAGCTGTTGGCTTAACAAGCAGCTCTTCACATGTCAGCATTCAGCAAAGGCTATTTTCCTTTCCTGTTGGCTCCCTGGAAAGGCATAGCAAAGGCAAGGCAGGGACAAGGCAAAAGCGAGGCAAGGCACTGGGACAGGCATGGCAGGGAAGGAAGGCACGGCTGCCCTGGGGCAGGGTAGAGGAGGATTGGGTGCAGGAGCAAGCGGAAAACCTGTTGCTTTCCAGAGACAGGCGGGTGTGTGTCTGTCCCCGGGACTGCAGCGCTGCAAATCCCGAGCTGCTCCCGCAGCCTCGTCGCGGCCTGGCCTCGGGCAGCCGCGTATGGTTTCTTTTTGAACAAGCTATCTTTTAACACTCACAACCGGGATGATTTAACAGAAAGAGAGCGTCTCAACTTTTTTTTTTTTTTTTTTTTGCGAGCGACATCCCCCCTAGACTCTACCCAAACAAAGCTACTAATGTGTGGTCATTTTCTTGGCAGCGTGGCTGCATGCTGATAACACCGCTGCCTGCTATTCTCCCAGGAGCGGGGCTGCTGGAAGACTGCTCCCTACCTCATCCCCTGATGCTTCTGATGCGGGTGATCCTCCGACTGCACGGCGCCAACCACAACATGCTACCCACCGTGAGAGAGCAGGACACAGGCTGCTCTAGTCAGGAGTTATCGTCTATCATACTGATTGACGAAACCAAGAGTGAGCAGAAAAAATAAACACGAACAGAGGCTGCAGTGTATGGGGCAGTCAGCTGGGAGTTTTAGTATTTGGCCTTGGTGATCCTACTCTCATGGTAGGTTATCTTTTCCTTGTGCTATCATTTATCATAACTTTGAGGGCCAGAGGGAGAAACAAACCTACAATTTTTCTATTGGTTACATTCATTAAACTCTTCTTTTTTTAGCACCACTTCCTTTGCCCCTAATAACAATCCCACCCCCTCGATCTGTATTCCCTAAAGAACAGTGAAATCAAATCTAAGTACAGTCCTCCCCTTTTACTCCTATTACAGCAATAGACCATTGCAAGCAATTAACCTCTGTTATTCCATCAGACCCAGGCCTCAGCAGCACACTCACCCAGCCCTGCCTGGCTGCAGCCAGCATTAACTCCTGCCTCAGCTCCCTCCATCCTGGCCCCCAATGTTATTTGGGCAGAGATGCTGGTTTTGTCACGACCGTCTCCTTTTCAAATAACGCCGGTTGACTTTTGCAGGCATGGCCCAAGTTCTGTATTGGGCCTGACAGCCACCATAAAGCACTCCCTGAAGTGTCAGTAACAAAGATGATTTGTATGGGGCTTGCAGTCGTCCCCTCTTCTAATAGCTTTCTCATTCCAGCACAGAAACACCGAGCAGAGAGCAGCTGCTTAAAGCTGATACAAGCATTTCTTCTCTCAGCAGGCCATTCTTGCATAACCATTTATTTTGCAGAGTTTTAAAGTGCCTGAAGGATTTAATTATGTACATAGACAACCCCTATAAACTCTATTCTAGGCTTTTTATTGACTTTTGTGCCAGGCAGCTCTTAGGCATTTCAATTAAGTGTTTCTTTATAAGAAAAGCAACAATATAGTAAAAGAATATATTCTTTATAGATAGTTCCAAACAGTTTGTGCCGATTTAATAAAGTTTATTTAATTGACAAGGATTTAGAATATCTTATGCTACAACTTGGAATACATGTCTTTTTGGACCATGGATCTGTTTAAAAGGGCCTGCCAGGACCACTTAGGTACCAGGGGAAAACAGCTTGGATCTGATTACTTAATCCTAATAACGTGTTGTGAAACTTTAGGAGACTACCTGTCATTTAGCATCGTGGTCAAAACTGAAGTGGTAAATAGCTAAGAGCTGAAGTTTGGCATTGTCTCGGTCAGGGTTTTTGGGAGCCTGGAGCAGGAGAGAAGAAATTTTCCAAGTTCCCAAATTTTCCGGAAAGGCCAGCGTTGCCTTTATCTGCTTTCTAAACTGTTTACAAGGCTTCTGCAAACCTGCCTTCATTATGGCATAGGATATTTCAGTCCCAGCAGGTGGCCAACAGGAGAGCAGGTCTGTTTGTGAAATATGTAATACCCTTTTCATATACTTTAACCAGCAATGTGCACCTCAACAGCCCTCCTAACCCTTCTAATTTCCCTTTCTCCTCTTAATCTGCTCTGCGAGCCATGAGCATGCATTAAAATCTCCCTAAAACATTTCACCCAGAGGCAATGTAATTCCGAAACAAGCAACCAACATTTCACAGCTCTGGAGTAATAGATTAATTTGAACCTAATGTTGCCCGTCGTTTACTGCTCCAAATGTTCTGGTGTAGACATAGCCCCGAGGCGCAGCGCTGTGGCATGCGCGGCTCCTGGAACCAAAGCTACAGTTGGCTTCACATCTGTGCATCACATTTGCCATGTGCCTCATTATCCCGCGCCCCACTGTGCCTACCTGTCCCAATCAGCTTCTCAGCCACAGGCTATCCAATTTTTTTTCCCCCCCGACTAAGGATCTTTGTTCTCCTTCTCACTTACTAAATTTTTGCGAGACCTCTGCACCCGAGCAGTAGGGATTCTGCGCATGTGAACCTCCAAGCTTCTCCAGGTTCTTAATTCTCCATTAGGAACAGGAAAATTACAACATTAAGTCTCCGACATGTCACTGCATAAATTGTACCGTTTGCAGAATCTAATATAAAGTCGGTGACTAAGCACATAAGCATGTAATAAAGAACTGAGTTGTTTGTTTTGACTTTAACAAGTTCGGTCTGCATCAATTATCTGTAAGTAAAGAAAGAGTAATTTCCAATCCCAGATAAAAACCCCTGTCACAGAAAGAAAAGATTATTACATCCAAAATCAAAACCAACTGTTCCCAAAAGTTTAAAGAGCCAACCTTTTAAAATTCATTGATACAAGAGCAAAAATACATATATTGGTGTGTTCAGATGAAAATAAAATCAACTTTTAACAGAAAAGTGTGCCTGTTTTAGTATTTAAAGTTCTGCATTTAATTCTCTATTTATAGAAACATGTGCAAAAAAGGCACTGTGCCTTTATCTCAAGCCACTACATAGTAAAGAAGAGAAAGTAAAATACAGTCTCAAGCAGGAGCAGGGATTTATCTCAAACCAAACATATCAGTCTGAAACCCAACAGCTCATCACTGCATTAAAAGGTTACTTTGTTTTTGCTTCAGTGTACAAAGCACTTGAGTTTGCTTTGAGTTTATATCCTTTGGATTTTTTCCAGTGAGGAGAAATTAAAAATGCTTTTGGTCTAACAGAGCAATGTCCAACCTCTTGAGGAGATGCAGGGGGGGACTGGAGCCTAATGGACACTGTTCTGTTTCCTTCCAGCAGTACCAAGGGGCCTCAGCACAGGTAAAACACCACGTTTCTACCGACCCACAGACCCTTCATGCTGGAGAGGACCTGACACAACTGAAAGCCCCTTATCCAAGCACTGCTAAATCAAATAAACTCTGGTGGCACAACCAAATTTCTCATCCTGTGAGATCCTGAGGCTCTTGCTGCAAATTTTTCCTGACATCATTTTTAACAGCAATTTTTACCTGCCCTTCCCTGAGTAGCTGTCAGTTCTGCCACCAGTCTTACCTGCTGCAGTTTACAAACTATATTAGATTTCTTCACATAATTCCAATGCACACAATCCTAGCACATTTCATTACATGCTTGAATTAATTTATTCTATATGGAATTTGTTACCTTTACAATAAAAAAAAAAAAAAGTTACTATTCATTATTGAGAGCAGACAGATGGAACATGTTCAATTTAAGACATCAATAAGAAGGGAGGAGGGGGGGAAATCTTATAATCCGTGTGGCACAACCTATTCCATCTGGTACTTCCAACTTGTCTGCCAAGACTTTTTTCCTATATAAAAGTGAACATTTCTCTTCAGAGTTAACGGAACATTCTTGGGCATTAAGACTCTGCATCTGATTTATAGATAACAAGCAACAACACACACTTAACATACAATATTTGGAAAGTGTAATCTGTTTCATAAGGTAAAGGTTGTGGGCTTGACCTAGGAGAAAACAAAATAAAACAAAACAAAACCCACAAAAAAAAGTACAAACTCCAGGAAATTGTGTTTATCTGAAAATGTTATCTGGGCAGTCAGAACAGAAGCTGCAGCTTTTGCTTTAATGAACCATGAAAGTGATTCAGCAAACTGCTTTGGTCTCTTAAAAACAAATATTAAGCAACACCAGTGCTAAATTAGCAACCAAAAAAAAAAAAGTTAGCCATCTCTCAACAGGAAGAAAGAGCTTTTTAGCACATTCCTACCAACATCCAGCATCTAGGAGATAATGCCAAAAACAGTGAGGTTTTGGCATGTGTCAAAATCAATTTTAACTGTTGGTTTAAAGGCTACTCAATTAATGGAAATTTATTTCCAATGAACGTTAAGATAATGGAGCTAAAGCAATAATTTTTCTTAGTACAACTCGTTCCAAGAGTGTTTAATCAAATAGGTGGGGGTTTCTTTTCTAGTGTCTTTTTGACAGAGCACTAAGGGTACATTTTCCATACGTTTCATTTCCATTCTTGAAGTGTGTCCCCTAATTCCTGCAGTGCTTTGCATTAAGCTGTCTCATTATACCAAAGACATTATGTCACTTCTCTGTTTATGAGCACACTGGCCCTCAGCCCTTGCAGCAACACCCAGCCACAAACACCCACTTCTGGCAACCAGCCTAATGACGGAAAAGATTGTTTCAAACCAAAAACGAAGAGGAATCCAATTATCCACCTAAACCTCACAGGCACGGGGGAAGGCAGTAATTTGGCATAATCATGTATCAAAGGTTAACATTTATCTTTTACATCTTGGGGAGAGATTATGTGGGCGGCCAAGGAAATGAGTGGTCACGCTGGAGGGCTGCTGGGTCTCATGTGGGTGCACTTGGTGCGGAAAAGCAAAACAACGAGCATCTGCCTCGTGTATCCAATGTCTACCTATCACCTCCTGCATCTCTAGCATGGAAAGAAAAGTGTTTTCTCTGCTAATTTTATGGGATTTTGTTGCAAATGTGTAATATTTGTTTTCTTTGAACGCCGCCAACTTTTAATGTGCTTTAAGGAGAAAGCGATCGCAGAGCAAGGCATTCCTTTGTGGATGGACTGTGCAAGGTTGAGGTCTGTGCCAGCTGCAGGACCTCTGAGCCCACCACAATCACAGAGTTAAACATTCCTATCTGCATAAAACTGGACTAGCCATGATTATTCACTGAAGATATTCAGGATTTGCATAGAAACAAAAGAGTTCAGCCCCACTGGGGTATTGGTGAAACAAGAGATCCCACCCATGTGCTGGGGCACCAAGGTCTTCACCTGCAGCATCCTGGCACTCCAGGTGAGGAAGATGCACAAGGAGAAAAAGGCTGGGGAATATTGCAAGGATGTTTGAAAATTAGCAGTACATTTATTTCTGCCTTTGGTCACAGTTTTTTTTTTCCTTCTGACTTTCGGTTAGAGTTTACTCTAAGGCCAAAAGCACGGCGGGGTCTTTTTCCCTCATTTCATTGCTCCCAACGCCCAGAACCTGTATATGATTAAATCTGAGCTGGGGCAGAATTAACATTCTGCTAACAAACCCCTCCTGCCATGGGGTTGTGGGCCAGGAGGGGCAGGAGGGCCCCGGCCCCGCAGCCGCTCCCCTGGGTCAGGCCATGCTGGGAGGGGAAATAAGCTACAGAGCAGACAATTTTCAGCTTGACTGGTTTTACTTTCTCTACCAGGCCTCACGAAAACAAACTGACAAAACAAAGGACACAAAATTAATGACCCATGCCTTCTGTCAATTGACTCTTAGTAACAGTGGCTAGTTCACCTTAATTTTATTTTATTTATTTATTTTTTTCCTTCGCTTTGAGTGAGTCACCGTAGGCAGCAGTTAAGGTTCATTTAAAAATTCTTCAGAGTCATCCCTTGGTTTTCATTAATTTGGTAACTGCAGTTTCTGATGATGGTGGACAAACAAAGCAAAAGACTTCATTAAAATTAAAAAAAAAAACAAAACCAACAAATATCTTAGCCACTGCATGTGTTTTTCCAGTAATGGTTGTAAATAATGGCTTATCTATATCCCAGGGAATGACACACTACTCAAGGTTTGCCATCTCCTCAAAACATTTTGCCCTCTCCATTTCCTTTTGGAACACCATTATTTATATGGCTGAAGTTTCACTTGACAGCTCGCCAGAAAGCCAAGTTACAACAAACCTTCTACTGTGAAGCAACAACATTATTCCTGAGTTGGCTTAATTCGTGTTTTCAGCAGAGATGGATTTTACATCCTAGTGAATCCAACTTAAAAAACCCGAATATCTTGATCCCACTTGCATTTCCCAAACCTCGCTGCAATCACAGGTTTTCCTTTTATAATCCCTGGCACTTGGGGAGAAGGTGCCTGATGCTCCAGTCAGGAGCACTCACGTCCTTTAGCCCTGCATAGCTAAAGCACTGCACAACTTTTTAAATATTTACCCCATTATATAAATGTCCATTGAAGGGCACTTACATAAACGATAAGCGCTTACAGCAAACACTTTCAGAGAGCAGGATCTGTGGTATGCAGAGGAGATAAGGCCACTTCCTGCAAATCCTTATTCACAGAATTAGTCCTTAATCAGGCAAATAGACTCTCTGATATCAATGGGATTTCACATGTGAGCAAGGGTGGCAGGATTGGGCTCTTAATGGGACATTTTAAAAATTCATGTCTCTTCCCAGCAAAACCTGTGGGACCTAATATTGATTTTAATGGCAGTAAAAGCATCCCACTGTGCACATCCTAACCAGCAATATCCATACTATGCAACCTGGTATCCTCCCCCCTAAAAATGTAGTTACATGTCTATGTAGATTAACACCATCATTCACCAAGAGACCCTTTTTGGTTTATAAAAGGCTGTGCTCAGTAGTAATACCTATGTAAAATAATTAACAGGTATGTCACAGGCTAAAATATATCCAATGGAAAAGGCAATATTGAATTAAGGAAAATTAAGAGTACAAAGATGCTTCTCACCAAAAAAGAAAACTGTAAATTAAACATAATTGTAAGGTTTTAGAGACGTGGTGAAAATGCTACTATGGTAGTTCCTGCGAGAGACACAGAAATATGAACCTTTTGAATATATATGAATTATGAAAAATGATTTTACAGGTCTGGGGAGAGAACTGGAGTAGTGGCATGTCTTGGAGCAGCTGCACCAGGCTGGGGATGGGGCCAGATCCCACACTGGGGCAGGACCACAGCTCCTACTCCAGCTCCTCCCTTTGAACTTGAAGTTCTACTCATGCACCAGAGGAAAAAGAGAACCAGGATTGCTAAAAGTCTATTTCAAGACAGCCTAACTCACCACTTGCTGTCTATGAACTTCCTAGAAAGTTGGAAATATCATAGCACTGCTCGCTTAGTGCCACTTTTTGTGCTGTTTGTCAGCATTTCCATTACAAACCTTTTTAAAGGGTTTCCAGCTCAGCCACAAAAAGCCACTTCAGGCTGAAAGCTGGCGTGCAGCTTCCCAGCCTGGGAGTGAACGACTTTGTCAAGCTAAACAAAACGTGGTTTATCTCTCTTTAGCAAAGGAAAGATTCTGGGAGGTTTGAAAATTAAAAGAAGCTTCTGCTTATACAAAGCTGTGTATTCTTGTCCTATTTTCTATAGCTTTAGCATATAAGCTATAAATTGCTGAGGATTTTTTTTTAATTATTTCAATTACAGACACACATAAATATAATCCCCCCTCTGGCTATTTTGGATGAATCTGGGAGATTTTGCCAATGTCCCTCTGTTTGGCATTCAGCTGCTGGTGACAATTAGAGAAAGAAAAAAAGCTAAAAAACTTTTTTTTTTTTTTTTTCCTTAGTCTACCTCTTGCAGCCAAGTGAATCACAGGGTGTTGGTAGCTGAGTATTGACCAATCAGCTCAATCAACAAACAATAACACACAGCACCTTCCTTTTATCTGTGAGTGCCAAAGCACTTGAGAAAGGGGCACATCTATAAGCAACTTTATTTTACAAGATAGTCGAGGTCCCTTGAGGCTGCTTTACCCTCTGCATGGGAGGAGAAGAGGAGGTTTAGAAGGGGATAAGTGCCACTGTCCTGGTTGCTGGTGTGTGGTGGCACAGTGACAGACCTGGCATTGCCCACAGCAAACACATCAGGATTAGGAATTGCAGCCCTGGGGTGCACTGGGGCACAAAGGAAAGCTTGAGTAGAAATCAGCCAAGAGGCACAATTAGGAGAGTTAATGAACCTAAAGTCCACCCAGGGCTGTAATGAAAGGCATCACCTCTGTCTTGGATCACTGGAAACCAAAATAGTATCTCTAAGGAAGGGTCACTCCAACCTCACCTCATCCCTAAGTCATTCTCACTGGGATCTGCTACTGGTGTTACCTGAGACATGGGATGGATGGATGGATGGATGGATGGATGGATGGATGGATGGATGGATGGATGGATGGATTTTGAGCTGGGCAGGAGCTGAGCCTTTTCTCATGCCTTTCTGCTGGTGCTGATGAGGGAATCCATGTACAGGGGCTCCACATGCCTGGGGTTGCACAAGGAGCTGGCAGGGATGTGCAGAGACACTCTGGGGCATGGCACTGCTCTCCAGGCTCAGGGCAGCAGGGATGGGGAAGACTAAGGCAGCCATCAGTAAGGAATAACTGTGATTATCCATTAAAAAATCCACAGCTCACAGCAAATACAGCTCAGGGACTGCCCTGGCAAACTGAAATCCCCACATGTGCCCCCTGCAGCCCCCAGGCAGGTGGAGGAGCTCAGTTTTGCATGGAGGCAGAAGTGGCCATAAGAGTTTTCTTCGCCTTTTTTCCAGTTGGAAAGTCACCTGCTCCAGCCAGAGTTGTCAGTAAACCACACTCTATGAGACATCTGCAGGGCTAACAAAGAGCTTCTTCCACAGCAGGACAGGATTTTTTATTAAAGAGAGCTGAGATGCTGTGTGTAGGAATGCAGAGGCCATGCAGAGTAAGACACCAGAAAAACTGATAAAAAATGCAGGAGTATTAGTAATATAGAAAAAAAAAATTGTCACTGCCTGTCTATTTAAAAATGCCTTGGGAAGAATATTTCAAATTTTAAGAGTTCTGAATGTAAAGGGGTCCATATCAACAAAACACTGATGTATTTGCTTCTTTTCCTTCATCTGTCTCCAGTATTAATTCAGTAAATGGACACACACAGCAGCCACCGAAATAATGGGATACTGGTTTAAATGATCACTGGATTAGGCCTTATGGTCTTCATTCAGCAAAGCATTTAAGCATATGTTTAAGGTTAAATACATACTTCTCATGCTTAACTCTACAGGAATAAGCTTAAGTATATGCATCAATTTGAGCAGACACATAAGAGTTCTGCAAAATCAGGATGGACGTGCTCAGACATGTGTTAAGTGCACTGTGTTCCTTAACTGTTGCCTCGTGCAAAATCTCCAGTGGATTCATTGAATAATGGAAAGTGCCTGTATCCTGTGCACAAACTCTGACCTGGGACAATTTTGGGTGATGCCTCTGGGTGCCACAGGTGTGTCCCCCAGGAGCACTGGGAGCTCTGTGTGGGCAGTAAAACCTGGGGCTGAGGAGCTGTTACAGAAATGCTGGGTGGTCTCTGGTCATGCTGGAGCAGGGGTTATTTAATACCATTTGTGATGGTTGCTTGGGGCAGGTGGTGCTCACTGAGGATGGGCTGTAGCACAAATGTTGCTGTATGTTAGGCTGGAGAGGCACAGAGCACACAATGAGGGATTAGTAAGGATTTGGTCCCAGAGAAGAACTTCACTTCCCAACCCACTTGGAAAACAAATCCTGCTCTAAACTCGTGTTATTTTTAATGATGCACAAGGATGTAAAAAAAATAAATTAAAAAATCAACATAAAAATCAGCAATTATATTACTCAAAGAGCTTGGGGGGATTTTTTTTTTTTAATTTGTTGTAACAAAGGTATAAAGAGAACTCACTTGATCTTAGAATTCAGTCAATCCCAAATATTTAGCCTAAACTATTTTGGAGTTGTCTAAAATAAAGGTTTTGCAGAATGCTGAGCCTTATCTAATTTCACCAGATTATTTTAAAGCTCAAATCAAACCAGTATAAATAATGGGTAGAATTACTAACCTGCAGGGAATGTCATCACAAATTTCCTGGAGCTTTCCATGTAACTATGAGCATGACTGGTCTATTTACTGAAAATAGTATATACTGTATAATGTTCACTGAAAACTCATGTAACCCATGCAATATGATAACCACTAGGGTGCTACTGTGACGTAAAGGATATATTACAATTTTATCCAATTCAAACAGGGAAAAAAATAGTTTTAATCGTCCTGCCCTCTAAACAAATACTTTGTCTGTTCTACTGAACTTGAAATTCAAGGTTATGTATAAGTCATCCCGCAATAAAAATAATGTTATGGAATAAACAAGACTGCACTGCGATTTGATTTGAGTCTTCAATCACTGAATTTTTTTGGGAAATATTTATATGAAGTGAATGTGTTATGTGTGCCAGGATTTTTTATGGTTCTTATAAGGCAGTTGCAATGCATCGTGTCCTTATGTGCAAAAGCTCTGGTGACAAGCACATCGATTCCAGTGCCTGGGCTGCCTCTGGCAGGGGAGATGTTTCATGGAGATGATGGGTTTAGCCCTGCAAGGAGCAGCCTGGCTGCAGTGCTGTCTTTGGGATGCTGGCAGAGGAACATCCCACCACCCACAGCTGGGGCAATGGGACATCACTTGTCCTCCCACCCTGTGGGCACTGGGTGCTCTGCAAGGGGCAGAACAAAGTCCCTTTGGCAAGCTTGAGCACAAATACCACAGCAGAAGTAGATCATGCAGTAAAAGCAAAATCATTCTCCTGCTGCCACATTGCAAAATCTGTCCTGGGAGGTGGAATCTCACATTGCTTTGCAAGGGACTTTGGTGTGCTCCCAGTGCTGCATGAGCTTCAAAGATGCACAGTTACATCCTACCTTTAATAGCAATGAAATGTGTAAAGTGAATGACAGAAATTTGTATTCAGGTCTTCCTCTCTAATATTTCCCCCTCTTTCCAGATAGAAACTTTGACATGGCCACCTCCAGTGATGGGGGACGTCATCCTGTGTTTCCAAACTATCACCTTCCAAAATTTGGACATTGCTGCCCTCCCAGGACTGTCACTGTGAGGGAAAGCTTTCATTCCCTCACAAACTGCTGCCCAGGACAGTCACCCACACTCACAATCTTTCCAAATTTTTTGGACAACTCATAAAGATAAGGAGGGACCCAAGGCTTATACAGCAGAAGAAGATATCTCTACTAATTTTCTTTATATAATGTGGTCTCCCATTGCTGTGGAAATGAGACTCATTTCTGTGCTATGACAACAACCAAGGGTTACCCCAATTTCTCTTCTCAACATTTTTTGGGCTTGTGACAGGATTTAGTAACTTCTCTAATTGCTTGTGAGAAGCAGTATCCACTTGGCACCCCCAGCACCTCCCTTTGCTGAGGGTTTGTGAGTCACCCTGTGCCAAAACATCAACAAAACTGAAGTGTCCTGCAGAAAAAGCTGTTTTTACACAAAATTTTGGGAGCCTTGAAGGATTTGGAGCATTAGGCATGACTGCTGCCATCACCCTGCTGCTGATATGCCTTCATAGCAAGGGATGTGTTCCCCATGGCCATTCCATCAGCCCTTTGCTGCTTTCCACAAGGGTTTGAGGAGAAAAACAGAAGAGTGATTTAGTGAAAACACATCTGTCAGCAGATGTACAACCCCTCTGTGCAGCTACACCCTGACAGCCACTGGGTAAAAACCCAAGTGTATCTCCAGCAAATGTGAGGGTTCCCCTTCAGACACCCATTCTTCACCTAACGCCATCCTAAATGTACAGGAGAGTATCAAATAACACAAAAAAACCACAATTTCATTCTGTAGGTTATAAAAGCATCCTTCACTGCTGGCCTGCTGCTGGAAGTGATGTGCTGCCATCAGCCACTGAAAACCAGGTGATGCCAAGAGATGCCCATCACAGGGAGCTCGTGTCACCCACAGGCATGTGTGACACTCACAGCAGGCATGGGAGTATTTCCAAGGCAGGATTGATTTTTCACTTGGCTCCTAAGCACACAACTCCACTGCCAATGTGGGTTTATGGATGTAAATCCCTATTAACACCTCAGGAAGGCTTACATTTGAGTTGCAAACACTGCTGAGGACCAACACTTACTCTGCCCCCACCACTTAGCGGTCTCCTCTCTCCCCATCTCACTGCAAGATTCAGGGAAACACTTTCTCCCAGAGCCTTATCACACAGACAAAGAAACAAGCCAAACCAAAACCTGAAGATTTACTACCAGAAGCCCTCATCAGAATATACTCTGTATCTCATAAAATAAACAAGGTAATGAAAACCGGTTCTACCGAAGCCCTCAAACCTATGAGCATTAGCAGCTGCTCTGTAAAGCTGGTGTTGATGTCAGGGGGAGATAGACACCAGCCTGGGAAGAGCTGGGCTGGGCTCTGGTGGAGATAAATCCCACCTTGGCTGGAATTTGCCATGCTCTGGAACCCCACACCCATAACAAGTGTGTACAGACAACTCAAAATCTCCAAATCACTCTGAAACCCAAATCTGAGCTGTAATTAGATGCCCCTTTTGCATAAACAAAATCAGACTGTCTTGTGCTTGCTTTAGAAATTGGGCTAATCTTTGACAGGCTGTTCTCATTTTCCAATTACCCACTAGGGAATGCACATTGGCACTCTGGCACATAATTTTTGGCTGTGCCCCTTGTTTGCAAATAGTGTCATTACCTGTGAAAATTATACCTCCAACTCCTGCTAGAGCATCCTGCAAGGCTTGGATTTCTTTATCAGGCTCCATATGCTGCCTCTGCTGTTAAAGGAACTACCAATGCTCTGTGCTGAGTAACAACCTGACCAGAGTCTGCTTTTTGAGTTCCCACAAAGAGATTTTCCTATAAAACCAGCATCATTCATCTGCACTGCTGCCACAGGCAGAGGCCAGGTGAATCCATGGGATGCAGAGAGGTCTTGGCATGAGTTTTTGGCAATCATTTTCCCAGTTATATCTGTCTGATTTGGAAGAGGTAAAATGGTACAACACTGTAGATGGAGGATGGTTGCTGAGAAGATAAACCCAAAATGTGTATAAGCACGTGATTGATTTAAACCAGCACATAAGACTGTAAGTGGAATTTTTTCTTCTTGTCTCTGTTTAAATATTTGGCTTTAGAGGGAATTCAAAGTGATGCTTTTTCACCAGGACTTTGCTTTCATTTCCCCCCACCTTTGCTGAGGATGAATTCAATAATAAATCACATGCAAATTTTTAAATTTTACTTTTAAAAGAGACATGGCGTAAATTGTAAACTCTAAGGGCATTGGATTTTGTACAACAACAAAAAGGCTGAGCCTGCATTTCTGCCTGGGGTGTGCAGAAGCTTCCACTGCACAAGCAGTGACACAAACCCAGGCTGCTGATGCTGGCACCTGGTTTACACTTGGTAGAACCAAGCCCTGCTCTCCCCCAGACAGTACCCTAAAGTTCCAGAGACAAAGGGCAAATATTAGCAATATTAATCACACTAGAAATAACATTACATTTATGGATTGGCATAATCCACTCATTGGGTCTGGATTCCCCAATGACAGAAGCTTCCTGTAAGTTCACTTGATGCTCCTGAGCACCAGATAATTAATTTAGGGATATGCTGTGGTGAAAAGCAGGGGGGAAAGGGAAAAAAAAATAAGGGGGGAAAGAAAAAGAAAAAAAAAAAAAGAAAATACATGGCTGAACACAAAGTAGAAAGGCAACATCTTGTTGGCTAAATATCTAAAGAAATTACAAGTGTAGTCCAGTCCTTGGAGACTGAGGGTTCCAGAGGTCCCTTTAGCCTCAGCTACACAGTGATGCCACAACTTTGCCACATTGTGTTTCTGGTACCAGGAACACCATTGTCATTTGCTCCTCATGGGACATAAAACCTGAGTCTTTTCATATTGCTTTGCTGAGCATTATGGATGGTGAATTTTACACAAAAAAAGAACAGGAATGCTACCAAAAAACCTATACTTTAACTTGAAACAGTCTACATTAGACCATGTACACTAATATTTATGGAGCCAAAAGCAAGGAGTTTATGTAGTAATTTGATTTAAAGTAAAATATAAAACCTTAATGCACTTTATAGTCATAGGCACCCCTAGCCACATGTCTCTCTGTAGATAAATAGATGCATATGGGTAGATACACACACATTTATAGCACTGGGGTCCCTCTAATCTGCAAAACAATCTTACAGGGTTTTCTTCAGTCAAAATGAATTAGATGAATTAATTAAACAAATCAAACTAAACTTAGTCACAGCAGCGCTCATTGCCTAAAGAGCCTCATAAATCCCATGAATGATGGGATGATGGCAAATACATCCTCATTACCATGCTAAACTCAGTTTGCTAAATAAATTAGTCATGTCATGGATGTCGTCACTGCATTCCTCTGCCCCAGCCGCTGCACAGCTGCCTCTGCTCCCTCTTCTGCTCCCCCAAAACCTGCCAGCTTCAAAGGGGCACTTGGGGGAATTAATGACTCAATGTTTGCCAGGCACCTTGAGATCCCCCAGGTGAAAGGTGGTTTATAATCCCCTCCTGGATTGTCCTGTGTCAGCCAAGAGAGGCCAGCAGTGCTGGAGCTGTAGGGTTTTCTCGTGGCCTTGGAGGTGCCCATGTGGCACGTGCTGGTGTGTTGGGGCGTGGGACAGCCCTGCATACACTGGTGGGAGCAGGGTCAAACATCACCCAGGCTGCAGGATGCACCTGTGCTGGATGGACCAAGGCGCTGCAAGTTCATTTTGCCACCATGAATAGAAAAAAAATCTTCTCTGTGAGGGTGTTGAGGCCCTGGCTACTCAGAAAAGTTGTGGGTGCCCCACCCTGAGAAGTGCTCAGGGCCAGGCTGGATGGAGTTCTGAGCAACCTCCTCTAGTGGAAGCTGTCCCTGCCTTGGCAGGAGGTTGGACCAAGATCATCATTAAAGGTCCTTCCAACACAAACCATTTTATGGTTCTACAATAAACATGGCAAGGTTTATGGTTTATGGGGCTTGCTGGAGGACTCTGCAAATGAGGTCCTTGCTGGTGTTTGCAGACCTGGCCCATCCTGTCTCTTAGCCCAAAGCTCATCCTTCTCCTTGCTATTTCTCTCAAGGATACACAATCTTCTCTAAACCTGCAGAACAAGTTTTGTTGCTTCTTAATGAGAAACAGCAAACATCCCCCTTTTCTTTCTCTGCTTGTGGATTTTTAATTTTTTTTTTTTTTTTTTAATTTCTGGACAGCAGGGAGGCACAAGGCAGTAACATCCTCTGCCACTGAACCCCTTCACCCTCCAGCCCAGCATCCTGTTCCCTTCCCAGCAGGGACAGTCAGCCAGAGCTCACATCATGGTCCTGCACATCATCCCATCACCACTCACATCCTCCAGGGATCTTACCAATGCCTCTGAGCAACCAGTGACAGTGAGACCCTGATATTTCAAAAACTCTGAAAGAAAACCAATGGGAAAATAATTCAAAGCAGCTACAGAGGTATTAAACCCCTCCTTCGCAAGAAGCTGCCAAATTTCAAGTGAAATAGTTGGCGTTTTCTCTCACAGTCTAGGAAAGGGTAGAAAAAAAGCAAAACTTCATTATGTAACTTTGAATAGAATGAGTTAGGCCATCTTTGGTTCCTGCTCTGGCAGAAGTCCCAGGTAATATTCCAGGAAGCTGCTTTTATAGGCAAAGAAACCCGTAAGCAACTATCTGAACTCACCATGTCTATGTGCACATCTCATTTACTCCAAGGGAAGTTGCACATGTGCATTTGCAACTAAAACTTCTCTTCTAGGTGTAAATTGAACAAAAACATCCCTGAGGAATCTACCTACAAGCACTGGGATTTGCCTTTGCACTCGGCAACATTTGTATTCCTCAGTGCGATTTTCAGCTGTGCATTGCAGGAGGAAAGGCATTACTCAGCCTGCTTTATTTTCATATGAATGAAGGTTACTGTAAGAGGGAACACTGTTTTTAATATTGGCCCTGAAAAGTACAAACCAGCAGATGGCAGTTTAAACCACATTCAGTCAAAACAACATCATATTTTAGCCAGGGCCATTATTGTCAGATCATTTCAACACATATATTTGAAGATTTGACTGTGAGGATGGTAACAAGACGAAAAAGAGTGGCTGGGGTTGCTGGCAGGATTGCTGCACCCCTGTGGAAGAAGTTTGCTCGTGGGCTGTTCCCACTGCCCAGCTCTGCAAGGCTGTGGCTCATCCTCAGGTTGGGATGAGCAGGGAGGGGATGGCAGTGCCAGAGGAGCTCCCTGTGCCCACCTGTGCCCACCTGTGCCCCTGTGGGTGCAGCCTGGTCTCCTCCATCCCCCCCTGCCATACACACAGCCTGAGGTTGGGCTGTGTGTGGCACATCTCTGTGACTGCCCGTGCCTGCAGGGGTGTTTGTGTGCTGGCTGCTCCCTGGCTGCCTTGAGGATGTTCATTTTAGATCTTATTTGCAGCAGAGAAGGTGCTGTCCTACAAATGAGGTTTGCAGAAGGCCCTAAAACTGGCCAGACTTTTTGCCTGGTCTCATTTTCCTTGCTGTATCAGTGAATCTCCCTCAGTGCTTGCACTGTTTCACCAGGTCTAGGCAGATAGTTAACTAGTGCCAAGTAATTTTCCTAATTCCCAATATTTAACTATGGACAGAAAAGTGGATTTGCAAGTCTAAACCAAAGAATTCCTGTTCTTCAGTGGGGTTTTGGCAGGAGGGAGCACCCTGCAGCCTCCTGGTGTGGATGGGCACACAGCTCCCCACACATTCCAGGATGATAAACCTTTGATATGCCTTACACTTCACTGCCCTGAAAATGCAACTTTCCACATTTATGAATACAAACAATGCTATTATCTCTACCTTTCTAATATTTAACTAATCTAAACACTCAGGTAAAATGTTATCTGAAATGGTACTTCTATAAATGCATTAACTTTGTCTTCCTTTGACTTTTAAGATATCTTTCCTTACTAATACAGCTGAAAAGATTGTTTGGAAAGCCTTCGTAAAGTGGCAGAGCAAACAGATGAAGGGCGTTCTTTAGTAGTTCTTTATTATTAGCTTTCAAATGATGCTATCTTCTTGTACTTTTCTTAACGAGAAAATAAATAGAATTTGTCTCACACACAGCTGTGTTTTTCTTTAGCTAAGGAATGCACAAAGGGAAATTTAAAAATCATGCATTATCAGTGAACAAGCTAGTTAAAGTAAATAGATTCCAGCCAACTTGCTTCTAAAAAATTAAAGGTTAATGATGGAACACCTTGGTAAATAGATTCATGAATTATCAAAGTCTACAAAAGGTACAGCCAATTTTCTGGCATTATCTGCCAAGCAAATGCAGAGAACAGACACATACCATCTCTCAACTGAGCTGCTACATTTTCTGTCATATCATTTAGTGCTGTTTACAGATCAATTGGCATTTCAAGAGCATTTATTAAAGCAGTTAGCTGACCCCAACTGATTATTTTAAGGAATTCAATGACTGATGCAGGATGGTAGTTTAAACATACAATATGACATCCAAGACCCTTTTTATTCTACGAGAGATTATGTGGCAAAGCACTGAACTGAGGAGATGCACAGAACTCTGGTACCACCTCACTAGTTCTCACTTATCGGTGTCTTTATGCTAAATAAATACGACTAGATTTGCTAAGTAACCCATAAAACAATTACCCAGCTCTCAATTGTGTCTGAGCAACTCTAAGACAGCGCACCAGAAATAGCATGAGCTTGTTAAAGTCAGTTTGTAATCCCTTTCTGGGACAAAGAGTACCAAGGTAAGCTGTACCTTTTGAAGTGTGTGGAAGGTTTGTGGCAGCCAACCCCATAAAACCATGGGCAAACAGTCTGGTACAGGTGGATTCCCACTGCCAGCAGCCAGGGAGGTTTGAAGTCTACAGTAGCTGTCCCACTGCAGGAAAGCTGAACTGGTTTTGCCACAGCCTGGCATTTACTGATTGCATTTCTTACATAAATCTTAAACTTTAAAAAAAAAATGTTAACCCCAAAACACGACTTCTGCTGGAACATCAACCTTCCTCAAGATGTTTAACAGTTTAACTGACTCTGAACACACTAGTGTGGAGACATTACTGAGATTATTTATTTGTTTATTTGTGAAATCTACTTTAATCCCTGTGTCTCTGTTGAGAAGCGTAAAGGCATCAAAGGCTTAATGTCTTTGTGCACCATTCATGGGCAGATGAATATTTTAACTCTGCTCTTTAATGATCCTTATGGATTTTTAAACCCTGGCCCATATATCCTGCCTGTCCCTAGGAATGTATGTTTTAATGACATCAGTGAAAGCTATAAGCAAAATGAAGGTGGAATTGGGTCCTTCATGAATTAATCTACTCAGAAGATGAAATTGCACCCATCAGGTTGAAGTATTTTCACTGGAAATTCAGCTCACCTGAGTCTTCAACACTTCTCTCTCCTCCTCCTCTGTCCCCTAACCATTCCCACCCCTCCACCCTTCCTCCCTGGTGATAAAGTGAACAGCACCATATAAGACATCAATTTGTTTTAACACAGGAGTGTGTGACCAACTTGTTAATCTCTGCACTAAAACCAGTACCACAAAATGCCACAAACCCTTTGAAAAAGTCTAAAAAACAGAGCTCTGGGCCTCCAGTGTCCAAACTTCCAGCTAAACTCCAAGGAAATGGAGGAGCTTGGGATAGGAGGCAGTGAGAGCCTGAGGATTTGGTACACATGCTGGTGGCCTGGGGCTATTTAATATGAGTATCTTAATTAAATGGTAAATTCCAAAGGAATTTCCAACTATTCATAATTGCCTGTTACTTTATCAGGCCAATATGAAGGGGAGAAAGGAAAATCCATTGGAGCATGCATTTTCTGCTGTTTATGTGCCATATGAACAGTGCTATTAACCCATGCTGGCAATTATGATGGGATTATGGCATGCCCACTATGGGAGAATTTAATTGCAGTTATATCAGATTTAAGGCCCTTTCACAGATTATTTCACTCTAGGCTATAACACAAGCCCTGGGTATCACAGCAGCTTTGGGGCTGAGGCCCTGCAGTGTGGGAGAACATCAGGTCAGTTGTCACACAACATTGCTCTGGTGAAATTCGCCCTCCAGCCACACCAAAACCTTGTCCTCATATAAACTGTGCCAGTGGCAATTTGCAGGAGCCCATGGAAATAAAAAATCAGCATTGTCTGGCAGAGATTCCATTGCCTCAGCTCGGGGAGCAAAACCCTTGAGAGGCCAGCGGATCTCACTTGCAATCACATGAAATCCCACCTGGCTTTGATTTGAATTGATAAATCAAGACAAGTTTTACTGGAAATTGAGCTTAGATTTGTGCAAAAAGTTTGTAAACCTCCACTAGACAGCTGCCTTCAACAGGCAGCATTTTCTGTGGGACTTCAGGTTTCCTGGCAAATTTTTCAGGGCTCTGGTTTCTCATTCCTATTGCTCCTGGGCTTCTCCACTATGGAGTTACAGGTCTTGATGAGATAAAGAAGAGATCTTCAGACATTCTCATCCTCTGTTAAAAGCAGCTTGTTTTAATAACAAATTGTGCCTGTATCTATCCCCATTGAGAAATTTTTTATGAAAGAATGTAAGTTTCAAAGAAGGTGCCAAAAGTAGATGACTGCAGAGGGGTGACAGAAGGAACGTTTAATTTCTTCTGTGGTCGAAAACAGTAAAAATAAATAATCAATGCCTATTAACCAACCTAAGCTATTTATTTTTTGCAGTATTTAGAGATACTGCAGTGAGGGAAAACCCACACCTTCTAGATGTGAGCTCAGGATTTTTATTCCCCACATGCAGCTTTATTCACTCTGGATCCTGTGGGCATGAAGCCCAGGTACCTATAGATTTCCAAAATGAAACAGGAGAACAAAGAGACTGAATGCCCTCTTCATGGCAGGTTACAAACATTGATTTTCTCTTATTTTACCCAATTTGCACTTAACTTTTTCTATTAACCCTTTGATTCTGCAGTTTTACAATGTTAAGCTCTGAGGCTGCAGCACAGGTCCACATTATTAGACACAGCCTCTGGAAATCCTTCAGCTCTGATCATCTTCAGCTTCCTCCCCAAAAATTGCAACTGTTTCAAAGACACTTTAAAGCACAGGTACCAACTTTTACTATTTTGTATTAAATCTCAAAAACCTTTGGCATTTTTCTTTCTGTTGGGGAGCAGCTCTTCAATAAGACTGGAGATCTACCCAGACAAGAAAATTAGTATTTGAATGCTATGATTTGAAGTGGGGAGGAGGAGGTTGAGGGGGCTCCTCCTTGGGTGACAGTAGTGAAAAAGCAACAGTGAGCTGATTGAGATGAATGCTGCCTTTAAAAGAACCAGAAGCATCTATTCAGTGAGAAAATAGGACTATTCCATAAAAGAGATGGGAATCAATTACAGCCTCTCATGAATACAAGGCACGAACACTAGTTAAAGCAACAGCTCTTGACCCACAAGGATAACCTATTTCTGAACCACAGATCACTTTGTAAGAAAACATATGTCAAAACATGCATCTGAGATGCTGAGGCTCCTTTCTTCATCAGTACTGGAAAAAAAAAAAAAAACCCTCTGCAAGAATACAAATTACTTTGTGCAAAAATAAGAATGATCAGTGCAAATTACAGCTGCCCCAGTGGAAGGAGCATCCAGTACATGTAATATTAGGCACCTTTACCCCGTGAACAAGGCTATAGCTGGAACATGACTGCCAGGCAAAGAGCAAAAGAACAGGAAAAACAAACTCAAAAATTCATTGGATCAGAAGTAAAGGAGATAACTTAAGATCTGATTTGGTAAATTGGGATGACATTATGGAAGAAGTGGCTGTAAGAAAAATCGAGGATTTGCAAACATATCAGTCCAGCCCACGTCACAGAGATCTTTCTTCATAAGCAATGGCTTTTCTCCAATTCAATTTCATTTGGACCAATTACCATTAGTCAGATCCAAGACTTGAGTAAGCCAAGCTGAGGGAGAAGATATTAAAACAAATAATAAAGGAATTGTAACACACTGAAGGGGAGATGGTCAGGCTTACTAAAACCATGGACACTGCTTCAAAATCCAACACACAAATCCAGCATTAGTAGCCTGCAAGAGAAAGGGGCAGTGCTCAGTTTGTATTAATTTAATAAACTAAGGAGTAGGGATCTGGAAATTACTGAAGTTGTTATTGCAACTGTTTACTTTGTATAAGCAAATAGAGGGTTAAGCCCTTACAAGAGTCGCTCCCAGGAATTGTCAAACAATTTAAAATCCTGAGAAAAAAATGCATCAATACTGGATTTGAAACCCATCTTGAGAGACTGATCAAATATGAAATCAGTCCTAGAGAGCACACTTCAGTGCAATCCTGAGCCCTTAGATAATCCCCAATGCACTGAGACTGCCTTCCCCCACCCTGCCAAGGGGAAAAACAGAAGGAATGAGAAAGAGAAAACTGAAGGGCTAAATCCTGCACTCCAACCACTCCAACAGAGTGAGAAAACCAGATGCCTTATTTCTGAGTGTGAAAGTGGATGAGACATCCCTCAGGTACCCAATGGCTTGCACTGCAAATCCTGCATTGGGTCCAAGGTCATCACTCTTGCTTTTTAATATTTTAGCTGTTAGTAATAATTACATAAATAGCCTAACAATTACAAATGTCATTAATTAAACTTATTGCATTGCCCCAATTACAAATGTCATTAATTAAACTTATTACATTGCCCTTATAATATTTAATACATATTTTGGCCATAAACTGAAATCTATTTAACCTTGTATGGGTTTGGAAGGAGTTTGAATCATATTCTTTTTGAAAGCCAGTGTGGTCCCATCAGAAGGCTGGGGAAGACAAGAATTCCAGTGCAATCTTTCTGGCTTTAATTTGAGCTGAAGACACCTGAGGTGAAAAAGTCACAAGTACGTTTGTAGTCCGAAGCAGAAGGAATTACACACTGAGATCTAAGAAAAATAATTTTCAGAATATGAAGATAACAATTTAATTATTTCCTTCAGAAATTTAAAACTGAATTACCAAAGCCAGCACATCCACATAATTTGGGATAGTGTCTGAAGTCTTCATTCCTTTACCCTTCGTTGTCTCTGCTCACAGCTTGCAATTAAATAAAATGCTACGAAAATTCAGTGCCAGCTGTTAGCAACATCATCTACCACTGGCAAAAAAATAGCACCAGGGAAAATTAAACTACCTGGTGTCTGATTATAATTAAAGTCCAATGGACTAGGCATGGCTGCTTCTGTGTGCACTTTTCTAAGGACCACTAGCCCTAGCTGAAAGGCAGTGCATGGCTCTCTTTCTAGTATATCCATAGGAAATGGCTGTAAAAATAATTTTGCTATTGGCAAATGGTGTTTTTTTCAAAACTAACAAGAAAAACACAGATCAAAATTCCTACTCTTCCTGAGGTAATTTCTCATGGTGATTATTAAGTCCATTTTGCATATTGCAAAATCACACTGACTGTCACTGTAAATTTTCTCCCGTTATTGACAAACTGTTTGCAGATCCAGAGAAGAGTGGACATTTTTCTAAATCCATGATTATGTATATATATATCACCTACATCACTGACATCATCCAATAAACTTAATTGACGGCGGTTTGTCTTAACTAACCTACGTTTTCAAGGTGTTGTCATGCAGAATGAAATGTGTGTGCATTTAAAATCCACCCCCCTGGGATGGCTGGCATAGGTACAAATTCCCAGTTATAAAGCTGAGTTATAACCCAGCCTTCCCAAGAAATGCTGATGGCATTAGTGGTGTGATTTCTGATAAGATGCCCAGGCCTCCCTTCCCTTGGTCCTACCTCCAAGCCAGCACGTGCAGGTTTCCCAGCCACCCCAGGGATGGTTAATCACCAGCCAGTGATGCATTTCTCTCCCTGGCTGTACACACCAACAGGCACAGCATGTACAATGGTCCCTGCAATATCACCTCACTCTGCCTCTGCAGTTTCACCATATGAACTTTGTTTTCCATGGCACTGGCTGATGAAAAATAATGAACAAATTTCTCATATTCCACAGACGGGGACACATCACGACAGGACTCATACCAGACTCATGTTATGATTCAAAGGAATCATACAGCTCTGCCTCACCAGAAACCACTTGGAACAGGATCATTGCTTTGGATGCACACAAGGCAGCCATGGAACAAATGAGCATGCCAAAATACAGCAGAGCTTAAGACACTTCTGAGATTTTAATATCTTATTAGAGATGAGCAAATGCATCCAAGAACAAAGCACACAATTAACTGATCTTATTCCAAACCCTTTCAAAATCCATGCAGTGAAGTCCTTCTTCCCCTCCCTGCCACTGAAGCCCAAAAGACACATTATCTTTGAAAATATGCTGCAGAATTCCCAGGGTCAGTGGGTCTGGCATCGTCTGCTGGGCTGGCTGCAGGCTCACATCGCGTGCGCTGGGGCTTCCTCGGGGGAAGCAGCACTCGCTGCATTCCACCTTCTTAATGGGGTGTAATCAGGAACACGTTTGTTCAGACCTATTAGTGAACTTCCCACTCTGAACCCAGACTCTTTTTGAAAGTCATTTTTATAAAACCCAAATATCAAGTTGTTGTCATTTTATTAACAACAGTACCTGGCGTTCTCTCTGATGAGATTTCAGCCCAGTGCATTCCCCTGCTTTTTGCATGAGAAAGGAAATTCAGACATGCTACTTCTCATTCCCCTTAAATTTTCTTTTTCCTCTTTTATTTTTTTAATCTGTACAAAATAATGGGATGTTATGTTTGTCCAATACTGAATATGAAAGAGAGTCACAACTCAGAGTTGGAAAAGCTTGCCTTAACTTCTGGCTACAAAAGCTATATTTGTTTTTGGATCACTGCATAAATGGGGTAAGATTAATACTCCCTTGGTTTCAAAAGCACACTGTACAAATTTGCCTGATTCAAATGCTAAACCTGTGAGTTGTCAGTTTAAACAAGCGGCGTGTTTCTTTCTCTTTGTCATTATCCAAAAGAAAAATAAATGATAGAACCTCCCTTCCCACTGAACTCCAAAGGGACTATCATTTAAAAAATGACAGTGCTTGTAACCCACAAGTTTTGCCCAAGTATCAAAACTGCCCAGGTTTAATACTGGGGCATTCCATTCAGACAGAGAGGCTGACAATCAGCCTGGCTTAAAAGCTGCTATTGGGTACACAAATAGCCAACTCAAATACTGGCTTCCACTGAATCAGACTTATTAGCACACTCACAAGACAAAAGGGCAGAAGCAGCTATCCCATGTGACTGCACTGCTCAGGCTATTATATTTTACCCAGGCACCCTTGGAAGGAGCTGAAAATCCTGGGTTTGGCTCAAACACACCCAGAAATTGCACAGTTCCAGAGGGGTGAGGAATGTGCCCATTACCCAGCAGGGATTCATCCCCTTTGTTGACCAGGAGCCTCTGCAGGCAGCTCCCTACACCCAGGGCTCCTCAAGTACACCCCCAAACAGCTGGAGAACCTCCCCAAAAATCACATTTCACTCTTGTGGAGCATTCCAGCTCTGACTGTAGAGGACGTGGAAGGAGTTCTCCAGGCTTGGCTGTGCTCTGAGTGGAGTTCCTCCCTGGACTGCATCCAGCCAGCACAGCATTCCCAGCCCAGCCTCCAGAAAACCTGCACAGAGTCCACCCTGCCAGCCTGGCAGGCAGCACGGCTCAGAATCCAGGTTTTACTAAAGCAACATCAGGGACACCTTTCAGTGTGCATGAGCATCTATTCTTACACTCAGTAAAATCTCCCATCCAGCTCTTGGCATTATCTGTGATCACAAGGAGAAGAAATGTTAAAATCCCTCTAAGACACTGGACTGGGATTAAGATAAACTTAGGTTCAGTTCTTAACTCTACCACAATATTTCCGTGGATTTCAGCTGCCTGTATAAAGCTACCCTGGAAATCACAGTTTATAGAATTGCCAGAGCTGTGTAGAAATGGGAAATTTCAACTTTGGGGAATAAAGCCTCTAAATCAGAACTGAAACCAAAAGGCCAATCCTGCCCTTGAAACAAATACTCAGGAAAAATTCCTGGATTCAGAGATACTTAAACATGTAAGTCAATATTTCATTTAATACTTAAACTTCTTTAGGTTAAGTCCCTTCACTTTTAATTTGGATTTTAAAGCCTGAAAAATGATAAGAGAAATGTTACAAAGTTGTATTTAATATAAACAAATGATTCTATGACATGTTTATTTCAAAACAAGAAATATGCTGACACTAGAGAAACAAAGCTGGAAAACTGAACAAAAAAGTGAATTTTTAAATAAGTCACTTCAACTTTCTCATTAAAAATGTGGAAATATAGGCATTTCCACACTGGTGTCCTATTGGAAGATTTCTCAATGGTTTTCCCTACAGTGAAACTATATCACATCAGGTGCTGTGTGGATGAAGACACCAGATGTTCCTTGGTATCTGCATAGTCACCTTTTAGAAGAAATTGATAAATAGCACCTGCTACACATTTTTTGCTTCTCATGAACCAAAAGGCCTGGAAGGGGAATGGAACCACCTTATCTTTTCATAAAAAGGAAAAACTTCCATACTTTGTCAATCAATTTTTGGAATTTCCTAGTATTTCTAATCTCTCTCCCAGATGAGATCAAGACCTCAAGAGAGAGTTGGTGGTCAGGACATGTGCTGGGATATGCAAGAGCTGGGTTTAATTCCCTGCTATGGATCAAACACCTGACCAAGCTGAAGATGGCTCATGGAAAGGTGATACCAGCTCAGCTGGGGTCTGGCACTCTGCAGACACACTCACCAAACAGGGTAGTCACGTTTTCTGTGCCTGTAACCACCACACCCAACACTGAGACACATTCCTAAAGGAAAACCTCAGTGCAAGAAGATTCTCATGAAAGCCTCTTGGGTTTAATGAATCCATACTTTCTGATAGAAAACAATTTCCTTTATTCAAGCAGGAGAATCACCCACAGCTCCAGGCTGGACACTGGTTTTGCCTTGAGGTCACATCTTCTTGCTTAGGAATTAGTTATTTATCAGCTTCTCCCAGTGGCCTGGACTAAGAGTGATCATCCCACAGCTGGGATTGCTCTGCCCACCCTCCCTGTGCTCTACACTTCTGCTGCCTCTGGAAAGAGTCTTCTCCCTTCACCTATAGTGCTTTACAAGATCCTGGAGGGTTGTTTTTTAACAGCAGATGGCAGAGGTGGGGATGCTCACCTGAGCCCTCCCCAGAGACCTGGCAGCTTTAAGAGTTTATGGCCAAACCCCAGCAGAGCAGCTTCAGCTGGCTCCCGGGCAGAAACGCTCACACGGCGCTTCTGTTTCTCCTCACTCATCCGGGCTCCATATGTGAAAACCCAGGGTGTAAAAAAACAGAGCCTGAAATGAACATTGCATGGCCAAGCCCAGCAGCTAAGCCATCATTAGGTGTTGACTTGACAAATTTTCTGGGGTCGATACCTGTGTAGTCTTTCCTATAAAGCAAGCCAGCTTGTTTCTCTCTTCTTGTGTTGCAGGCCAGTTTTAAACCTCCCTGAAGACTTTATTTGTAAGATGTGCCTTTGCTTATGGAAAAGTAACACGTGCAGACAAAAATAACTGGTTTTCAGGTTTGATACTCAAGTCCAGCTGAAACTAATCAAAAGTCTGAGATCTTTGGACTCTGGAAAGGCAAAACTACTAATGAAGACGGATGTTGGACAACAGGGGGAATGAAAGGGTATCTGGTCTCATCTATACCACAGGGTGGATTTCCCAAGAGAACTAAAGTGATTGAGTTCTGTCCTTTTTAAATATTATCCTTCTATTTCTTCCACTTAAGTCATCTCACATGTGCTTTTCCCTGTTTCCTTCAAGACCTGCAAAAGATGCACGTGTTTGTTTGCTTTGAGAGATATAACTGGGAAATCTTAGTCTCTCCTCTTTCACAGAAAAAGTTATTTATCATTAGCTTTGAAGATTTACTAAGTGACATGGCCAGCTCAGCCAAGTCCTACTTCTGCACTCATTTACATGTGGCACAAGCTCAGCTCCCACTCAAACACCTAAAGGAAAAATGTAATTTCTCTGCATTGACAAGATCCACTGGGTTTTGTTGTGGGAAATGTGTTAAAAATGCGAAAAACAGCCCAATGCCAACCCAGGGCTACCTAAGTGGGACCAGAGTCTTTTTCAACATATATTCTTGAAACTGATGTCCCATATCTGTCCTAGCTAAAGATATAGAAAAGCCTCGTGTGCCGTGAGATGTGGGCATGACAGTGGCATCTCCTCTTCCACCCCAACAACTGGATCCACTCATGCCCTAAAACATGTCATTTCACTACACTTCTTGTTATATCAGCTTTTATTGTTCCACATTCTGTTGGCCATGAAACAATCCAATCTTTTAAAAAAGAAATAAAAAAGTGCAAAAAATGGAATTTGTCTCTATGACTGAAGAACACCAGAGTTTTACCAGGAAAATTTTGATAAATAAAGGTCCTTGTCCCCACCCTGCCTTGCCATTTGTAGTTTCCCAGTTCCCTTAATGCCTAATCTTCAGTCGCCATGAAACCAGATGGTTAAACAATTAGATAAATCACGGGCATTGCTTACTTTGTCTCTTCTGTTAGCACCAAACAATAAATCTCACAACTTTCTTGCCACGAAAGCGACAGTGAATGCCCAACCCCAGCTCAGCAGCTGGACTCCTATTTCCTGGGCCAGCAGAAGATAGAAAATATCACATTTCTACCTCATTCGACCCTTTCAATATCCCTGTCACGCTTCATTGCTTTACAAGGAATCATTTCACTGTTGCAACAAAGATTACAGGGAATCTAACAGGTAAGGCCCCAAGCAAACATGGAGCAGAGCAGATCCAAACAGGAAGCACAAGGACTTCATGTCTTATCTGCTCCCCATCTTGGCATTTCTAACCACAAGGACTGCCCTGCTGACAGCCCTGCCTGTCCTCAGGCAATGAATCTGTAATAAGATATACACACACAACAAATAATAGAGGTGGTTTGTTGTGTTTGGGGTTTGGGGTTTTTTTCTGAAAAAGTATATACCAAGGTAATTAAATTGCTAACATGATGGATGGCCTCATTTTATATTTGAATTCAAAGTGACTTGCTATAACATATAAAAAAGTGACTTGCTGCAAAAAAAGGATAATGATATAACTTGCACTGAAATAGAAATATGGATATTTTCCTTGAATTCTGAAGAATCAAGCTTTGATGCTCTTGTAATGACACTGTATAGCATTTTGATGTTTTACCCCAAACCCTAGAGCATTTTGGAGGTTTTAAGTCACTCAAAAGTAGAGAAACTGAAGTACTGTGAGATTTCAATGTATTTCAGATAACATAGGAAAAAAAAACCTTAGAAAAAAAAATCACAATAACCTGGGAAGGTTAATTAATTCAAGTACTTAATTATTTAAGTACTGGACCTTATAAAAGCCCTGCAAAATAAGATATTGTGTATGGCTTTGGCAGCAACATCTGTAGTTAAAGTTGTACAAATTCCCATTTACAGATCTCATTTTCACCTGTACTGACCTAAAGTTATTCAAAGAGTACCATATCAATACCACTGTCACATCATCATGATATGGGAAAATTGTCTGATTTCCTCACCCCTCTTTCTTTCATCCCACAGGAAAAAAATAAGAAGCACTGACCAGCAGCTAAAAATATTTCAGAATAGCTTCAGGACTTCCACAGTGCCATTAAACAAACTAAGGATTTGATGTCATGTTTGAAGGCCTCTATTAATGGGAAGTTTGGGTTGTAATGCATTATAATTTAGGAGGTCTAACTTTGCATTTGTTCTCTTTCTGTGAGAAATTTGTGATCCATACTGTAAGCTGTGGAAGCATTGGCCAGCAGCCATGAAAGTATTAAATGTAAATGGCTTGTTACCTCAGCAGTTATTTGCTGTGCAGCAATGCTGGGTTTAAAAATCCACTCCAAAACCCTGTAAATCCTGGGGTATAATTTCTTGCTTTTGCCTGACACTCATAGAGTTAACAGGCAAAACATTTCAATAAAACTTCCATACAAAGGAGCTAAGATGTTAAAAACTCACTGTTCACATCTGTTCATCATTTCATTGTGTGGCCACACGTTAGATAACCGTGCGTACTCGCAAGAGCACAATACCCAGCCCTGACCTCAGCTGTGACATCAAACAAGCACACAGGGGAATTATTCCAGGCTTTTGGCATCAGTGTGGTTGACTTTCAAAAGGGGGGAGCAGAAAAACTCTGCCTGATGAGTGGTGAAACTGCAGGATTAGCAACCAACTTTTATCAGCCCTTTGCTGTGGGTTTTTTGCAATAGGAAAATGTGAGCAAGTAAATAGGTCCATCCCCTAAAATTAGGCCAACATCATAACAGGGCAGTTAACTAACCTGTAATTACACTGTCACTTGCATTAACTCCATCACCCGCTAATAGAGTAAGTTATAGTGGAAGCAGCCAATGTTGTTAGGAGGGTTATTTATTTTATGCCCTAATTAATCAGTAGTGACACTGAACCACATCCTTCCTCCTTCCTCATTATTTAAATCACCCATTTATATGGATGAGCCTCTTTGCTTTGTGCATTTCATTAATGCCTCCACATGCTCCCACAAGGAAAGTGGCGGGCGCTGTTCCGGCGAGGGGGCAACAGAAACGCCTGGAGGGTGCTCTGCTCTCCCAACCTTTATTCCCTGGGAAGGGCAGGGGGAAGTCAATGGGGTTGAGTGTCTGGGTTCTCAGGAGTCTGGTCCTCTCACAGAGAAAAGGAAGAAGCAGCTTCCCTGGGCTGGCCCAATTTCAAGTGTTTGCTACTTGAGGAGACAGAGCAGGACATCTTTTGGGAGGGCATTGCCACACAAGGAAACCTTTGCTGCAAGGCAGGCACATGCTTAAGTGATTTACTGAATCAAGGTCCTGATCCTAAAATTGGAAGTGACAGGTAGAAGTTCCCTTACCCGCCAATCACCAGTCCTGAGGCTGCAAGTGAAATAGAGAAGCAAAAACTACTTGGTCTGCAGGATGGAGATCAAAGCATGGTGGGCTTAAATTTACTAGAAGACAACTTGGAAAAGTAAATTCAGAGTATCTTCTGCAGGGCTTTATGTAGGGGTACACAGTCTCTTATAGTTCCCCTAAACTTTGGGGGGTTTTTTTGCCTCCATGTTTTTAAGGGTTTACCTCTGCAGTACTTCATAGCAGAGCAGCCAAATCAGTCTGAATCAAAGTAGTTTTAATGGAACAGTTTAAAGCAATTTTTTTTTAACACTCATTTATTTTACACTGCCCTTTTCTCAAGTTGTTTCTGAGGGCACACCTCCCAGGTAGACACTTGCTGCTGCACACCTGTAGACTCTGCAGAGCTACTTGAAAAGGCTACCAGAATTCTTTAAGTGACTACTAACTTGTTCAAACAAAATGCACAGATGGTCTCACATTAATGACTCTCACCTGATGCAAGCAGCCTCCCCAAGGCTCTCTTGGAAGGTCAACAAGGAGATGGGGAAGCCTGGCTGAGCACCAGGACAGAGCCAGTCTGGGCCCCCAGGAGACACCAGCTCAAAATTTCCATGCTCTGCTGCCCTCCCTGGCATCACAGCTAAAGAAGTCTAACCTTGAAAAAACACCCCAAACCTCTTTAAGTTGTTATTCTGCTTCCTGCCTTCAACACAAGCAGCTCCTGACACAGTTCAGTCACTTCCAAAGTGGGGCTGAGGTCTGAAAATTCAAAACTCACAGGGGATGGAGAGAAGGATGCATAGCCACGATTGAGAAAGCTTTAATGGTGCAGCATTGTCCAAAACCAGCTTAGGAAGATAATGGATAATCTTGCACCCCAGAGGAGCAAAATCTGAGCCCAGCCCATTCAGGATTCCCAATATCCCCTCCAGGATGTCCAAGAGCCTCTGACTCCTCTCCAGACCCACACCGTGCTGCCCGGGGCAGGGACACCTGGAAATGCAGGCTCATAGGTCAAACTGGTTATTGACAGACTCTGCAAGCTGCTTTTTCTAAAAGAAGACAAATGGCACAAGGCTGTGCATACTTTACTTGAGTAAAGCTCAAACACAGCTTTGGTGGGCTTTCAGAGGACAAAAACCAGTTGCATGATTTACTTCAAAGCTGACAAACGTGATCCTACTTGCAACAGTAACAAAGGGATTTTTATAACTTCGGGAATTTTTAACCTGGAGTAAACTGAGATGATCTAGTTCAAGAAAATATTTTAAAACATTGTGAACTGTATTATTAATTTGGATAACATTCTTGTTTTGGATGAGACATGTACAATGTCACCAGTGCAGCTTTCAAGCAGCAGGTCCATGCCATCACTGGTAGCTGCAAACCAACACAACTCTCAAAAACGAGGAAACATTATCCAGTGCCACATTCTGAAACCAAAGGCCATGTACAGCTCCATTAACTTGTGGTTCAAGGCCAATAATTAAGCCATCCAGGTTCCATCCAAATATTTTTCTGACTCCTCAAAGATTTTGCCAAACCATGAACTAATTTTCACCACGAAGGTTTTCTTGGATCTAGCACATATTTGGAGACAGTTGCTCACTCGGCAGAGCTCCAGGGGCTCTTGAAACCTTGTGGTGCAAACTAGTCAAAAGTTGCCAAGTGTGTATTGTCCCATGAAACCTGGTGTGTCAGAAACCATATAAACCAAACCAAAGCTGTACAACTTTTCCATGGAGTTTGTACCAAAAGACATGCAAGATCCTGTTGCCCAGACTGTGAAATGTTGCTCAGACAAATCAGATTTTGTCCATCCTTCCCTGTTACCTTCTGACTGTGAAGGAGGCCTTGGCCAGAATTTTCCCCTTTTTTTATTTTGTGTGAAAGCCCTTATCTTAGGTGTTTATTAGCAAAGAGAAAAATGATGAGTCTTCAGTGGGTGTCAGGATGTTGATCCTTCCTGGCTAAAGCCCAGGAGTTTATTTTGCATGTCCCATCACACTCTGTCTTTTAATTCCCTTTTTTCCAGTTACAAAGATCTGGGCATTTAAGGTGTATTACTATTAGAGCACACAAAATCTACTACACAAATGAATGTCCACTTAAACCATCTGACAAAGAAAACATTTAAGGTCTGACATCTTTTGGAGCAGAGCAAAAATCAAAAACTCTGGGACCAATCAAGTGCCCCATCCTGCTCTCACTTCAGTCAACAGCATTGGTCCCAATGGCTCAGCGCTGACAACTATGAGAATTGCCAAAGAAATGCACATTAATTATCATTACTGTGTCTGTTATTGTATAACAGACTGTGATTCTGTACTTTATCTCCAGGACCATTATCTCCTGCCATGTGATCTAAGTGTTGATACTGCTAATGTAAAGGAACACAGAACAGTAGTCATTTATCCTGCAAAAGACCTCGTGCTTTTCTTGTTCTATCAATCATTAAACAAGTAATGTCTTTTGTGTTATTGCCTTGACATTCATTAACACTCACGTCACAGGAAATCTTTGCAATTAAAAACCTTATTGACGATCTGTGGTTGTTTCTCATTGGCGTGTAACAAGCAAGATAATAAAAAATGAAAACAATAGTGTTATCATAGATAACTGAGGAGGTTTTTCCTTTTTCTTTTTGTACCTCAACTATTTTAACGTTGCTGGTCTCTTTTTTAATTTGAACATGGGCTCGAGGGCTCTGAATGCTGGCAAACTGCTTTTTATCAGCCCTGAACATCTGAACACCCCTTTGACACTGATCCTGTGTGACCAGCTTTTGTGGAAAAACTCAGCCTTGGAAAAGTCGGGCTATATGAGGATAAGACAAAAGTTTCTCCCTCCGTGCTATTCTGCTCCTCAGAGACTGTAAGGACCAAACAGTGGCACAAGAGCACTGTGCTTTGCCCACTGTCCAAACCAGGCACCAGAGTGGTTTCCACACTGCTGGTGCTGCCCTGAGCTAACACCCTGCAGGGGATGGAGAGAGGTTTGCAGGGAACCTTTAGAGGACACACAGAGGGCTGGGATGGACTGCAGGTGACCAGCAGCTTGGGGAATCTCCTGAACATGGCTTTTGACTTTGCTTTCTGCTGTCTCCAGAACCACCCTCCCTTTTTACATGCACGCAGAGTCTCAGAAATTTAGGCTGGTTAATCCGGATGCTTTTTTTCTATTGGAAAAAAAAGGGCCAAAAACCTTCTGATCTAGCAGCTGGCTGCTGGGAGGCACCAGAGGTGAATTTGCATGTGCTGTGACCTTATCTGTGCTTCCCTGCCCTGTGGGACAGGGCACATTGCAGCACTCACACTAAAGTGCTGTCTCTGGAGCTGAGTCTGTGCTTCCTGCAAACCCAGATTCCTGTCTGACTCGGGCCCCCTGGTCTGAAAGGTGCCTTCTGGAAGATAATAAGCACAACCTCAATTCCCACAGACATTGACATAATTGAAAAATTAGACCATTAGGCTCTTACATTCTTACAGGGTGTTTTAATTGCAGTCCATATATCTTGAGCAAATTTACTGAATGCTCCATCTACACAGAGGTAGCTGAGAAGTGAGGGCAAGTCTCCAACTCTGTTACAGAATTCAGACAGGATAAAAATACTAAATCAGAATCATCCTTGCCTTATTTTACTTCTACATTACAGTGCTGGAATTCCTGAAGGCAGAGACACTAAGGCCAGGAGGAACAATTAACAAATTTTGCATCTGATATTTTGCTTAATATCACAATTTTTGTGTTTCTGCTCTGTGAGCATGCTTCAGATTTAACCAACACTAGAGCAAGAATTAGAGCCATTCACTTAGAAACTCTATGCCAATGAATAACAACAGGGGTAGGCTTCTGTGTACATCCATATCTTTTGATAATAACCAGAAGTGAAAGCAAAATTCTGGAAATAACTCCATGGTTTCTGATTCTCAAATGTAGTAGTCTTTCTTTGAAGCCTAGAACTGCATTTATGATCAGCCAGGGTGCTAACATGCACACAGTGCATTTGACATAGAAGCAGACTGCCTTCTGTTGGGCACCAAAGCAGTTAAATAAATTCCTATCTTTTCCTTTTTCTGGTAATTTAAGCATTAGTAGTGTTGATACCAAATCTAGACTGCCCATGGCTTTTCTTTTGACATCAACAGTAATGTTCTTAGAAGCAATCAAATTTATAAAACAATCCAACAAAAAAGCAATATAACAAAATATGACAAGTATATTTTTCTGAAAATTTAAGTGGAAGAAATTATTTGATATGTTAAAGGTATTTACATAATTCATATTTTATGCCACTGAATAATTTTTTCTCCTATCCTGTAACATATACAACCAAGTGATTAACAAAACTTCATAATCAAAATAAGTTATTTCTGCCTTTTGTATTTGTTCTTGTTCATCAAACTCAATAAGAGAACAGATTTTGCAGATCTGAGACCAACAGCAACATTCAGTAAATCAATCTGACAGCAAACCCTGCTCTCCCTTGGTGTCTCCACAGTTACTCAACTCTGTGCAGGCCAGAACATCACCATTTTTAACACAACCTTTCAAGGCCATCTAAACTTTTACAAGGCTTTTCCAGCATTATATTTTTGAAATCTTAAGCAAGCCTTAGGAGATATTCTTACCACAGAAATAAATTTTAAAAATAATACATACTTTAGGAATTCTCTAGGAGATAAAATGTAGAACTTCATACAGAAAAGGTCACCTGTCCCACTGCCACTGATGGACTGGCTTCACACCCAAAACAGGGCTGCTGCGGGGAGCAAATGTACTTTTTCCTGTTAAACCAAATGAAATCTCAAACAACTATTTTCCCTTCTGACCAGGACACAGATCCTTGTACCACCTACAGAAAGTCTTTTTATCTCCCTGCTCATCAGTTGCCCATGAGTAATGCAACGAGCATGTTGGACAGAAATAAGAGACCTCAGGTATTTGGGCATTAAATGGATGAGCATTGTGGAAAAAGTGTATTGTGAGGGGAATGTATAATGCAAACAGGGATGAGATAAGAGATATCTGATTCACACAGATTATGCCTTTTGTGCCCAATATATGGGTGGCTAGCAGGTCACTGTGCAGGAATTACAAGTAATATAAGCGGGCATGAGGAAGCAATATTTTCACTTGAAAGGACTTGTAGAGGGATGAGAGAGAATTTGCATAAAACCAATACAGAGCAGATGGGAATGGACAAGCCTGCTGGTATCAAACACATGCCAAAGGAAAATTACAGAACAAGGAAGTTATTGTTGATAGCACTTCGATATCCTAACCCTATATGAAACCAAGAAAACCTCTAAATCCACCAGAACAATCACCTCAAGGGTTTAGCAAAAAGCCCCAAGTTTCTGCTAGAAAAATATCACATTACTGGTGACAAAAGCCTTATCATGCTTGTCCACTTTTAGTTGCTTTAGAAGGCAAAATATCTATATATGGGGAAAAAAAAAAAAAAAAAAAAAAAAGAGTTGAGGCTAAATGCAAAGGTTACTGCTGTATTAATGTGTGTCATCTACTTGCTATTTTTTCTAATTTTGTTTTGTGAATATGAGAAAAGGCAATCAATGCCAGAAATATCTTTTCTGACAGCAAATATTTGGGCAAGTTTATTGTCTTTAGCCATACACCAGACCTTTAAAAAAAAAAAAAAGAAAGAAGAAAAATAAAAGGAAATTTGCTCTAGATTCAAAGAAGGTTGCAAAGAAAAGTAAATGTTATGTTGATAAGTATCAGTATTCTAGAATTACGACCAGTCCAAGGTGTTTTCAGAGGCATGTGTCAGAGGCAATGGTAAAAAGCAGAGAAATATGTAGGCAGAAGTGTGAAAGAAGTCTGGGCAGAGGTGTGAAAATAGTTTATAGTTTATTAGAAAAGAGGCAAGAACACAGAACCTTTCCCAAGCTGCAGCTGCCCAGCTGTGCCTTGCTCTGAGCAAGACCTTCTGCTGAGGTTATTCTGGGAAGCTGGTGCCTCTCAAGTGCCATGGTCCCTTCGTGGGACCCTTGGAAGGAGGGATGGATGTTAGTGGATCTATTCAAATGATCGTGTTTAGAAGAGAAATGTGCAGGTCACTCCCTCCTCTGCAACAGCAGACTAATTTTATTCTGTCTGTACTCTAGAGGAATCAAATGCTTGATGGATGGAGCCTAAGAAAATCTTAATTCAGGTGGAGAATTGTAACACAATAACCCATGAGTAATTTGTTATAGAGAGACTGGGTGCTGGGAAATGCTGGGGGAAAGAAGGAAGCTGAAAGTTAGGAATTGGGTAAAGGACAGGCTGTGCTCCAGCAGGCACTGAGGAGTGGTTTTGACTGAATCCCTACAATGATGCCACGTTGACAAACCTCTTCTCCCATCATACTCATGGTGGAAGAGAGGCCTGTGAAGCTCCAGGCATTGTTACACTCATTTTTCCAGTAATACAGAGCTATGGAATAAAACTTCAAACAAAGCAGCAGCAGAGATGACCAGGGATGTAGTTAAGCAAAGATTTGGTGCTCATATGGCCTGAGAACCGATTTGTGAGGAACATTCCTCAATCCTTCCTGGCCCTGACACAATTATACAGATGTCTTAGAGTGCAACCAAAACCTTTTAATACCGACATGGTAAGCTGAGACACCACTTGACAGTGCTGAGTTTCAGCCTGGCCGTTCACAAAGGCTGAGCATACCTCTGCACCTCAGCACCCGAAACCCAGAATTGCATTTCTGCTGGATGACACTTCAGTGGTGACAGACATTAATAGCCCTGTTAAGCATAGATAACACAACGCCACCTCGGTGTCTCGCTACGAGCCCTTGCCAGTAATGAGCTTTAAAGAAACAATGACTCACGGTAATACGAATTGTCACAAGATCTCACAGAGAGGGATATGAGACAGCTCAGGGCTGGTGGCACTCAGCCTGCCCCTGTACCCTGCAGCACACCTCTTCTCACGGGCAGATGAAGGCACAGATAATGCAACCAGGATGAACAGACAACTGCGTTCGCGTCCCGTGAATCACACGGAGCCTTCCATCCCCCTTCCCAAACAGTCCTGCTTCACTGCCAATAAAGTTTCAACGGTTTTTTGGCACTGCCTGCCCTCCCAGCAACTGCTTCCCTGAGTTTCTTCCCTTTTTCCTCCCAGATGCTGCGAGTCCCAGCTCTGCCATGTGCCCACAGTGGTCACCAGCCACACGCTCTGATGGGACCTGGTTCTCCAAGGTGGCAGAAAAAACTCTCCTTAGGATTAAACAAAGGGCAGCGTTTTATTGGTGAAAAAAGCCCTCTGCTCACACTCTTCCAAGTACTTCTGCCCCAAAGGCTGTATTTCTTAATTAAAACCAGGCATTTTCTTACCTGCAGCACCGAACACCTTGGCTCGGAAACTCAGCCCGTCCTTGTGCAATCAGGGCTCAAGCCATCATATCCAGGTGTGGCACAGAGCAGGGCTGGCTCCAGATCTGTGCACCAGCTCCACCGTGCAAACAGGTGAAAATACTCAAATCCTCACAAAGGAAGAAAATACTGGCAGCTTTTGTAAGGAATATTGTAAAATATCTTACTGAGTGAACAGCAGCTTGGGAGCAATGTTTATGACAGAGCTATAAACTCTTGAACAAATTAAAAGGATTTACAAGAGTAATTTTAAGTCTCAAGTCAAGCCTACTGAAAGGAGAGAAAGGATTCTCCCAGGGTCAGGAAGAAATTATAAGCACTGTACTTGTAAAAGAGGCTTTAGTATCACTTCTTGCCCTGCCTATTAAAAAAAAAGAAAAATTATCCTTTCAGTTATGGCAATGACTGCACAGGAAGATCATTCCTTATCTCCTCAGTGCTTCACCTGGCTCTTTTATAGACCCTTTGTTCTTGTTTCAGCTCACCTGTTACAAGAGGCCTTTTTTTTTCCCCCCTCATTTTAATGACCCAACACTTCAGACTCCAGATTTTAACTCTATCTCAGAGATCTGAATTCAAAGCCTCCAGCCAAACTGTTTAAAGTTCAATGGGCTTGCATACATACTTTAAGCTGGAATTAGCATTTTTTTATGCCCATGTTGCTTTCTGTCAATATCCACTTGTTTCATCACTGGGGACATGGATGAAAACCTCAACAACTAACCTGAGATCTGCAAAGATCTGCATTTCTTGTTTGGCTTTAGTATGAGTGCCCAAACTCCTGCTTTATTTGCAGAGATCTGTGCCACTGAGTGGTGATCAGTGAAAACTTGTGACTATGAAAATTTCTTATTGCAATATGAAATTAAGGAATTATTTAAGATAAGAGAGCTGTCTGAACACACTGCTGAAAGTAGTGGGATCAACATCCACTGGTTAAGGCAAAGTGGCCTGAGGATGTTAACCAGGGTCTGAGCTGGAAGAATGGGATGGAAAAGTTCTCTGGAATCCAATCAGGAAGGAGGAGTTACCTAGCAGATGTCCATGGAAAATATTAGGATTGCCTAAAAGCATGGAAAATAATACTGAAGACTATAAAAGATGACAATTGCCCCTTCTGTGAATTTTTAAACTCTCCTGTAGGTATTCTATTGCTCCCCATTAATTCCCAGAGGATCAACCCAAGCCCCTTTCAGAAGGAGCAGTAGCCCAGGCATCACCATGTGGTGTTTCAGTCACAGGAACTTTTATCTGAATGTACACAGAAGGGCAAGGTACATGCCAGAGCTGCTCTGAGCACATAAACCATGCAAGGCTCCTTTTCTACAAACCAGGAGGAAAACTATCAGCAAACAAAGATTCTCCACACTATTTTTCACAGGATCTGTCCACTGAAAAACCCCTGCAATTCTTATTCTTTCCCACTAATGCAGACTGGATAGTAAATGGAGAAAGAAAGATCTCTCCAGACACTTTCCCTTTATATCTCAAAAGGAAATATTAATCAAGCAAAAGATGGGAAATTATGACACCTAGCTGCTAAAGTTCAGCCCCAGAGGCCAGCTCAGAGCTGATCACAGGGTACAGGTGACTATCCATCAACTGACCTATCATAACACACATTAAAATGTCTGGGTTAATCAGGACAGTAGCCAAGAACAATATTTTTCTGCTGACTTTCATAACAGCAGGTACAAAAGCAATCCCCTTGAAACACTGGTCTGCAGTCACAACTAAATTTGATTAACTAAACAAAATTCCGAATATGATTTAAACCAAATTATACCATCTCCTCCCTGCACACCAAGTACAGGATGGAGGATGCTTTGCACAAAGTGGGGAGGGTATTGGATCTGCAGAGTTTTAGGTCTGAGCTGGAAAATGCACAAAAATCTGAGCTTAACTCCTGGGTTGCTACCTGTAATTGCATCAAAAAGCAGAAAGTGAGATTGAAGGTTACTTTATCACCACCTGATAGTGAAGTGGAATCAGTTGTAAGTATGGTTGTGATAACTTGTGGAATCAGTTAATGTGGGTGAGGAAGACTATCTTTATGGGACTATTATAAATTGCACCACTTACTCAATTAGCAAAAGACCAGTGTGACTTTGTGCTCTGCCCATGTCGAACTTGGCACGAGGAAATGATAAAACCCTTTTATTGCTCCCAGTAAAGATAGCTCACATCTGTGGGACTACTTCCTCCTGAGGATCTCCAGGCCACTTCTCCCAAGCCTTGGTGCCCACAGAGTGGCCCATCAGGGCTGGGGTTTATCCTCAGCAGCCCAGGCAGGTGAGGCACAGAGCAGTGTGACTCAGGCACACACAGGATGTCATTAATCAGGGCCACCTTAATCAGCCCAGGGCGTTAATCAGAGCTCTGCACTTGCCCCTGTTTCTCCCCAGCCCTACACCAGGGGCTCCTCATCATTCCCACACCCAAAAATGTTAACTGGATCCCCTTTCAGCATTGAATGGGTCTGTGCCTGTCAGTGGAGTTCCCAGGGGAGGAAAGCAGGTTTTTTTCAGTTTGCAGGTGGGTGGGTAACACTGCCAGGGAGGAGACACAGGGCTGGTGTCACCAGCCCACGAGTGACTCACAGGCACTGACCCAGAGCCAGCACCACCAGCTCAGCACCCAGACAGTCCTAAAGGGAGAGATTTTATTAATATTTTATTTTCTGCAGGGAAATTATACCAGTGGCACCAGTGGGAACAATAGGCCTTGGCTCAGTCCTGAACTCAGTGTCTGGAGCAGGTTTTTCAAGCACGTGCTTGAAGGTTTTACTGGAGGAAACCTAAAAATACCTAGTTTCAGTAAAACTTATTTATAAGCACCTAGCTAGTAAGGATTTTTTCTGCCAGCATGTGAACTAATTTATGATCTATAAAAGTAACAACTATAAGCACAATAAATTACTCATTTATTCTACAAAATCAAATCTCCTTATCAATGAGTACTCTCACTGCCACTGATGTATGCATTACTCCTGCTCTTTACTTGGAGTGGTTTTGTGGAAAGGATCATTATATAATTAAATGGCTGTAGACAGAAGTGTGTGCCACAGCAAGCTCTGGAAGAGAGACATTACATTTAGTTATGTCAGTTAGTGGAAGGAAATTTCCCAGCTTTGCATCAAAAAAGTAAAAAGAAAAAAATTGAAAAAAATCTAAAATTTGTCAGGCAGATGATGGATTGTTCTAACATAATACAGGGAAAGAAGAGCTGGGGATATATTGTATACAATGGCTTTGGTTCAGAGGGTCTGCAGCAGCAAGCACAACAATGGAACTTTTAAGTTCTGTATCTGTAAACCAAGTGGAAAGCAGAGAAACCTTCCATCTCAGATGGATGAACTGTTTACCCAAACAGAAAGAAACACATTCTCATATGTGTCTCAAATTCTCATAAATGGCAATACAGAGATGCACAAGGTGATAGTCCAGGATGTGGACGAGGACAGATTGATGGTGCCTAGTTCCCAAAAAAGGCTGGTGCAGCCCTGAGCAAACAGCCTGGGCTGGCTGCTGCTCCCTCGGAGCCCAGCCATAACTCCTGAGGCCCAGACTGATTTCCATGCCATGATTTCCATGCCGTGATTTCCGCTGGCAGAAACAGGATCCAGGCATGATTCATAGCGAGGTGTCCAAAGCGATTTTCGGGGATGCTCCAGATGGCACAGGCTGGGCTGAGCCCATGGGGCCGCCAGGCTGGAGAACCACAGGAGGGATTCATGACACACACAGAGCCCCAGGCACATCCCTGTGCCAGCTCAGCCCCCAGCAGGGCCAGATCCTGTCCCCCAGCCCCACATCAGAGCCACCATCCCTGACCCAGCCATGGTCACCCAGGGCACCCCAGCCCCGCTCCCGGCTCTGCTCACACCCAGAGCTGGAGGAGGGAAGGGTGGTGCTTTTCTCTCCAGTTTCTCTGGAAGTGTCTGCATGGCATTAAGCACATTCTTTTCTCTGGCGTAGTTTTCCCATCTGGGAAGAGGCAAGGGGGGATAAGACTTAATTTTGTGAGCGTGTCAGAAAACATAACACTTTTATGTGTACCCAGTAATTTGAGATCCCGGGATAATAGTGCAGAGAATTATTATTATTATGACAGAAGGCATTTTTACTTCTAATGCAGAAGGAAAACAAATAGCAAGAGAGTGAGCTTGGAGATCTAACATTAATTTTCTTTTTATTTTTAAACTTTCTAATTTTTCAATAATTGAGACCACAGATGTTCACTTCCATATGTGCAACAACCCAGTTCCAACCCCTCCAGAAGACTGATTGCCAGGGAAGAAAGAGTATACTAAGCAAAAACAAAGAAAAAATATTTAAATAATAATAATAAAAATGTTGATACTTCTGTAATTTGCAATGATTTTCTCAAACCAGCCAGAATGGGGAGAAGCATTTGACAGAGTCTGGGCTAAAAGCCATGGACAGTATCCACTGCTTAGTGTTGTATAATTTACAAACTCCTGTTCTTTCAACAACTCCTCAGAAAATGAGATTGTTAAGTAAATATATAGCACAAAAACAACTCAGGAGAACAGAGCAACTCCTTTATATCATTCAAAAGGTGGTGGCCTCTGTGAGAGAAAACAGTTTGCCAGAGCTAGAAGAACATCAAACAAATCAAACAACATGAAAGCTATGAAAAAAATTTGCATGCCTTTTTGCACAGTAACCTCCTCTGCGGTGGTATGTGATACAGAGATAGGTCCTTACATGCATCTGCCATCCAGGGACACAGATTTCATGTGACTCCCCTGGGCTCTGACAATATCACATTACAAAAGTGACAGTAATTGAGAAACACGTTGGAGAAAGGTGTGTTCGTGTTTCTGAGGCTGCTCATGCTCCTGGACTACAACTTGCTGGTTATTCTGGGGATTTTATTCATCAGACAGAAAAGAGCTCCCAAATCAGTGGTCCAAAACCTGGCTCTTGTGGGTGAGAGTGGTTGCATCCCACCATCCCCAGGGAATGAGCCTGGAGCAGAGCACTGGGACAAGTGTGTTACCTTTGCCACAGCTGGGTCAGGAAACTTAAGAAATTGCTCCTTTATTAAACATATTAGAGACTCAGCCTTGTTTGCTTACTGATATCCTTGAAGGAAGGGAATACAAAGATGAGGGTGTGAATGCTATCTGCTATATCACCACTTTCAGGCTGCTAGGACAGTTTTATTTGCTTTATAGTAATTCATTGCCAACTTCACACATAAAAGTTAAACACGCTTCTTAAATGATAACACTCAAAAGACAGTTTTCAGAAGGACAAAAAAAAATACCCACCAGAAGGCAAATGTCTACTTAAAAGGGGTTAGGTGGAGGTTACAGAAAAGTGCTCCCAGCTTTGTTTCTCCTTCCCAGGTTTATTTCTCCTGGCTGTTCCAGTAAATGGGGTGACCTTGGCCACCCCAAGGGACGCACAGCTTTGCCTTAGCAAAGCCTGGGGTGGGATACGCACCCAAAAAAAGATAGGACTGTGCAGGAGTTAATTCCCCTCTCCCTGTGGCCCCTGAGAGCTGTCCCTGTGCTCATCCCAACCTACTGGTGGCTCCTCCCTGCTCCTCACTTTGCCCCAGCAAGCACATGGTGAGAGCCTTGATGCCAGTGGGCTCCAGACCAGCCATTAAATGCTCTGTTTTCTCTAGTGGTGGCAAGAACAGCTTAAAAAAGCTTTGCTTAAATGGAGTTATGAAAATATCAGCCACTGATCCAGAAGTTCTCAACAATCCAGTGATGCAAGGTCACTCCTAATTGCCTCCATCTTTCCTATTCTCTCTCCAGAGAATAATTACCTCAAGAAACAAAGTCCTGGTTTATTTTACTAAGATCCAGAAATTCCCTGCTTTTATAACAACAAGCAACTCCCCTCTTCTTCCGCTTTGGACTAAGGAGAATATTACCACTGTCAGTTATATGTGGGGAACTGTTAACCCTTAGCATTCACGTGGTGAAAAAATAAACTGCAGAAATAATCACCTTGTGTTTAGAATTACTCAATACTCTTTAAACAATGGCTCGTTTTGCTTGTTTGTAAATAGGAACAAGAATATGCTTCAAAAGCATTTTTTCTGTACATTAGCGTGATAAAAACTCTGGAATTGTTGTCTTAGAGCAAGGAACAGCATTTCAAACTTCCCTTTTGATTTTTTCAAATTTAAAAGCAAGAGGGATTATGAAGTTAAAGCAGCCTAAACACTCAGGTTTAGACAGCAGAGCTACACCACTCAATCACTATGCTGGGCTCATGAGGAATTTGAAGACTGGGTAGTAAGTGTAAAGTGGAATTTAAATTTGGTCCTACAGTCCAGAGTGACTGACTTAACTGAGTTCTCACTATTGTCATAGAATAATTATTACTATTGTATTACAGATCTACAGTGTTAAACTTTATACTGGGCCAAAGCAAACCTCACACAATCTTTTTAAGAACAGCTTGGGAACAACCTGCAAAGACAGCTGCTCCCAGCAGAAAGGATCAGAGAATTGCTAAGATTGGAAAAGTCCTCTGAGATCAGTGAGTCCAACCATTAACCCAGCACTAAACCATGTCCCTAGTACCACATCTACACATCTTTTATATCCCTCCAGGGATGGTGATCCAGCTACTTCCCTGGCAGCCTGTTCCACTGATATCCTTCAGCAGCTTTTTGATCTGCTCCACCTCTGTGTCAGTCCAGCCACAGGAGTAACTGGCTTTGTACCTCCAGCTCCAGCCTGGATTTGGACAAAAATTGGCAGAAAGCTATAAAAAAAAAGTTTTATAAGCATTTCTGACAGGGCTAGGAAGTCCCAAAGTCTCAGGAAAAAGCCTGTTGCTTGTCTTCACTGTAATAGTGCTGAACAGGGGCCTGAGATACAGGTGCAAAGAAATCCTGAAATACCAGGAAAATCAAAGGGAGGAGTTTAACTGAGAGAGATTTCTCCTGTTCCTTTGAATAAACTCAATTGCAAATTAATTTATTCTTTTTCTTAGCTACTCAATTTGCAGTGCAATTTTGCAGATTCTGTAAGTTATTTCAGGTAGACCACCATACTCTAAGTGGTCTGCCCAAAAAGAAACCAAAATGAATTTTTGGAGCTTATTCATGGCCTAGACAAGTTTCCCATTCATAAAAGTCCCATAAGAGGCTTCAGAAATGAGGATTTGAAGGAAACAGATGCACTCTGATCAAAACCACGAGATCCTGAGTAAATCTGATTTTTTACAGATAAAATGATAATAAAAATCAAACATTAAATTTCAAAAGCATAAATAAAAAATAAAAACTCTTGCATTTCAGTCTGAAAGTATATATTAACAACAGAATATCTACTTCTCAACATGAGTTGAGATAAATTCTGTTTCACAAGAGAAAAGGTAACAATTGCTCAAAGAAAAAAAAAGACAAAGCAACCCCCTCTGTGGTGTTTAATGTTTTTTTGGTCAGTCTCTCTCCTTTCTTAAGCAGAATGAACAGACTGGAAAAAGAAGCTGTTACCCTGAATCACCAGTGCTTTTTGGAAGATTTTGTACCCAAATGCTGCTCTTATTTCCAGGAGGAGCTCTCACTTGACATTACAAGCCCTTCCTCTGCTCCAGGCAGCTTTCTGCTTTCTGGGCTGTTTTCTTCCCTTTCTTTTCTCAATCTACTTAATATCATCCCTTCTGCAAATCCACTCAGGAATTCTGAAGCGTGATCACTATGGTATAAAAGTACTTTTAAGGGTAATTCCTCGATCACCTGCCCTCAGAACAGATTATTTTCTGTTGAATGCCTAAGCACCTCTGTGCTGTGCCCCTCTCCAGGGCATTCATGGATCCCTAAGAAAATAATGGCACAGCACAGAAGCACTGATATCACAAATTAGCTCTCCCCCAGGTGAGGAAGAAGAGAGTTCATTAAGTTGATCACCAACCACTGTAGCCAGCTATTCATGACAGCTTTTATTAACAGTAACCTTCTGTATTCTTTTGCTTTTGACTTTCTAACAATGCCTCTTTCCAAGGTAACATCTTCCATGTGTAACTTGAAGCCAGAGAAACATTTTTACAAATAAATTTGATAACAGACTTAATCAACTGATTTGCAGGTTGGACAACTATTTTAAAAACCCTTTGCATCATGTGTCTGGAAGAAACGGTGTAAGGTCAAGGTTTGGAAGGTGAGGTTGTGAACATTCCTACAATGGGAGGTCAGAGAAACTAGGAACCTGCACAAGTGGGACAGTGAACATGAAAATTTTAGAGCTTGATAGAGATAGCAATGATTTTAGGAATGCAGCACCCAGTAAGACAGGCAAGAATTAAGTTTAGACTGGAAGACTACAGGGCAGACACATGAACAGAAAATCTGACAGGTACAGGGACCTGCAGGAAGGAGGGTACCTTGGATCAACCTTTCCTTTCAGTCTCAAAAGCCCCTCCAAATCCACAGTGATGATTCCCTCCAGAAAGAAATCAAGAGGACAGGCTGAAGGAACAAGAAGTCCCTGATTCAGCTACTTCTCTCTATGCAAAATTACTGGGGGAAGCATGCAATTATCCATTAGCAGTATGGATCTGTTGAACTGGCTGTGCTATTTTATAGAGCATTATTAGAGTTACAATGATCTTTTTTGAAAATTAATGATTTTTCTTCTCACAGCTAGATGTACTGCTGTGATATGGAGAGTATTTCTACTGCCTGAGTTTGGGACAGGAGACCTGAGTTGGTAGGAAATGCCTAAAGTGCTTTAACCACTTCTACCCCAAAATCCAACCGATTTACAGGGACTGATGGCGTGGTGACAACCCAGTTGTTTGGCAGAGTAGGTGACCCATATTTCCCAACACAGGGAAATTTCTATTCACAGAAATTTCCATCGTGCTGAGATGGTCTCACACATGTAGCAACACCACAAACACTGTTACTTCCAGAGAATATTTTTTTTTCCCAAGTATTGAGCAAGATTATGACCCAGAGTGAGTCAGCAGGTAGAAGTGTGATAGGGAGGCTCCCAAGGACGCCCTGGAGTCAAGGCAAAGGTTAGTGGAACAGACCTACATTGTCATTGCCATCTGAGAATGGGTTTTATCTGTGTAAACCACAGCTTATTGCTCCCCATTAACAGCATCACAGCTTTGGTTGGGGATCATTTCATGATAGCTACAGATAATGCAAACACTGGCACACCTTTCCCAGGAACATCACCTTCCTGGAGGTGTCTGCATTCTCCTTGCCAGATGAGCAAATTCAAGTGTCTGCTGCAAAACTTATTGCCTGGGTGCAAATAATCCTGACCGACTTCTGCCCAACCTGCATTTGGAAATTATTATTTTATTATTAACAAACATGAAGGTCGAAAAATTCGTTTAGATAAGTCTGCTTTTCTAGGTTAGTCAATCTTCAAGCCAGGAAACACCATCACTGGTCTAATGGTCTTTTATGATTTCCTGAGAGAGCCTCTTATCACAGCTATAGTTTGTGAAAGACAGTGGACTTTCTACCTTGTGATATAAAAATGATAATGTGTATTCAGTGCAAGCCTTGGCCTGTTTAAACGAGGTGGAAGCAGCACATCATCTGCCCATCTACTTCTTTCCTATTGTTTGAATTTTGGAAGCATGTATCAAGCTTTTCTCAATGAATATAAGAAAGTTTCTGCACTTTGTGTGACCCTGCTGAACTCTGCAACACTAGCTTCTCAACACCCCTGCTGAAAAAAAGCCACTAAATCTTACAAACTATCTCTTTGTTGTCTCTTGCTTTTTCCCAGCCCCTCCTTCCAATCTTACCCAGCCAGTTGAGCTGCACTTTTCACCTCCTCTGTTGACATGAAATGAAGTAATCACATTTATTTGAATATTCACTACAGATCTTGTCATCATCTCAGTTTATTAGCCAAGAAGATAGTGTTTCAAGAGCAAGTCTTAAAACTTTACAACATGGATCCACTCACTCACTAAAAGCAAAATAAGTGAATTAAAACCTCAATTCATAAAGCAAATAAATGTCATGTAGACACACCACTGAAATCAAGCCATGAAAGCTAATGAGCCTGCAAAACAGGAGGACAGAGCCTGGAAAAGGTTCTAAATGCATCTCCAAAGAACCCCAGGTAGCTTTGCAAGGATGTGCCACAGCCAGTCCCTCTGCAGAGCCTGGTTCACTCACCCCCCACAGGGAAATGGGGAATCCACAGGCAGGAATGAGAGCACTTCCAGCTACAGGCAAAAAAAGCTTGGGAAATATGCCACCTATGTATTTAAGTACACATGGATATAAAAAAAACAAACACATAAATGCAGCTTTTGGGGTGCAGTGAGTGCTGTGCTATGGTTTAGGAATTTTCTGTTTCCATTGCCATGTAACTGATAGTGGGATGTAAAAATCACTGCACTTGCCTAAATACACAAAAAAAGAGACAGATATAGAGGTTTAATGCTTCCCTTGTTGTATAGACAAAATGCACAATACACACATTGTACATAGCACAGTCTGAAATTGTGGACTTTAATTTCTACAAATAATTTACAATCCACATAGGAAATTTTGCATCCTATCTTTGAGTGAAATATTGCTAAATCTGGCAGTCCCATCTGCACTGAATGAAGACTAGCACTGAGAGACGAGGGGATTTAAAGCAAGCAAGAGAAAACCAAATTTTAAGCACCTTTGGAAGAGCACAGGGTCGTGACCTTGATTTGTATCTGTTCTGAGGACAGGGGAGTCAGTCTTTAAGTCTGTCACTAAAGCACTTTCCTCAATTTTTAAATTTACTGGGGAGCTGTTAAGATAAGGACAGGGAGTGTGATGGGAGGCAGGGTCCATTCCCCCAATAAAAGAAGTGAAAGTGTCTTTCCAGCTGCTCTCTCTGTAATATTTACAGAAGAACTGAGCAGAATTCAAATCTACAAGATCATTTCTGGAGTTTCCAAGTGATTCTGGGGGCAAAACACCTCTTTTAAATGAAGACTGGTGGAATTAAGCTGCCAAGATCCAGATACTACTGAAGATTAAGGATGCTGTGCACCCTCCCCAAAAGAGGAGAAAAAGTTGAAGGCCTGTTGACAAATGACTTTGGAAAGAAGAGATTGTTTTCCTCCTAGAAAGATGGCATTGAAAACAGATTTTTAGAATTGTTTGGACTACTGTATCTCGTTGAAGTCTACAATCCATGATGAAACTCCAGATCTTGTTATTCTAAAAATCGGCTCTGAAAACACTGGTCTGAAAATGCACATGATGGACCACATAAATTGTTTGTCTCTTATAAAAACTCAAAAGGTTTTCCAGTTTCATCTTTTGGGGTTTTAATCTTTTAAAAGCATGTTCAGATTATACTCATTTGATTTTAGTGAGATTGGGCTCTGAAATAAATGGGCTGTGCACACACACTAACACATGTGGAATTCCTTTTCAGTAATCCTCAAAGAGGCTTTTGATTTTACTTCTGATTCATCAAAAGGAAAAAAAAAAAAAAAAAGGCACCAGTGAGCAAGTGAGATGTGCACAGGGATTTAGATGGCTCCAAGGTCACCACATACATTTACATAGGAAACACATGGTTATGGGAAAACTCTCCACTTGGCTGTAAAATGTGTTCCTTGAGGTGTTTTTGCAGAACCTGACTCTCAAACAGATAAAAATGCCATGAATCAAAGGCCAGTTGGAGAGAAATGGAATCTGAACTAACAAGGCAGCTCATCAGCAGATTAACAAGACCATCCCAGAGGCAAACCCACAGCTCTGGGGACTGAGCCCAGCAGTGTCAGCAAGGCTGGGTGACACCCAAGGGACAGCCCTCATCCACCTCCCAGCACTGTGGTCACCCTTGAGGGTGAAAAAGAGGCAAAATGGGCTGTAGGCAGCAACCACCAAGTCATAGGGCAGGTCTGTGTCCTCTTCCAGGAGGAAGCCTTTAGCAGAAGCACAGAGCAGGAAGGTCTGGGAGGAGCTGGAGGAGGAATTTCTGCTCCTGGACAAGTCTCAGCCTCACCTGGAGCTGTGAGAGGAGCCCTGGGCTGAGCATGGGGCTGGGGACACTCTCATCCCACAGCTCTGGGAAAGCAGGACATCCCCTGTGCCCCAGAGCAGAGCTGTGCCCTGCCCGTGCTGCCATTCACCCCCGAGAATAAGGGGAAAGCCCAGCTATTGTCCAGGTCCTGAAAGTCTTTTATGAGAGAAGAATAAGCCTGAAATGCAACAGCTTTTTTTGGTGAAGGAAGCTTCACGTGACTCATCCATCACAAGCTTTATTATTGCTTCAGACCCTACTGCAGGTTTACAACCAGATGTTTTAGGGACCTCGCATTTTCCCCGTGAATATTCCCTGCACCGTGTTTAGAGCTGACAGGCAGGTGGTTGTAAAGTCAACCATAACACTCAGGGCTGGCAAGTTCTGCCTCAACATGATAAAAAAAAAAAAAGTCCATTATTAGTATTTTGTGATTAATGATTGTATATTATAAACGTACATTAATAAGTATAACATACTCTCAGTATTTTATTGCTGCTTTTATGATATGACAGGCAAATCTATGAGAGCATATTTAATGTACTCACACGCCCATATTGTGTGTGTAATTTACACAAACTGCAGAGATGGCTTAAAATGCATCTGAAAAGGACACAATCAAGGTTGGTAGGACTCCAACCTAACCCAAAATTTTCCTTATGGTTGCATCTTCTAAAGGAAGATTTTTTTGCATTCTTTGTAATCTCTACATTTCTGCAATTTAGCACAACTGAGGAAGGTAAAATTAGGAGGGGGAAATAGTGTTGGAAATATAGCCTCATGAAAAACTCTGCAAACTTTAAAAATATTATTGCAGTCCAATGCAGAGGAGAAAGAGAAATGCTGTGAGGTATCAATGTCTTGTCCATAGAGTGGAACAAGCAGAATTTAAAACTCCTTCAAGTTCCTTAAAAGAACATCAGACACAGATGCAGCATTTGGCAACCTGAACTCACTTGACCGGCCACCACCTGCAGCCAAGGCTTAGAGAGATAAAGCAGCACACAGGTCATTGCATCAACCAACCCTCCACATTAATTATCAACTTCCCTGGCTCTCAGTCAGGTCTGCAGGCTGTGAAGCAGCTCCTGCAGAAGGGAGGTGCTCTGATGGTCTCTGGAGGATGTTGGCTGGTGCTGAGGCTCCTGCAGGAGGAGTGTTCTGCACATCAGCTCCTCCTGCCTTCAGAGCACCCTTCTGAGCAAGGACCAGCTCTTAGCCAGGCTCCTTAAGCTATTTTGTCCAGCATTTACCTTTCACTTTCATTTCTCTCTATTGTTTCACGTAAGAAAAAATTACCCTTCCTTAATATGTCAAAATACATCATCATAATTCATCAGACACACTGTTAAAAGAGAAATGTGTTTCAAACATCTGGATGAATGTACATGTGCATGCAAATAGGGCACCCTGGGCAACTGCATTTGTTAGCAGCAATTTGCAGGGGCAAATTCCTGACTGTAGGAGCAGCAAAGACATCTACAGATAAATAGGCTTCTGGGTCAAATTCCCTGAGCTGCAGAAATCTTTGTTTGCAGCTTATCAGTGTCATGTTGGGGTTCCTCCTATTCAAAGATAGGTGTGCAGTTAAGAAAGCAGGAAAACCTGAGGGCAAACAAAACAGAGAAAAAAAAATAGAGGGTGGCATGGAAGCTCTTACTCAGGTTGGGACTAAGTAATTTAGAGAGAATTTAACTGAGAGTAGTCTTGCCCAAGAATAAAGATGATGTGAGCTCAGAGGCCACAACCTATGTGCTACAATAAAATAGACAAGGTGGTCTACTAATAAATGCTGACAAAAGCAACTTTTTTTTTTTTTTTACATTAAGCATTTCAGAGTTTTTGTGCCTTTTAAAAGCAGTGTTTTTCATGAATGGAGTGGGACAGTTCACATGTGGATACAGAATTGTGGATCTGGGGTCTGGTGTTGCTGTGCAAGTTGTGCCCTGCATTCGTGCCAGCAGCAGCTCCCAAGCTCAGCCCCAGTGTTGTAAAATCACCCTCAGTAGAAATTTGGAGCATTCCAAATGATGAAAAAGGCATTCATATAAACTGAAGGGATCTCTGACACATTTGTCTTCAAAAGGAGGAAAAGACCCCCTTCTCCCATGGCATGTTCTCTCTAAGAACTTATATTTCAATCAATTTTTACATTATTAATTCAGTCAATCATGCCAAAACCCCAAGCCCCCAATGCATTCTTTGATTACAGATGAAAAAACGTGTACAAGAGCCACATTTTTAGATGTAGCCTCCTTCAGTGGGATTTATTTCTCCAGCCAGCAGAGCTGACTTGGCCAGCAGTCTGACCCTGGCAGCTCTGGGTTACAGTCCCTGCAGGAGTCGGATACTCAGCTCTGCTAAAAAACATCACGTGGAAGAACTTGGTGGCAACTTCTGAAAACTTGAGCTCAAGGGACTCGTGCTATAGCATGCAAAGGAGGTGGGGGATAGGGTGTTTTTAGCTTAAACCTGTTGTAAAATGTGTTCATAATCAAACAGGAGCAGCTCATTTGTTTCCAAAGGAGGTGATTATCTAAAATCAGAGAATTTTACTGTCCAGCTAGTAAGGATGAGCTTGCACAAACTATACCCATCTTTGATACAAGTACATAAAGCTTTTGGGTTTGATTTTTTTTTTTTTCCCTTTAATAGGTAGGTAATTTCTCTCTACTCCAATCCACTTGGAAAAGCATGACTGAAGCAATTCTCTACTGAAATGGTTGTATTCAACAGGACTGCCTTGTAGGTCACTAGAGAAAATCCAAGTAAAAATTAAATAATAGTACAGCTTGGATGCAAGAGTAAAATCTTTGGGACTGAGACCCTCTGGTGCTGCAGGTTTGGTCACAGCAGTGTATCTGCCTCCCTCACAAGTGACAACAGCCTCTGGATGAAGGTGTACCAGTGTTTCTTTCTGACACAATCAGCACATATTTAACATTATAACATCCCAAAAGCAGCCTCTTTCTTCATCCAGTTCACCTCAGAGACACGTTGGCTTCAAAGCACAGATGGGTAATTAACATATGACTGTTGTTGGGCATAAATAACCCAAAAAATACCTAACACAGCTGGAGACGAGCACATTCTGAAACACTGAAAACAAAAGAGGCAAACTTATCCACCCCATAATTTCTGCAGTCAATGGAGGCTGCTGAGCAGCACTGAGAATTGGGCTGCCTGCTCAGACACAGAAAAAATAAGAGTTTATAAACCTAGGTAGTAAGTTTGAAACTGGTCATTTTAATCCCTCTACATTCTGTTTCTTTCACCACTACACATTTAAATACTGCAAATGCTAATGCACAACACTTTGATGCTGGGAAATAGAATATCTGTGAAGTGCCTTGGAAACATCAGCTGGAAGGTGCTGTAAGACAGCAAAGCTCTACCCTCATTTTCCAAGGAGAGAATTCCAAATTCTAGGCAATTTGCCCAGTCACGACATTTTAGGCAAAGTGCCACTGGAAAATATTTTGTGCCATCCCAAATCACTTTTCCCTGGGATGCTTTTAACACAGCACCAGCCTTAAGCTCTCACCAAATGAAGGCTTGCCCTGTTTCCTACAAGTGCCTGTGACCCACCCAGCTGTCCCCCCTAGTTTGAGCAGTTTGCTGCCTCCCAGTAGGTGACAATCAGCAGTCACCAGGGAGCAGCTGGAATTCCAGTGCAACCTCTGGGTAGGAGCCCATCCTTCCACAGAACTTAACAGAAAGTCTTGAAATAACATTTCCTTAGTGCAACCTGGGCATCATCTGGGGAGAATGGTATGAAGTCAAAGAGGTAGCATTACCTCTAAAATGTGTGAAATATTGAGAGGGGCCATATTTCTTCATCACATAAAAAAAGAGAAACCCCACCTAGAGGTACATCACTGGTTAACTGGATAACCACATTCCAAGGTGTAAATTGTAAAGCTCAGAAAACCCCACTGTTTTCTATACATTGTAGAAAGACACGTGTATAAAACCAAAGGTCAGTTTGTCATGGCTTAGAAGAAGCTCCATCAAATATACATTTTATTTCCTTAGCAGTTTGTTGACATTGACTATTTCTGTCTCAAGTTTCTGACCAGATGGTTTTGCCATAGAGATGGGATGTGGATGGGAATGAACTCTGACCCATTTAAATTAAGTCCAATATTTGTTGTTCCAGGCCAACAATGGTCTGGGGAAGCACTGCCTTTGACCTGCTGGGTACATACAATCATATACATAAAGGAACTCTACAAAATAGAGCCTGGATTGTTTAAAAGATAAGCCAGCTCCTCTGAGGTTAGGGATTCATATGATAGAAGATTAAATCTTAGATAGATTTTATCTGTAGATAGGAAAATAAACTTAGTGAATAATTTCATAAATTAGACTCAATTAGGGTAATTATGAAGTCATACATCTTTTTTATCAGTTCTTCAATTGGGAAAATTAGCTTGGCCTTGATCCCACCTTTATTTTATTATCCATCTCCTACCAAGAGCATTTAGAAGGAAAGAATTGTTTCTTGCCTTTTTCTTTGGTTAAACAGGAAAAAAAAAAAAATTGGCATTTCATGCATGCACGATGGACCTGGTGCTGGTCTTTGCTTGCTGCAAAAACCCTGGATTTAATTACTGGATGCAAACAGGTAATGCTGGACAGAAACAGCAGAATCCCTAGTCTGACACTGGTCTGAAAGGGCTTTTTTCTCCTCTCTGAACTGAACCAACATGCTGTGAGCCATAAGGCAAACTGCAGAGAACCTATAACATCATATTAAATCTTTGCAATGCTGCATTTCTCTTGGTCACAATAAGTTTGACAAGATTAGAAAATAAATCAAATGCAGTACTTTGTGGTACCTGTGCACCATCAAAGAACACAAAATGGCTGCACTGCACATCAGTACTAAAAAATATTTAATAAATTCCCCTGACCTAATTTTTTAATGTTCTCAGAGTTGGCATTATATATGTATACACACGCAGGCATATTTTTCACATATTTAACCAGTAATAACTTTGATCACCACAATTTTGCTATTGATTGCTTCTCTAACAGTGAAATGCATCACAAACAGAAATGAATGAAGCTGTCGGGAAGAAAGTTCCATAGTAGCTTTACTGTCAGTTCCCATCATAAATAACCATGACATCATATGAGTCTTATCTACGGGTTGCTCTTACTGATCAATGGCATCACTCTAGTAGTGTAAATAGCTTCTAATGTCCCATCTTCCACCTTCAAATAGATTCTGATTATTTATGATGGCTGTTAGGTTACAAGTCTGAGCTGCGGTTTGGATTTATTTTCTACTTACAGCTGCTGTGGATTTCAAGTTAGATAGGATTATTTTTTAGTTAGGATGATGAAATGGGATAGACTTGTCATGGAGCCTAGAAAAGCCTTCATCTCATTTACTCTCTGTAGCAATTTCACTGTGAATCCAAAGACCTTAAAGGCTTTTCATTAAATAATTCAAAATGTTAAAACAGAGACTGCTGGTTACTTTTGCCAGGTTCAGAGCAGCCTAATCAATTTACAGTTAAAAAGAAAAGGAATAATAACTTTCCTTGTTACTAAACTACAAAAGAGTTTCATTATGTGCAGAACTGTATAACACAGCCTTACAAAATTGTCACGAAAATATAACAGCTAACAGAAAAATCTGCTTGTCAGCTTTTCCCATGGTGATCATGAAAAAACTAATGATGTTTTACTCACTCACTCAACAAAAACTATTCACCCCCAGGCTAGTCGATATTTGGAAGGATGATATAATCTCTATATTTCTTATGATAATGAAAGTCATGTCTGCCTGAATACAGAGCTCTAGACGTTTATTTTTTTTAATATCTATTGCGTTCTCCTACCCCTAAAATGGATCCTGTAATTGAGAACTGGGACACACAGAACAACAGCACATTGAGAAACAAATGCACGTAGGTTCCCACTTGCCACAACAGATTAGGGGGGTCAGTGGCACATTGACTAATTCATTATTTAAATTTCAAGTTCCTCTCTTGCATTACATTTAGCAAATGCACCAAGTTGAGAGGCATCCTTGAGAGAACGGGTCATATTTTCCCAGAATCAAATATAATTAATAAATGGTTAGTGTTGTCCAGTGCATTTCTCTAAAGAAAACACCCTAATGACACTGAGGGGAAAATCAATAAGGATAAAAATGCAGCAGTGATAAATATTCTGCTCCTCTTATCCTTTGGTGACCTTCTGAAGGGCTTCAGATTTAAAGACTCATCCCACTACAGTCTTTTATTCCCCTTTTCACCATAATTCATCAGTTAATATGTAACTCTGAGCTGATTACAACTTATCTGTAAATGTCTTTTTATGCAACAGCAGTGCACAAGCCCCTCAGTGGAACAAACCTGGCACATTCTTTTAGCTCTCCTTATGGTAATTTAATTGCAAATGATAAAAACTCGTGATGGTATTTGGTGTGATAACTTGACAACGCAAAGATCTTTGGGTTTGGCCTGAAAGAATCCAAAACACGCTCCAATCTTTGTATCTGGGTGACAAGCACTTATTTTTCCATCCAGTATTTCCTCCTTAAGATTGTTCTGTTTGGTGAAGAGCTGTTGTGCTCGGAACAGCGCGCACCTCCGAGCCTCGATTAAAGAGTAACCACTGCACCAGAGGTCACCTGGAAATGGAAAGTCTTTAAAACACGCCTTCAAAATCACTGTCTCGGCTGGAGGCTTTCAAAAGACAGTTTAGTAATTACCAACAAAACCCTGATGGCACTTTTCCAGTCTCTGCATTGTTTGAGCCCACAAAAGTGCACAGTGATACCGTCGCTTCCGCGCGTCCCCTCTCCCACCCGCGGCAGACTTTCCCCCTTGTTTTTTCATTCCCAACGCGATAATCTGTTTCTTGTGCCTTAGGTGAAGTTAAAACCTCGGCGGGGAGAAGGAGGGAATGTGGCTGCTGGGTGCTGACAATGGCTGTTTTGTCACCGCCGGGCGCTGGTGGCCATCGGCGAGCGCGGACGAGCCCAGCCACTTGATGCCAGGGTGGATGATTTATTGCCTGAGTGTCTTCGATGGCAATTGGACCCCTTCCCGCTGTCACTCATGCCTTGCAAAGATTTGGTCCTAAAGAAGAGGTTCCCCCTTGGTCTAAAGAGATTACAATGCTTGTCATAAAGTGTCTTTTAGTGAAGGGAAATGGGTATGAAAATGGGTAAAGAAAGGAAACAATTGGAAGAGGAGAGAAGATGGATGTTCTGTAACCTTTTCTCAGAGACCCATTTCTCCTTCTTTACTCCTGTCTTTAGCAGGTTTTTGTTTTGGCTGATGACAATGCGTAATAGCCTGATAAATTGATTTTGTGAGTCCCCTTTCTCATCTCTTGAGAAGACACTAACTCGTTGGGACTTCAGAGGGCTCTCGGAGGCAGGAGACAACAATTAGTTTGTTGGGGATGTCAGAAAGGAGCTTCAAAGTTTTGCCAGGAAAAATCCTTTCTGACAGATCAGTGCTGACAACGTTGGCAGCTGCTAGGAGAAGTGGAGCTGGAAACTCCCTCCGACTCTCAGGAGCAGGGAAAAATTGCAGGACATTAACTCTGTACAGTGGGTTGGGCACTGGTGCTGTTGCTTTTCACTGAAGCATGTATGGCAAAGACTAAAGCTTTCCACAGGATGAAAGAAGATTAAGAAACATTTAAATTCAAAATTTTTCTAGGTTTTTGGCTGTTGTTTTGTAATTTTTTTTTTTTTTTTTTTTTACAAAACCTTAATATATAACCTTTAAAATTTTTCACATTTTTAAAATTTTGCTTTTAAAACATCAAGAAAGCACATCCTAGCAAGATATGCTTCTGCAGAGCTGAAATATGTGGTCTTGATACTCGTTTTAAAATCTCATCCTAGAAACATTGGTCTATGTTTTAAAAGTGAAATTTCAAAATAGTCAATTTTTTTTTTGCCTCTTGAAAAACCAAGAAAATCCTTCATGACTTTCTGGAAGCACTCACACATCAAAACCAGTTGCATCAAGGTATGCCTGTGTGCCTCCCAGTACAGGAAACCTCACAGAAGAGCTCGGCTTATAAAATCTCCTGAATTCAGCAAATTTTGATTTTCTAAGCCTGGAAATAAAAATGTCAGCCATTTCCTTAAGAGAGAAGCACTGGTCAGCCCAGGCATGTTGAAAAGAAGCCACTAGAACCAGTTTGTTGACAGATCACAGATCCAGAGGAAAGCTGGTTTTGGGGAGGAGGATCTGACACCGAAACCTGGCAAAGGGTTTGTGAACTTCCACAAAAGAAGCTGGGGACAATTAGTCTCTATTAAATTGATAGGGTCATGTTACACAATACAACTGCATTCCTGGAGAAGGGCATTGCACGTGTTGATATGGGCTCTGGCACATCTGTTTGCTCCCTTATGTATGTTATGAGACACAAACATTTATGTTTTATTTCACCACAATTAATATGGATTTTTGCTGTTAAGTCAAAGATGCCTAATATTGTGCTTCTTGGTAAATTTTCACATAAACACATGCTCTCCCCAGACTCCCCTGTGCCATGATTTTACTGGAGTTCTCAGACAAGCAGAATTATTTTGTTTAAAAATTTCTAGGAAAGATAAACTCTCAATACCAATATACCTATTTGACAAATCAATTAAAAAATATCTTTAAAACTTTAGAAATATTTTATTTCTATCATCCTATATTTGATACAGGTTAGTACCTACACACCTTATTGCTTCCTCTGTTTATTTCCTTAATAAACTGCAGTGAGCTGGGAATAAACCACATCCTGTCAGAACTGATCCTGCACAAAGAAATCTTCCACTGAACAGAAATTATTTGAAAAGGAAGAGGAGGGATGAAGTGTATCTATAAGGAACTAAACCAGACCTTTGAAAACCAGGGAGAAAAGGGCACGTTGTACATTCAGTAGTTACAGCCAATTTCACAAGAGTATAAATTGCTTTGCCGAAAATCTCTTTAGGTGCATTAATGCTGTGGTAAAGACACAGCACTGGAGTAATAATTGCACAGTCATTTGTTGGCTTTTAAAATCACATCAGTCCGAATAATATCACCCAGGGTTATACATCCTGCTAGAAGCAGTCTATTAATATCCCACACAACAAAGGTGCAACAAATCTTGACTAAAGCCCAGATTATTGGAAAGGTGAGACAAGTCTGATGTGAGAGCTGCAGACAAAGTTAGGCCCAGCAGCATTTCTTAGTCCATTTCCTGTTCCAAGCTGTTACTGGGAAGTGAAAAAGAATGCATGTGGGGAAAAATTCCCTTTGAGTGGGAGAGAAAATATGGTTTTTTTTTCTTTCAGAGACACTAGAACTCAATCAGGCTATTAACCAAACAGATAAAACTGGCACTTCAGTCCCTGCCACTAACAGAACTCTGTGCAGCAACAAAACCTTCTCAACACACCAGGAGACTCTTAAAATTCAAGCACTCTCAAACTTAGCAGAACCCCTGAGAGTCACAAATTGAGAGAAATTAATTCTGTTCCTCTGCACCCCTCATTACCAGGAGAGCTGAAGTAGGTCAAATGCAAGTTAATCTCTTAAATTCCACTTTTGTACACGGATGTTAAAGCAGCCATTACTTTTGCACTGGCAAATGTCTCCAGGCTAAAGTGCAGGACTTTAATAAACCATAACAGGTTGGTATTGAATATAATTCCAGGTAAATGCCTGATTTTTTTTTTTTTAATATTTTAGTGTTGTCCCCTGAAATGCCTACCTCATGCATCACTGTAACAAACATATCTGAAAGGTTTAGCTGCACCTAAATGACTATTTATGATAAACATCATTCTTTGAGAATTAGTAAATGTCCATCAATGTTAAAAAAATGCATTTTTTTTTCATGTCAAACATGAAACAACAATGCCAAACAGAATACTGTGCTAAAGATGATGCCAGGAGAGAGACAAATATGTTTTAAAGAAAACAAGTCCCTGCTCAATGATGCAATAACCCTTTTCACATAGCCTATGTCAAGAGATGTTTAGCAAAATTTAAATGTTCCAGCCCTCATTTCTGTACATATTATACATAGGTTGTATACACAACATTATATTTTTATTTTTTTGCTGGTGCATCAGTCCTGAGAGCCCAGCTTTTAAACTGCTTTCCTAAGGAGCACACCATCGTGGGTAGACACACAAGGAGCAGGTGCTATTGCTGCTAAAACCAGTGGGGAAGCTGCCCTGCTCTGGAGCCATGGCCTCAGTCTGTGGAAATCCATCCACACAAGGTACCATGTTCATCTCAGAGAGCTACTCTAACAGAATTGTGATTTTTAGGTCCATCAGACCTTGCACACAACTCCTGGTGATGCCAAAAGGAATTGCATGCATGGGAAGAGCATGTTAGATTTTCTGCTGTGGCTTCCCTTCTCCTGATAATTCATCCATGGGTGATGTCCCTGCTGACAGTAGCAATTCTGTGAAAAATGATATATTGCTGTCCTCAGCATCTGAGATTTACAATATAAACCTTAGAGGGAGTCACATATCTTCAGGTCAAAGCCATACCTGAGTATGAGCTGGTAATTGTACATTCCTCCCTGCTCCTAATGCATCTTCAAAAAACACTTTGATTGTCAGAAATTTTGGTTAATGATCTCCAGTACCAGCCTAAGTTCAGTAGCTGTCTACAGATGGTGGAGAGCTCACAAAGAGAATAGTCAACAAGGAAAGAAAAAGGGGAAGGGAAAAAGAAAGTGGAAAGGGGAAAAAGGAAAAAACTACAAAAGAGGATTTTTATATTGTGATAAATACTGGTAGCTTTTTGAAATACTGTTTAATGACTGCAATAATACAATGCTGAAAATCTGCTTCTACACACAGCCTGCACATGCATGGGGAGTCGTAGATTTATTGCCATGATCATGTGTTAGACAGTTGTGTTGATTCCTCCATATCTTGAGAAGCAAGTAATAATGACAATTTTTTGGAGGTAATAAAATTTCCCGTGTCTCTCGCATTAATGTGCTTCTATCACTAACTTCTTAGAAGCATTTGGAAACAATCAAGTTCTTATTTTAAGGAGCCTTAAGATAAGGTATCTGTGAGCCCTGCACTTGGGATAATTGATCACATTTGTTTCCTGCATGAAGGTTGGACTCCTCTTTCCCTTAAACTTGGCATGTTTCTCATTACCCTGTGCCTTGTTAGCCCTGTAGAAATGTTCTGCTGTGGTGAGTGAAAACAGGACAATACTATTACAGAGCACATCTAATCAGGGATGGCAGCCCTTCCCCATCTCTGGGATCCTGAGCACCCAGAATCTGCTCCACAGAGCCCTCCAAGGGAAGCAGGGACCTGCTGCTCTCCTGGCCACTCCAGCAGCACTTCTGGCCTCCAGCTGGAATCCTACATGGTGGCTCTGCCCTTCCCATCAGCAAGGGACCACAAGCTCCAGAAGAAGATAGGAAGTACACTCAGTTTTTCCTTCTGATGGTAAAAGTGTCAGCTTCAAATTCAGGAAGCATTTTTGCCTTACTTGTGAAATGCCACATGGCATTTCACTTGTATGCAAGGGGGTTTTTAATTTCACAGTACAACAGGGTTTACTCTAAAACAGCCCTGTTATTCACAGAGCATTTAAAAAAAAAAAAAAAAAAGCCATTAAACTTGCTCACAGCAAAAGAAAAAATTTAGGTTTTTCATGGTCTGTCTTTACATTGGGTTTATTATGTTGGGGTAGATCATGCACTGCTTACGTTAAAGGAAAGTCATGGCACTGCATCTACTTTTACCAGCAGAGAATTTGTCCTCATTTATTTTGATTGAAAAACTGCTGTTATGTTACATTGTAAACGGACTGGTCCTGTTGCATGAAAAATGTGCAGTGCTGTATTTTTAATTTCCTCTTCTTTGCATTCCTTCTCCCCCTCTCCTACCAACAGTCGGAACAAGAAAACTTGAGCATTTACCAGAAAGACAGAGAAGCAACTTTAGCTCTAAACTCAAAGCCATGTTTGTACATGAACCAGCAGGGAGGATTTTAATCAGGCCTTGCTGGCTCTGAGAAATCACCTATGAACAGCACAAATCTGCTGCAGGAAGAGAGGCTGGGAGGAGGCAGGCTTTAGGGGCATTTCATTTGACTTGCTATAGACTTGTTTCTTGTAATATCTCATTTAAAGAGCCAGGGAGTTTTTACCTACTGAGAAAACAGCCTGTAACAGCCTTTAAAATCCTTGCAGCTGGCCAGGTTTGGTATTCCAAGGTAAAAGTCTCTTGCCACTAAGGGATCTGCAATGCTTTCACTAAGTGTTCTTATATTCAAAAACTGATGTTGAAGTTATTGTTAGCAACACTATCTTCATCTCACTAAAGTTAATACTCAGAGTTGGCTACCACTGAAATATTTCAATTTAGCAGAAAGCAAATACTTCATTAGGGAAATGTCAAACCCAGTGAGGGATCATTACCAAGTTTAATTGCTGATAAAAAAATAAAACTGCTAAGTGGGAAAGAAAATCCTGTACTCCTAGTGAAAACAGATCTCACCAAGAAATGAAACATTTCTGTCTGTTTCTCCTTTGAATTCCTCTTTCCTAAATATGCTTTTCATGCTATATCTCTGCAGCTCACTGTAATCTACCTAATTTGTTCCCATGCTCTTTCTGGGCTGTCTTTCCTCTCTGACCATCTTGAGAACTTCTCACATTGTCAACCTATCATAGGTGAAAGCTTTTGAAGATCTACTACTTTTCTTCAAGCCTAATAAGGTCAGTGACCTTTCAAGCTCTACTATTTCCTTTTCTATCATTAGCCTGATACGGGCATCAGCTACCTCTCAATTTTCTTCATCTCTTCAATGCCTCACTTCTTCCTTTGGACACTGTCTAATTAGGAACTTAATTTCCTCTTCCCTGATGGAGTTTTTGATAATGGAAAGATCCTATTCACCCCTGAATCACAGAGCAGCACTGTGATTTCCTGCTCAGGGGTGTCTCCAGGTATGTTAATTAATTTTCATGGTGGCAGCTCTGCCACAAAACCACAATAGAGCAACAGCTCCCACAGGAAATCACTTTTGGGGAGCAGTCTTGCCCAAACTCAGGCTGAGTTTGGAGAGGAGGAGGACTGCAGGCATGGAAGTAGCCAAGGATGAGGTTTTGATGACCTGTAGAGCCCATTTTGCATTTCTGAGCCAGTGCTGGCTTCTCTGTTCTCTTTCATCAACTTTTGGGAGATTTTGTCACATCCCCAATCCCCAAACCCATTGTCCCCTAGGAGAGGATCTGCCCCTGCCCTAGGGCCATGTGCCACAGCCACGACCTGTCCACTTTTCCTGCACACAAACCACTGAGAACCTCAGTCACACAGAGGCAAAAAAAGAGTCTGGGAGGAACCCAGTATTTTTTTTCAGAACTGAAATTTTTAAGTAATTTTTTTTTTTTTTTTTTTGGCATCAGCAATTATGGGCAAGGGAAATGCATTCTGTGGGAAAATCTTCATGCTAATTTAAAAGCAAAATGTTGTCCAAATAAACAGCCTTTCACCTCTTGCTATGCTATTAAGGAAATTTATGATTTGTTCAGTTTTCTTTAGCACTTTTACTGCATTTTTCTTTCCACAGAGTCACTGGCTGCTCTGCCATGAGCTGTGCCCTTCCTCCCCAGCCAGGGGATGTGCCCAGGCTGCTCTGCCATCCTTAAGGCACTGAGAAATTTTTGGTAGGAAACCTATAACTCATCTGTGGCCACCTCTGTTGGCTTGCATAGCAAGTGCTGGGAGCAGAGTTGGACTGGGGTTGCTGGCCTTGCCTCAGGGTGATGTTTGGCAGCATCCAGCATGTCTGTCTGGGAAATTTGGGCAGTTTCTGCTCAGTGCTTGATGAAAGAGATGCCCTGGGGATGCAGAACTGGCACAGACAAGGACACAGCCCAGGGCAGATGCTCCCACACTGCCACCCTGGGATGAGGTGGTAAGAAACAGGAGATTCACTGGGAATTCCCTCCCCTTCTCACCATCAGTGCCTCTTTTCTCATGTTTTTATTTGTGGTTGGTAGTAAACACAAAAACACCAATTAAAAAACCCCAAAACCAAACCAGCAAAGCCTGCAGCCTGCCTGTCTCGTGTCAGGGACAGTTCTGAGGACAAACTGCACAACGCTGGGGCAAAAGACAAACACAAGGTTTCCATTCCCCTCGTACTGACCCTCTCTTGGCCATTCCCAATCTGTTCTCTGATATAACCCAACATGAGACCCGAAGAGCCCAGCAGAAAGCATCACCTCCTGCTGCTAGCACAGCCCCTCCAGGCTGGCAGGAAGGGGCTGCCATGGGGGCTCAGGCACTGGAGCAGGACTAGGGCACCCAGGGTCCCTGATTGCCTGAGGATCCCCTGGGCAGATCCCTCATATTCAACCTGCCCTTGGGCAAAAACCTTGTTAAAAATCACCACGGGCACATGCAGCAGGGATTTGTTGTTTCAATATTGGTTTTTGTTAACCTTCTGAAAATCTCAAAATTTTAGAGGTGAGACTTCCCTCAAAACCCTCACCAGCACCAAGGCATTCCTTTCCCTCTTGCACACCTATATCTCAAAATGACCACGTTCCTACATAAATTTTAAAATTTATCTACAAAGTTTCTTATTAATTTTTTGCCTCTGAACTAAAGCCTCCCCTTCCTCAGTGTCAAAACAGAAAGAGCTACGAGACCGTGTAGTGCATCTAGAGATGTTTTGTGCCCCTGCACGCCTGTGTTTGTGCATTTTCCCTTCCTTTCTTAAGCCAGGGTTTGAGATTTGAGTTATTCTGCAAACAAGACCCAAGAGAGACACAATTAGACTCCCCTGGAGACTGACCCCTTATAGTGCCCACCTGTAGCCAGACCCAGATAGCATCCCAGTGCAATGAATTAGCACTCTAAGCTGATTAGAGCAGCTCTGCACAACTCTATTTTATTGACACAATGAAGAGAGGACAGAAAAGGGCCTGAAATGAGAAAATCATTTCCATGCTGACTGAATTAAAAGAACAAAAGAGCTCCTTGCAGTTGCAGCATTCAATTTGTCGGAAAAAAAGGAAGCCACTTAATGGATCACAATAGATCTGAGCAGACAGATGAAATTTAAAACTTCAGCATGAGTGCGATTACCAGCTAAACATATTCTCAATCATTTCCTCCATATGCATAATTTAGTTGGATTGTTTACTTCGAGGGTTGGGAGTTTTTTTTTTGCAAAAACATTCTGTGAGATGTTATCTCCTAAGTGTCTTTGCATCCCATTTTTCCCAGTCCGGAAGGTTGCTGTGTTGGCTGGTAATACATTTTGTAGGAACATAAATTGCACTAAATTGTGGCTGCCTACGTTTCCCTTTCTCCCCTGCCTCTAGAAGTAAATTAATATTTTCAGTGTATGGAAACAAATAATGCAAGATCATCTTATTCCAAAGCAGACCTAAATTGATTATAAATCACATGCATTATTCTGCTCTGCTTCCAGGAGAACAAACGTACTGCAACTTCTATTCCAGCAAAATATATTAGTTTGTGCCACTATAAACAGCCTTCTCATTAAATTTAGGCTTAAGCTGACAGTAATAAGACAAGAATACAGACTATTAAGGGGTTTCTCTGAATGATATATATAATTACTTACAAAAGAGATATGCAATTTACTTTAGCATTTTCAAATCAAAATCTACTCATCCATATAAGGAAATATACCGTTAAAATAAAGCTGTGAAATAAATTGAAAACATCGATATTTTAGGCTCCCTGTCCTCTAATTATGTAAAATCTTGAATCTGAGTCTGTCCTAATTCAAAAGTGAAAATTGATTGCATCAGTAAAAATATTTTACTTTCCTTCATTATATTTATATTTTCTACATAATGAAGTATTAAAATAAGAAAACAGCAAGCAGAGTCCTGGAAGTACATTGGCATATAAATAGCACCACCTTCCTGCATATTCCTTGGAAGTTAAATATTTTGGATTATGGAAAAAGGAGCCCTTCTTTTGCTATATAAAATTTTAAAAGCTTATATATTGTTACAATATTCACAAATCAAATCTCTCTTGCAGACCCAAAACTCAAAACAAAAGTCATTTTCTGAGCCTCATTATGTCTTCAGATCATCTGAATTCAGATCATTTGCATTGATTTGCCCTGACATATTTTTTATTTTCTGAGCATGTTCTAATCAGTTCACTTAACGTCCTTTTTACTATTCAGTTTGCAATTTTACCAGCTTGTTTGCATCTAATTTTGAGGTTAAAAAAAAAAAAAAAAAAAAAAAAAAAGTAAAAAAAGCAGTAAAGGAATTATAATTGCTTATAACTCCCCTGTTTTGAAGCTGATACTCTGCTAAAGGGAAAACCAAGCTGAGCACAGGCAAGGTTTACTTCTGCTGGCTGCTATTACTGATTTGACTAAGCATTTCACAGGGGTAAATATCCAAATCATTCTGGGAATGACTGACACACTCTGACATGTGGTTAACAGCCATACCCCTGCGCTTTGCCTTCACAAATCTCACTGATGCCAACGTAACCTTCCAAATATTTCAGATAATCATTTTCCCCCTACTCTTAAAAAACTTTTACAGCCACGTCTGAACCATTCAAAGGATCCCTGACTGGAAAGGTTACTGTAACCATTTCTTTTTTTTTTTTTTAATCCTTTTTTTTTTTAACCTCCCAACTGATTGAGCTAAGAGTTTTAAATATATATATATGTATACATAAAAAATAATAACAATAATAAAATAAGGCCACGTATGAAGCTTTGGGACATTTTAGCAAACTCAACGTAGTGTAACTTTGCTGACAGCTTGTCACATTTCACTGACTGTCTGTCTGGGATCCTGCGATAACATCTGCATTCACTCAGGGCAAGAGCTTACCCTAAGACAAAAAAGTGGGTCCTGCCACATAATGCTCCATCATTCTGTCAGTTCTGACATGGCATCTGAATTTTTTTGAATCACTAAACACTTTTGGGACTCTGGTCCTTATTATCTTTCCTTAGTTTCTATACTCGCTCGGCAATGCTGAAAAATGTAAAATGTGCAAACAAGGTAGTGGACGGCTCAGGCTTTTTGTCGTCTAATCCTCAGCCCCTCATTCATGCTCACTGTTAATCTCTTAAGACATTATAAAACTGTTAGACAAAGAAATGTGAATACCTCTGCTTCTCAGCAGAATGGGAGGAAACCAAGGAAAATCTGGATCATGCTAAGCTTTTCTTTTCACCACAAAAATGGTAACTTAAACCTGTTGCATCAAATTATTTATAATTCCCAACACTAAGGCTGGGTTTTTTTTTTCCTTCTTCAGCATTACAGAGCAAGCCTGGCAATATCACAGGAGGAGGAACAGCACCACTGAGCCTTTCCAAGCACATCGAACGTGTAAGTTACACATAAAAAAATTCTACAAAGCCCATCAGAATAGGGGCAAATTGGGTTTTAATCCCTCTGCTGTTTTTTTGCTCAGCATGGCACAGGGCTCACCGTGCTGTCAGGAGAGCAGTTTGGGAGTTTCTGTGCTGCAGGAGGAGCAGGGGCTCTTTGGGGTGGGGTTTGGTGATGGGGATGCTGCATGGGACAGGGCACGGGCGCCTCCAGGCTGGCTGAAACCTTCCTGGCTGGACGGGACCAGGGCCCCATCTCACATTAATCCAGCTCTGTTTGGAGCCCTCTGCTATTTCAGGTCATCATTTCACTCCTCCTGACTCCACTGCTGCGGGGGCATTAGCATGGGGACAAAAGCTGCTCAAGCACCTATTCTAAACCCATTCAAACTCAAACTCACTAAAATGGGTTTAGAACACCCAAAACACCCAAAATGATACTGTTGCATTCAGCTAAATTTTATTCAGGAATGCTGGGGCTGAAAAACAGAATTTTCGTTTTCTGTTTTTGCATTGTTGTCATGGGTGGTGGGATCAGATAGTCCAGTCTTAAAAATGCTCCAGAAGCACAAAAGTATTTGAATGCAAATGCCAAACAAGTCACTCTCCCTGAGCTAAATACCTACCAAGAGGGTTTCTTTACACACAGAAACTTCTGTTAAAGTCATAATCTTCAAATAATTATTTAAAGTATTGTGAAATCTGCCTAAAACATGTTTTATTCTTCTGTTTGCATTAATGTGAGGAAAAAAGGCTTTGATGAGGGAAGTTGAGATGTTGCCTTTTTTTGCAACAATGCCAGCCATCAAATTGGTGAGATGACTTGAGAAAATCAGCTTTTGAAAGGGAATAATGAGGGTCCATACTGGTAGGGGTTGAGCTGCTTTGCCAAGGGTGGAACTGGTGATATTTCAAACAGAGGGAAGAGTTTGTGGGAAGGAATAAGCAAAGTGTGTCCACAGGGGTAAAGCCCCAAGCTTAAACGAATTTAGGGACACCAAAATCTTTGAGGAGAGCTGAGAAAGGAAAAGATGCAGTAGAAAACTGAAATATACGCAGCCACTCAAAGGCAATCAGAGCCTGGTTAGCAAACCATGTGGTAACCAGTGCTGGAGGCAATTATGGCTCTGACCTGCTGAAAATAAAGTGAGGAAGATGAGGGCCAGATATAAAGGGCAGAGATAGATGGAACTTCGAAAAGATTGGAAGAAGCTGAGAAGAAGGAAGTTTTTCACAAGGCTGGGCAAGAATTCCTGCTGACTCCAAGGTTTTGGGACTATGTGGAGAACAGCAGCACCAGTTACAAGAAGAGGAGAACAGGGATGAAGGAAGTAAATAGAAGTGCACAGCCCAGGGTCAGCAGATAGATGAAAATGCAATTTGAAACTGCATATCTACCAAAAATAATTAAAAAAGGTCTCTTCACACAGTCTTAACTGGGGGGTAAATGATAAAGCACTGCTCTCTGTGCAAGAGAGGAGGTGTTTTTCAGACAAGGCCCTGAGCACATTGCTGCTCACCCCAGCCATCCCCACCATTTTGCTCTGCAGAGTCATTTCTGGGTTTAGCATTAAAGACAGAAAATTTGTTTTCTCTCCTCCTTGTTAACTGCTCATTTGTCTGCCTACACATGTACATATTCCAAACAGGTAGATGCCAAGTTAAGACTGGAAATAAAAATAGCTTTTTATATATTCACATGCAATTTTTACCTTATTTGAAGGTTATCAGTAGATCAATGCATACAATTTACCTTTATAGAATAATTTATGTAAATACAGTAATGCTGAAATTTTCCCATCCCCAAACATCCATTTTCCCCTCCAGGAGAGCTTTACCTTTTTTTTGCACAAAATCAACATTACTCCCACAGTTTTGAAATACCTACACCACAAATTTCTTAGAAAACATTAATATCCAGATTAATTTTTTAGTAAAACACCTGCATAGCAAATAGCTATATTTCTGGAGAACCCATTTGGCCACATGAGGCCTTTTCAAGAAGACAAGAGGGCACTGATTTTCCTTTTGGAAATCCTGAGCAGCTCCACACCAGGTCTCCAGCACAGCCCACTCTGTGCACGTTGCCAATACACTTCATCAAGTTAAGACTAAGAACAACACTTTGGGAAACCCACTATACACCAGAGCCCCCTTACACCATAGGCTTCACCTGATGAAATGTTATGCTTTTTGTGGGCTCTTTTACATCTTTCCACACTAAACCTGAGGTCTGTGCTTTGAAAGGAAGGGCCACTTAATTTTTGCATTTCTTTCCCAAATTAATGAGTATTGTATGTGCCAAAGTCAGGCAGGATTTTGACAACCTCTGTCCTCACTTCTGTGCACGCCACCTAACATTCAACCAGGAAACACAAGGGCTGTCACAATAAAACTCCATATGAATACTCTTTGGGGTAGAAATACCCTATTAGCCAATTACTACTTTTATTTCCTAATAAGTATCCTTTTTTAATGTATCTGATGAACACATCCTAATCTGCAGGCTCTAGCAAACAAAATACAGGCTTTTAATTTTGTTCTTCAAGTTTTATGATGCCTTTATTAAACCAAATGCCCAGATTGCAATGCTATTGTTAAACACCAAACCTCAGTGCTGTGTCCTCTGAAGAGCACGTGTTCATCTGGGTTAATAAGCATCATGCCATACCCCAATTCCTGTGTTCATTTGCTTCTGTTTAATGATGACCATCTCCTCCTGCCCACATGTATGCTCCTCTCTCCACTGCTTGTTGAGCCATCAAGACACACCTTTGTTTCATTTAGTATGCAATTTTCACCTCTGACCCAAGAAACTAGTCTTAGGCTTCCTGAACTTTATTGCCTGTTAATAGACTGCTGGCTCTCTTTTCAGCAGTCATAGAAATGGTGGAGAGACATTTAATTGAAAAGAGGGACAAAGCTAGAGCCTGAAAGGCAAAGTCAGTAGGGTTTAAACAAAAAAAAAAAAAAAAAAAATCCAGCAATAATATGTTTTAGGAGGTTTGGATATTCTTTACAAGTTCGTGGCTCTTTACACAAATAAGAAAGACATCATTGATTTAATTATCTTCCCGGGGAACAATGGTGTAATACCCTGAATGGTGCTAAATGATTGATCTGGTAATTCATCTTCTGCTAACAGCTATCTATGCATTTTGTTTCTCTCCAGTCCTCAGCCCGATGACATTAGCAGCAGTGTCACGGAGCAGTGCTGGGCTTTCATAAAACACCCACAGATGCTCTTTCCTGCCAGTGTTTAGGGACACATGGTTACAATTTTGTCTCTATTTCTTTGTCGTAGATTACTTTTAACTACATCTGTTCAATTAAAACAGAAAAAAGAGAGACACAGCTAGAGCCCATCAGCTTTATATCAGAAGAAGCCTTTTAATGAAATAGAGAGATTTAATTTTGTAAGTGTTCTGATGGGTGCGAGATGCCTTTATGTTTTTTCAGAAGTTCTGTTTGGTGAATAGTTAGGAAAGGACATTATTACAGCATAAGGATATTATTGTACACAGAAAAGCATTATTAAAAGTGATTTATTGTCCCATGTTAGGAAACTTATAGGAAAAGTCTGATAATATATTAAACTTGTTTATTATGGACTTCATATAATTTTTGAATAATGCCGCTTTTTCTTTTGACAAGAGCAATAAACTCTGCTGATATAGACATACGTTGATTATCCCAAGTCAACTGTGTTGCTTAAAGAAACATGCCCAAACAATCAGCTCCTGACAGCTGCATCTCTTGTTATTTACAATAGCCATCACAGTAATAACTCACCATTTCTATATTAATAAGGCAGTGAAATTTATTATGATGGTATTGAAAAGTTATTAAGTACTGCATCCCAAGTGACAAAGTACCACAGCACTGTCACTATCCAAAAGCAGTTGCCCATCCATCACAAAGCTTTCCAGATGGTCCTGCATCTTTATCGCTCCCAGGTTGGTGACATCACCTGTTCACCCACTCAAAATTGATGATGAAAGCAAACAGATCTATCTTACTTACATTTACCAAATCAATTTAATTTTACAGGCCGTGGCTTAGTGACATATTGACTGTTTTCCTTAATGGCATCTACTGTACTTAATGCAAAGAACTCATCTTTGAATCCTGGCTTGCATAATGTGGCATTTCATAATAAATTTTTTATAACATATTTATTTAATGGGAAGAATTATGATTATTTGTCAGTTCTATTAGATGCAATTATTATTCAGTTTATTATTTTTTATTTTTCTATCTGTTGTCTTTCTTAATGGCTAAATTCAATTTACCAGTTTTGTCTTTTAAAGGAACGTCTGGCATATCTCATTTATTTTCTTTGTAATTTGATAATCTCAAATCTACTCTAATTGCAGCTTTTGTCTCTATTAATTTAACGCTCTTACCTGCTTGGACAGAATGTTACCAAACTCAAAACCTACCTTGGTGGTGTTTAAATGAATAAAAATATCTTTGTTCTGAAGAGAAATACAAATTCCTGAGACACCCTCTCAGTTCTGCTCTAAAGAAGGTAACAAAACTTCCCTCTCCCCTTCCTGCTTCTAAGTCCACTTGACCTTTATGGTTTCACTCTGCTTCCCTCAGGACTTAATGCTCCTCCTGATTAAATTAAAACCTCAGTGGCTTTGTGGGCAATACACACACAGACTTACAGAGAGGTTCCTGTGGTTTAGACCATGCCATGAAATGTGTAATTTCCCGCCCCCAAGGTCAAGGACACGGTGGAGCATCCACCATGGGTGGAGAAACAGTTCTACACAACCCATTCCATCTCCTTGGGACAAAAGCTTTTGTGAGATGTTACAGCTGTCCCATGCCAACAGCTGTTCAGCCTCCTGCACTGGCTAAAAGCCTCTTCCTGATGCTGTTGCCACATTGACCTTGGGCTGGCTCAGAGCCTCAGCAGCCCCCTGAGCACAGCCCCAGTGCCAGAGGTGGCTCAGGACAGGGGTGAGGGCACCTCCCTTCCAGCAGCCACTGCAGCCTCAGCTCCCTTGTGTGATATCACTCTCAGAAGGTTTTCTGAGAGCAGCTCCCCTGGCCAGCCAAGGAGGGAGCTTTGCAGAACTGGTGCTCCCCTCCTTTGCCTGACCAAGGGAAGTTTGTGGTCTTTGTCCAAAAGAACAGTGTCACATCCCACCAACCCCATGCAATATACTTAATCATATTAATCAAAGAATTAGAAGAACTGAACGGTGGAATTAAGGAATAGTAAAGAAAGACAACATGGATTAATGCTGAATGATCCCTCTTATCCTCACCATCTTCCACCCACACAAAAAAAAACCCCAAAAGACCAACAGCTCCTCTTTGCTGTCAATACATTTAATTCAAACCAAATGACAAGTCCACCTGCTCATATCTTGCTATTCAAGGACCTAATATTTGCTCATTTGCAATTATAAACTGTGTGCTCTCCAGGCAGGGAGAAAGCTGGTGATAAGCCCAGGGAGGTGGTTGCAATGTGGTGCTGATATCCCCTCTGAGGGCAGCTCAGCCTTGCTGCAGGGACTCCTATTGCTGCACCATCTCTGGCTCAGGCACAGCCTCACCACAAGCCCCAGATGCAAACAACAGAAGAATTCAGCCTGGTAACACTCACAGCAATGTCCTTTCTGTACACAGCTCAGTCTCTACACCCTGGTGCACCCTCACCAGGCATGAACTCCATCCCATGAGCACAGAACACCACGTCCATCACCGAGAGCTTTACACGGCAGCTGAGCACGTGCTCAGCTCCAACACCTGGGTAATCCTGTTGATGATAAGCTCGTGCCTAAGTGCTTTATTGGACCTCAGCCAGAGAGCTCTATGCCTTGCAAAGCTGAGCTCCAAATGGGATAAAACATCACCTATGAGCTGAAGACAAGGTAAGGATGTCACCCCCAGCTGCCAGCAGTGGATGATCTGTTGATCTGGGGGAGAAGGCGCTCTCTGCAAGGATAGGTTGGGCTTGTGCTGATCAAAAAGCAGCCCCACTTCCCACTATAAAACAAATCATTCCTTTTTAATTCCAAATAACAGAATAACCCACATCCTTGTTTCTGCTTTTGCTTCAATAATAACGTTGCAAAAATCCCTGGGGTCTCTGTACTGCTGCAATCCATATGAAAGGAGAAAACCTAGGCAAGGAATCTGTATTATACTTCCCTGCTTTCCAACCACCTGGCTGAGTGTGGTGCTGTTTTGCATGTTAATGCTGCTGAAAACAATTCAAGAAAAAGCCAAGATTTGGTCTGCAAAAGTCACAGACCAGTGGCAGTGTGAAAGTGTCAAACAACAGCAGAAAATCAAGGGGTTTTTTATTTAACACTAGGACACACTCCATATTCCAAAGAAAAAATATTCACAAGTGGTGAAGTCTTTGTTCCTTCTATTTTTCTTTTTGAAATAAAAAAACCGTTATCTACTGCTCCCTCACAGAGTTATTTTCCTGACTACAAGGGAGTTGTTTCCCTCAGCACTATCACTGTTTATTAAGAATAGCTTAACTCGGGTTTTAGGATGTGTGAATTCCACATTAAGTTATGTGGAAGATAAGATTTTTTGCTCTGTTGTTATTAAAAAAAAATAAATAAACAAAAAATGCTGCTTTCAACATTCTGGCATAGTTTTTTCCAGAGAAGGACCCAAAAATAGGGGCTAACATCTGTACATAGGAGTTGGTAATTCCCAGTGATTACAGTAGAAGTTTTTGGATGCTAAGAGAACCAAACTATTGGTTTAGGAGCTACAACCCAGATTTGGAAGCATATATGTTAGATTTCATCTTTAAAAGCCTATACTTTTTTTTAATGCATTATTTAATTTTCATAGTAATATATGGTACACTCAAACCCCAGAATCTCAAATAAATTTAATTTTTGAAACTGTCAAAAGAGAATAAAAGAATGGAGAATTAAAGCTTCAAACTGAAACTATTCCAGTCCCCACAAACTAGTGGGAAGCTTACACTCCAGAGCAATTTTTAGGAAGCTGTGCAGTTTTCTCCAAGGACTCACATGAAAAATGTTAGAGGAGACATAAATAAATAGCCAAATGGCCTCCTAATTTCCATTTAGAAGTAATAGCATCAGCTCAAGCATACTCTACCAAATATGAGTTGTTTTTCAGCCTCACTGGCATGACAGGAAAATATACTCTGCTCTATAAACAGATTATATGCTGCTTTATAAAGCTCTAAAATATTTTTTTACTTCTGTGACAGGTTTGATTTATTAGAGTTTATTGCTCCTGGTTTTGCCCTCCTAGTAAAGAAATAAAAGTTTAGGATCAAAAGAGAAGTGAAGAATTTGTTCTCATGAATGAGACTGAGTTTGCTAGAGCAGCAAGAGACCTGAATTTGGATATTGGCTTTGCTCTGGTTGAAGGTAGGTGTGGTGACCTGCTCAAAGCCTTGCTTTGAAACCGTCTCCCAGTTGTTTTTCATAGCAGGGCATGAACCACGATGAAATCACTAAATTTGTGTTCCTTCGCTTTTGTTTGAAAAAAATTACTGCCATCCCTTAAAAGCTTGTTTTCTTTGTTGATTAAGCAGCAGTCAATTTTCCCTTTTCAAACAAGCACCGAGCAACAGCCTCCCGACCCCCTCGGATACCCGGGCTGCCGGCAAATACTGAAACCTCTGTGACAAACTGCAAAAAGCTCGACCTTTCCCCGTGTCCAGTGACCCCCTGTTCGATTTGTACTTTAGCTAACCAATACCTGATTAGATAATGCTCAGCTCCAGCCCCACAAAATGAGATAAAATTCAAATTTATGGCTTTTCATTTAAACTGATCTACAGCACTCTAATCATGACCCAAGCTCAGCTATATCACAACAAATTCTTTTTGTTCCAGAGTGTGTTTTATGGCTGAGCTGTATAAATGGACACAATAGACATTGTTTTCTTGGACTTGCTCTGACAGAACTCTGTGTTGATCCCATAGGGAGTCCTGCTATAGGGGAATGTAGGAACAGGCTCCATGAAATTCCTCAGCCTCCTGCAGAAAATTTTTCTTTATCATCAACTCTCTGGAAGAATTTAACAGCAGCAGTTCCCCCAGCTTCCACTTCTCTCCCAGGCTTATTCCACTATCAACTTAGATGGATATCAGTCACAAAAACTGGAAGTCAGAGTATCCCACAGCTGGAAATACCCAAAACTATGACAAGCTTGTGCAAGGGAAAAAAAAATGTCTTTTCCAAAAATGTAGAGTCCAAATTTATGTGCAACTGTAAACTCTTCTCTCCAAGGTAAATGTAGGGTTTTTGGTTAAAATTTTCTAGTGTAAGATTTTTGACTACCTAGCAATACTAAATAATTGAAAAAATGGAGCAAATGTTTCATAACAAAATTAATAATATGTGCAGCACCAGAAAAAGACTGAGGAAGATGTCCAGCTTTCCTTCCAAAATTGTTTAATGCTTGTTTTCCTCAAAAAAACTTCATCATCTTTGAAAGTCTAACACCATTGTACATTCACTGTTCCAGCTTAAACTCAGATAAAATTAAAAGATTGGGTTTTTTAATAACTTAATCATTCTCTCTGCAGTCACAGGGGAATTTACTCAAGAGGTAAGTACACAAATAGCAATGGTACAACCCCACTGTGCATTTCTTGGAGCACTGCAGACAAGAAGTGAAGAAATTAGTATTCCTGGACACAGCAAACTCTTTGGCCAACGGGACCGGGGACAGCAAGAGCAGGTTGGGACATCCCTCCTTCTGAAGTCACCAGCTGGCTTCTAAAGCACCATGAGCTATCCTAGGAATTGCAGGTAATCAAACCTAAGAGGACATTGTGTCCCAGTCTGCACCAATACAACTCACTCATCAAACAAGAGGGGAGATTTTAAACCTCTCATGCTACAAAGTCACTTAAAACCCACTCCCAGCACCACACAGAAACTTTGGCTCTGTCCTTCCTCCATTTAAGATTGAAATGAAATTTCACCCTGATTATCAGCAACAGCAGAATGAATTCTCATTTGTTAACTGATTTGTTGGCACCTGGCTGGACATGCACCTTGTTTTCCAAAAGTGCCCATTTAAGCAGAACAAAACAGCACCAGAAAAGCTTAAATTTCAAGACCATAATTAAACCTCAGTAAATGATAGTTTTCCTCATCATCTCACACTGCCTTTAGCACTGCCTGAACAAACACACATCAGCTTTTCCCCCTTTAATATCCAAAGCACAAGGGCAAGGAAGTGGTGGATCCCTGAGGAGTGTGATGATGAGCATCTGGGCTGGAATGAGCATCACTGAAGTTCCCTCCAGCACTACCAGGTTCCCCCACATCCCTCCTTCAGCCTCAACCATCACTACTTGCCATTTTACTCGCTGTGTAAACTCTGGTAACCAGAATTTCTTTGTCTCTCTTCAACTACAGTAAATATATTTAACCCACTTCTTGGAAAAATATTCAGTTTCAAGTTCCTCTAAGCACCACTGAATACTTCTGGGTGAGTGACCAAATTGCAGAGGGACTTGACTGTTGATTTTGTGTGATTTTGCTCCAACACTTTTCAATAGCTTGCCCCAGATGTCCCAAATAAATAACACTATTCAAATGGCACGAGTCCTGCAGCTTGAAAGAGATTCAGGCTGCCAGCTGGGCTTCCAGCACTATCAAGATATTCATTTCTTGTCTGAATATCATAGACCCCAAAATCTGAAATATTTCAAGCAGGAAAACCAGTCTCTAATATCATAGCATATTGCCAGCATCTAAGGGTGTGAAAAGCTAGATGGGTTTCCCTCAGTCTTAGTGGGATTATCCTGTCCTACACCCCTTGAGAGTCCAGTCTAAAATACCCTAATTTTGGAATAAAGTTAAACCTGCAAGTACAGCCATGTATCAACAGTTTTGTTTTAATTTCTGTTATCAATATTTGAGCTTAATTGTGGCATGGTTAAAGGTCAGATTTTATGGTTTCCTGGTGCCTTTTCCAAATAATAAAGATTTCTCACTAGCAATTATATTGCATCACAGTCTGTTAGCTCAATAGAGTGCTGCCAAGTCTATGATTTCTCCTGACACTATTCTGTCACATTGTCACAGGTCTCACAAGAGTTTAAACAGCTGGATGGAAAGTCTGTAATGAACTCTCTGAGTGTTTATGGATAGTTAAGAGCAAATCAAGCTTCCATTTTCCACCATATCTGCAAGGCTCTGCTCCACAGCAAAACTCCATTTTTCCTGGGAAAATGAACTCCCATCTCTCCAGAGGTCAGGCGTGCCCCTGGAGAGCCATGCAAACCCTGTGTGCCTCCCTTTATCAGAAAGCAAAGGAAACGTACAGATGGAAAGCAGAGATTGTGCTCTGTTGCTACAGCACATTGTTAAAACATGAATAAAACCATGCAGGAACATTTGTTACATCATAACACAACAGCAGCGCCACTTGATGTTCGAAACCCTGACCTGACCATGGACCAGGAGCTCAGACAGATCCTCACTGATACCACAACGAGGAAAATGTTGTCCCTGAAGGCAGGGAAAGCAAGATCCAACACCTGCACTCACCAAAGGAGTCCATGAGCTCCTTCAGGAAAAAGATTTCCCAAAGCATCTGCAGAAGTAACATGAACCACACCATTCCCATGTGTGCTGGGTACAGCCTTTGCATCCAAAACTACTTCACCAAATGAATGGCAGAATTCCCATTAAGTTACATGGAAGCAGGATCAACCCTCCCAGCTTTGAAGCCCCCCCAGTAGCACAAAGTTAGTGCTATAAACTTGCTAACAATAGCAAGTTTAGCCATACAACACTGGATTTAAGGGTTATTTAATCACTGATGACAGAAAGTGGCAATTCACAACCCTGAAAGCAGAACTTAGTTTTATTTCAAACTTATAATGCAGTGATTTTGCAAATCCCTCACCCAGAGACATAATGCAGGACAATCCAAGACCTGATTAAAAATGGTACAAAAATATTCCAACACTTTTTCCTCATCTTCCTCAAAAGGAGCATCACCTGCCAATATCCACCATGACAGATTTCATGCGTGAAGTGCAATATTAATTTCTGACTGTTTTTCTTTTTCAATTTACCCTCGTCTCCATCCACAAAACTCAAAAGGCCACAAAGCAGTTTGTGCACATAGATATGCTTTGGCTGCTGCAGGATAAGATTCAAATTCTGCAAATATTTCAGTGTTCATAGATAGACACACAAGAACTCAACAGACCAGAAGAATGTATAGCATCTTACCTCCCAGCCATAACTAGGATCTTTCAGGTGTGGCCGTTGCTCTCCTACAAAAGGGCCAAATTTCTCCCCTGCTTCAATCTTCCTTTTGGTCCATATCCCTAATCCTGCTCCAGGAATGTTGGATTCTCGGAGCTCAAACTCTGAAGGAATGGGAATGTCATCAGGAATGTATATTGGAGCCTTGTAAGGAGAGCTCTCCTTGGGTGTGAAAGCTTCACTGGAGGTTGCTGGAGAAGACGGCTCTTGGATGCTGATGGATGTTGGACACTGGACATTTGCAGCCTCTCCATCAGCTTCTGGCACTTGCCCCAAGGGAAGTTCTGGAAAGCTCTCATACAAACATTCATCACCTGGAAAAGAAAGCCAAACAATAGGATTTGAAACACCCTGACAGCTTTTGCACATGAAACCCTTTCAGACTGCACGTGGAATGGAAGGGACAGCTTGGAAGACTTCACCAATCACTAATCCTGCACCCTGGACGAAGCTGAGCCTTTTCTCTAGTGTAGGCCTGGGGGTAACACAGTATTTCTCAGTATTCCTGACATCAAAAGTGGTTTGCATCAGTGAACACAGGCGAGGGAATTGCACACAGATGTAAAGGCAGGCACACCCCACGGCCCAGTCAGGTCCGGATGCAGCTCTGCACCCTGCACATGCTTTGAAATTACAATTGAAAGCCAGCGTTACATGTTACAACTGAAATCTAAGAGAAGTGAAAAGCAGGAAAGCTTCACTGGTCCTGCAGAGAGACAGATTGAACCTAAAGTAGCCAAAATTAAGTTTGATGGCCTGCAATTAGTCTTCGGAGAAAGGATCCAGCCTACCACACAACTCTTGGCAAGAGCTTCAGCTGATGTAAATCAGTGTCTTACCATTGACCTCCAAGAAATGCAATGGTCTAAAATAAGTTCAGGATCCAAACAGCACCTTATAGAGAACATGAACCTTCTCCTCTTACAGTTGCAAAAAAACCTGGGGCAGATCCAAAACACAATAAAAAAACCCTTCATCTCTGGGGCTTAGCCAGCAAACAAAACAAGAAAAAAATAAAGAAAAAAAAAAAAAAAAAGAAAACTCACTATTTTTGACAACCTAAAAGGCAAGACTGATTATAAATTCCTTTTAGTCAGAAACTCTTAGTTACTTCAGCAGGGGCTTTCGCTGCACCAGCAATACAGTGCTCAACGCAACAACACATGTAAAAGAAGCAAAACAGCAAAATTAACCAAAAAACTTCTTTACTATTTACATCCATTTAACTTATTCATGTTTTTGGGTTTTTATACACACCAGACCTCATTCTGCTTAATTGAAATAGGAGGTGAGAATACTGTTCTCCAAGGAGTGAAACTGAGAGATCAGGTATTTAAACCTGAGCTTGAGGATATTTGCATGATATGGTTGGCCCAGAAACGAAAGCGTTACACTGGGCTTGGCTTTCAGAATGACCCTGTTTCAGTGAAGAAACAGGAAACTTTAAAGTGTTCTTTCAATTTCTTGCTCATTTAAGAAACTATCCATGGTAGATTAACACCGTATGCCTTTTCCACTGGAAACTGGTCATAGCCCATTGTCTCTCACATCTTTGTTACATATTATCTCACGGTTTTATATCTGTGCTTTCATGCTTCTGGTACTGCCTAAGACAAACACTGGGACATAACAAATCATTGGAATAGATTGCTCCCATCACAGGACTGGCAAACTGGATTCTTCATCTGTGAGCAATTTATTCACAGCCATGAACTGTTTTTCTTTCTTTTATGTGGCACTGGCTATGACCTCATGCATGTCACAGGAAAGTTCAGCTACCCGTCCCCTCGGCCTCTGGTTTGGCAGACTCTGCCTGCACTTTAACAATTGAACCCAATATTGATTAGTTTGTCACTTTCCTAATACCTGGCATTCTGAGAAGTAGAAAATCTTGACTGACTCCACAATTTAGCTGAGAAGAACATAGAGAGGGATTTTGCAACGCTTATGGTTCAGAAATCCTACCTGTCATATCTGGCTTTGGCAATGATGCTCAAGGGTTTGTGAAAGCACTGGTACAGAGATTGCTCTGTGCCTTATGAGGCCAAGCCATACCTTCCTGCCCCAGCACCACTTATCTGGGACTCCAAAGGACAGGAAAGAGGGCATGGAAAGGGTGGAGACACAGCTCTACCTGGATGCCACCACTCTGCACCGAGACAAGCCCTTCAGCAGCCATCTCTGTTACACCATAGCACTGCTGCTGCCCCCAAACACAGCCATGCTCCAGCATGGTGGGACAGGTGACAGAGGTCCATCCACACCTGCTGAGCATCCCCCAAAACTTGAATGTGCTCCCTGGCTTTGCCGACCAGCAGCAATGCTGTATCCACTCAGGGCAGGCATGCTCCTGTTCGGATGTCTTCCCCCAGTTGTTTAGATTGCAGTCCTGCCTAAAAGACTTCAGCTGCTTTTGAAACATGGGTAAAAAAAAAAGAAAAACCCTAACCCATATATACACATGGGGTGCAGGAAGAGAAATCACACAAGGAAAGTGATCTGGATGATGATAAGCACATGGCTCACTGGACGGGGGGCGCCGGGGGTAAAAACTTCAGGCATCTAAATCCCACTGATTTTCCATGACAGCTGGGTGCCTGACACTCAAACTCCTTAAAAAGCCCATCTCACACAGTCACTGCTGTTGTCCCTGTCCTGCCAAGCAGTGTCCTGTAAAACCAAGGCTCTCTGTGTCCCACAGTGAACTCTCCTTCACAAAATAACAGAGCATCTCAGCCAAATAATTTAAGTGGCAGCAAGCAATGACCTGCTCTGTGCCTGTCCCAAAGAGCCACCTTCCTCAGCTCCACTTGCCAGCAGTGCCTGCCCACAAGCTGAGCCTTAAACATTCAGCAAGCACAGCTTTACAGATGTTTCATCTTCCCCAGGGACAGTCCAGTTTAATTTGTCTCTTGCAGACTCAAAGGCCTCAGTTATACTTATCTCAGTCATTCTGGCTACGCTCATTTTTAGCCATATAGGGTCAAACCTGCAGCTGATAAATTGGCCTCTGAAAGCCTGGCAGGGAGACAAGTCCGTTTGCTGGGTCTATTGTGCCTCCTTTGATTTCCAGCAGCCACACCCGATGTCGTCGTTAAACATGGGCTTTCAGCTTGAAAGCTCTGGAAAATATAATACTCCTCTATGCCCCAAAGCTCTAAGTGTGGGTAAAATGGATTACTGAAATAGCCCTTTGCCTGAAATAGCAATGTATTCTAGCAAAAAATATATTTTTAAACCTCAAAATAGACACAGCGTTGAATTATGACTGACCAAGAGATGGGAAGACCATTAAGATGTATTTGTGAAATTAATGATAGAAGCAGCTCTGTTAAAATCAATGTACATGAACCAAGGTTTCTGGTCTTAGTTTTCAAAGGGTATATGACTATTTTTCTTAAAATTTATACCCACATGGGTCAGCAGGACTTCCAGCAGAACCATAGAATATTGACTGGTAGGAAACCTTTGTAAGGTTAGAATTAGACACAGGGACTGTGCTGATAAACATCATTTTCACAGTGAACTGCAAATTGTTCACACAGATAGCACCCCAGTTTTGAAATTCAAGATGGCCTCTTTAAATCCCAGTAATGATCCCCACCATAAATGGGATGAAATAAAAAATGAGGCCCCTGATAAGGGAACAGATGAGATTAGGTTATGTGGAAGCTCTAGATATTAGTCTCCATGAAATTCTTCACCACTATTTTACAATAAAAACATGAGAAAGCTTCAAAGGAAACCCAGGAGCAAAGGTTAATTGCTCCTAAAAGGCCAGGGTGGACACCTGTGTTTGCACTTTTGTCACAACCTTGCCCACCAGCAGGAAGGAGCCCACGTGGCTGGGGATGTGCCTGATGAGGAGGGAGAGCAACGCGCCAAAGCTGCTGCTGGAGCTCCAGGGCCTGGGGTCATTCCAGCACTGGAAGCCTTCTGTGCATGTTTGGGAGGAGGAGAGGACTTCCTTCCATTAGGATGTTTCTTAGTTCAGCCCAGTTTTCCTCTCCAAGAGCAATTAGGTGAGAGGCACTGATGAGAGAGGTTGAACACAGCCCAGTGCTGCTGTCAGAGGTGCAATGGGCTCCTGCTCGGCAGGGCTGTGCCTGGCTGCAGCTGAAATGACACCACAGCACCTCACAGTGAGCAGACGTGCTGGTCTGGTACACCTATCTGTGTTCCAGGGCAGCCTTAAGCTCAAACTTCTCACAAAGTCTTCCAGGGATCAAGTCTACACCCAAATCTCCGTGGCCAAAGCAGTTGCAGCAAACAGAAACACATCCATAGGGAATTCTGTTCTTCCTTTCCTCGGGTTGTTTGTGCCTAAGGAGATACATTCCCAAAGCCACTACTGACTGACAAACACTCTAGCACATAAATGGAGTTCTCTGCACTTGGATTCATGCACATGGCCAGCAGGGATTTAATCATAAACTGGATTATTGCAGAGGAAAGAGGCAGGCTGAAAGCAAAAGCATTTAGAGAGCCTAATTCAGAATGCCATCACCTTCTGAGCAGGATAAAGCAAGAGCTTAGATAAATACCAGAGTGGCTCTTTGCAATGAGAAGAGCCACACAGTTTCATGCCTGCAGCTTCTCAAAGGTGAGATGACCCTAGCCCCAAAGATTAGACACCGTGAGGACACAACTCTGTTTGATGGCAGAATTCCATCACACATCAGGAGCTTTGAGCTCTGTTGACCATCCCTTGTACCAGACTTCAGCAAGGGTGCATTAATGAAGGCTTTTGGATAGTAGGATTAGATGAATTAAAAATCCCTTCTCCTGCAGGAGGTGAAGGTGGACCTGAATGTACCACAGACTCCTAAATCAGATCCTTGAAAGACCAGTGAGCATTTATATTTGTTTGACCTAGTACCACTATTCAGTGCAGAGGAAATCAGCCAGGACTATTTGCAGGGATATCTGAAAAGGAGACAGGCATTTCCTGTTGCATACAAATGGACACCTTTATCTGAATTTCTGTTTGAACAAGTATTAAAGAAAAGAAAAAAAACTGTTACAGGCAGAGACTGATTGATTACAAAATATATCCACATCAGTCTAGAACACGAGAGGTCAAGAAAAGCAGAAAATTAGAAGAAAGCCCATTAGCTTCAAAAGGAGCCAGTGGTGAACAAAGTACAAACCACCTGACTGCCCACACGAGGTAGGCACAGCTCAGAGGGGGCCAGAGGAGACATAAAGAAGGATCCTTAGCTTTAGAAACATTTAGAGATTGGGTTACTATCTCCAGGCACAGGAAGGACTCCAGCCAAGGGCTGCATTACTCTACTTGAACATTTTATCAGTCAAAGTACCTGAAACTGGTTTGTGCCGCTCCCTTTTCACAGAACTGTTCTGTGGAGCTGGACCTATTGAAGATTATTTATTATTATTTGTATTGTAACACAGCCTGGTACCCCCAGGCAGAACCCCATTGTAAAAAGCATTGGGCAGACCTAATCAAGTGAGATTAGATTCTAGCCAGACTAGAGCTAGTAATTCCCAGCTAGGTGAAAATCATAAAACATGGAAGAAAGACACAGTTTTACAAATGGCAAGTTCCATTGTACAACAAAGGAGATTACAAGAACGTTTAGAGATAAACACAGTACTTGAAGCTGTTCTGAATCATTACTTCAATTATCAAGAAAAATACTTTCACAACCATTAGCCTTCAAACACATGGGGATTTTGCATATTTGTATTACTTGACCCTAAGACAAGCATGAGAAAACCGAAGCTGTCCAAAACTCCCTCAAAAGGTCCAACCCCAAAAAACATGCTCATGCAATGAGAGCAAGGAGGACCAAAGCACCCGTGTGGTGGCCCCAAAGGCCAGATTCTGATTTCTCTTACACAACTGTTAAATTTAAAGTAATTATTTTAGACTTCCACCAAGGAATAAAAGAGATCAGCATCTGTCCTGGAGTTAACCAAAATTACTCAAATTTCTTTGGATTGACACTAATGTAACAAAATGAGAGGGAAATGTGGTGCCCAGATTTCAGTCTTCCCTTCATGTTCGTGACACTGCTGATCACAGAGGGCAGAGCTCCCACACCTCAGCCTTGGCCACGGCGAGCAAACCCTTCTGCGTGCTGGCAGAAGAGGGAGTTGTAGGAAAAGCTGCGCAGACAAAGGCAGGAGAACAAGGCAGCTCAAGGTGGCCTGAGCACATAAATCACCAGCTTCTCACAGTGCTGCACTGTGGGCAGCAGTGTCCACATGAAATGAAGTGGGAGCTCAGCCAGGGTCACCTCTGGAGCACCCCATGCCAAGGACATCAGTCTGTGCCTCATGGCAAGGTGCACATCAGATAATTCACATTAAAAACTCTTCTTGTGTGGGAAGCAGCTTTTGTCTCTCAAATCATAGAGTCTGCAGAAAACAACCCTGAAACCAGAAGCCCATTCTGGCTGCAGAAGGGAGTTCCTGAAGAACACCAAGCACTCAGGAGAAATCTGTTCACAGGCAAGTGAGAAAAGAAGCTGAACATGCTCTAGAGCATCAGGTCTTTAAGAGAGGATAATTTCAGCATTGCCAAGTGCTGGTACCAGACCAGCAAAGTTATAATATAGTAACTGTGTAGGGACCTGCCTGTGGTCTCTGGCAATTCTCACCATCAGCCCCTACAATAACTAGTAGCGTTTGGTGCTCTGTCTAGTGTCATTCATGTCTAATTGAGCAGCACAGTCCAAAGCATCTGATGGGGACCAGACGCTGGCTTTTAATTAGGGTCCAGCACTGAGAGACTGTGGGTCAAATTCTACTTTCATTTGCACAGGAGCTGCTCTCCTTGATGTGAGGGGGAAGTTGCACCTGCATAACCAAAAAGCAAAATTTGTCTGCTTGTGTTCCTGTGCACTTTTCCATATAAATTACTGTACTACATGCAGCAACAAAGGTTTATAAATGTTGGCTGGCATGCACTGAATTTATTTACAAGTTAAGTCTAATTTTATTTATAGTTCCAGTACAATCATCTCTGGTAGAAATATTTATGTTATCTGTACTTCTGGTCTGTTAGAGCCTACTGCAATCATAAACACGGCTGAAAAATTATTCGCAGTTAGCAGGGTTTAAACTACCCATTATATCACTAGCTAGTGCCAATAAACTTTGGTGCTGGTTGATAAAGTTTCCTCAATGGAATAAATATATATTTGACTTTCAAAACCTTTCCTGGGTTACACAGAGTGGGGGGTAAGAGAAGAGGGAAATGCCAGCTGTAGGATTTGATATACTGAGAGCTGGAGCTGCAGCTACCAAGGAGTCTGGAGAGATCCCCACGGGCTGGGAGGCAGCCTAAAGCATGCTGAAACTCTTACTAATAGCTTAAATTTGTGTCTTGGTAAGATATTTCAACTGAGGGGAGCTGCAGCAGCTAACATACACTCACTAATGCCCTTTATTACTCTCTACATGGAGTAGACCCAAGAGAGGGGAAAAAAAAAATTCTGCCTTGAAATTTTTAGCCCTGAGTTCTGATCACTGCTAAGGGGGGAAAAATGGATTAGGGGAACCAGCTTTTGTTCATTGTTTGATTGCCATAATGGTAAACATGACATATATTCTCACACTGATATGGCACAAGAAGCCAACCAGCTCAGGACAAAACTAAGGACAAGAAGGTTAAACATGAGTTAGTGAGACCAGCCACTTATACACAGAAAATACTGATGAAGAACAACATTTAACTAAATTTGTATCAGCCAGGGTAAGACAGAAAAGGTAATTTTTAACAGTCCCTGCCACAGTGAAAAACTATTGCTGTAAAAGAACATTTTGAAATCCAAACAATTACTTAAACCTACAGTATTATAATCAACACAAATGAAACTTTATCTCGATGTAATAAATCAGTGTAACTGAACTTCTTTTTACTCATTAGTAGACCTTTACTGTTTTAAACTGAGATGTGTCACAAAGTAGCACTGGAAATCACATGCCTCCTTCCAGCAGAAAGCAGTAATAAAAAATGACTATTCTACCAAATTATAATTAAGACAGATAACAGAGTGAATTATAAAACAAAGGTTATAGATAGAGACTGAGCCTTGTAGAGGTAATGACTTTTAATTGGATTGAGTTTATCATATTTTCAGAGGTACAGCACAACCAGAAGAAAGGATTAGAATTATTTCCACATTTCATTATTTGGCATAATGAGAAAACAGAGGGAGGTCTACATCCCTGATGTGTTTGGTAAGCCACAGGAGATGTTGAACATGTCAGTATCTGGTAGAATACAGTCCTGAGACACAAATGCATTCGCTCCCTTATAATGCGGCAAAGTGTAATCACTTGAAAAGAAAAAAAAAAAAAGGAAAGGAGGAAAAAAGCCAGGTCATGAAGTTTTGTTTCAAAAGCACATTACGAATAAAAAGGAATTTAACCCCCTCCTGCCAGCAGGCACCTCAGCACTAGCCTGCAAACACCCATCCATCTGCTTTGAGGAACTGAGCAATTCTCACTGTAAGCATCAGGAGATTAAAAAGAATGAACCAGTGATAGCTCAGTGACCCCATCCTCTCTCTCACTCCATCAGGGCAAAAATACCCTGAGGAAGACTCTGGGGAAGGGATCTGCACTGCCCAAATCCCAAAGGGTCTGCACTCCACCTGGGAAGAGTAGGGAACAGAGACCAGTGGGGAGCAGGCAGCTCAGAATAATCCTGAGAGGGAAGGGACCTGCAAGGATCAAGTCCAACCCCTGGCCTTGCACAGGACATTCCCAAAATGCTGGGGATAAAAGGGCAAGATCTGACAGATTCTCAGAGAATAATGTACCTGCTCCTGAGCTATGCCCAAGTATTCCAGGGAGGGATGGACTTTTGAGGAGCAGCTTTTGGAAAACCAAGCTGCTGTAGAGTTTCACACCAGCAGCCAGACAGCTTTTTAATTATGCAATTACAGTGAAAGAGTATTAATTATACTCAAGTGACACTGTGATACACTGTAGTTAAGTCCTTGAAGCACTAACAGAAGTACTCATAACAAATACACTAATCAGGAAAAGTATCAGATAATTAATCCTACAATACTGTCCACTTCAAAAACTCAAGGTCTGGCAGGACTGGCTTCCAGCATTTGTTTCCGAGGAGATACAAGGCCACAATTTTTCCTGCAAGCAGCTCCTCAGCAGAAGGTCACCCAGTAACATGCAGGATGTACTTAGCTGATTGGAAAATCATGAATCTCAACAGCAACTATACTTCGTGTCAGGTGTAATCTGCAGCATTCTGGGGCATCAGTATGTGTTTATATCCACTATATACATATATATATATACACACACACACATATATATATATACACACACACACATATATATATATACGCACATATATATAGTTTTTTTTTTTTCCTTTTACAAAAAAAGCTTTGGGACAGTTTTGTTTTATCACGTGTGTGTACACACTTATTCCTGTATGACAGTGATATTTTGGGTAGGATTACTGTAAAACTTGAATTAAAAATTTTTCCCATTTGTCTCCATGAAATCCAGGCCTTGCCTGGCACACTTTGACAAGTTCTTCTCATTGATATGTCACTCAAAAAAACCACATATTTTCAGAGTGCAAGAATCTTTGTTTCATTTTTTTCCAGAGGGGAAAAAAAAAAACATTCTGAACTGGATTTATCTACATTATCTCCACCACCAATTTGTTCCAGAACCTGTTAATTCCTCAAAACAATTCCACAATTTTTTCTGACATAATTCTACCTGTACCAGCCACATATTCTAAAGAAACACAAATTAATTTTTAATCATAAAAAAATATTAATGGCTGATAAAACATATTTGGATTTGCTGCCCCATTTCAGAAGGTTGGTCTGTCCCAAGAAACAGTATTTAGCTTAATGCCAGCAGGACTTTTGTCTGAGTTTACCAAAATGTTCATTTCAGTGGTGATACAGATAAGCTTTGCCCATGGAACTGACACCATTTACTGCAGACATCCAAGCATAACTGGGAAAAAGCTACTTGCTTCCCCACAGTAAGCCCCAAACTCCATGGTAGGATGACTTTAAACAAGGATGAAGGCAAAAGGAAACTACACCCATTAAGTACAGCTAAATTCTCAGTTACCTTTCTAAGATAGTTTATTTTTCTAGGAAGTGTGGCATACATGAGTGCAAGGAGCTACAAGAATCTGTAGCAATTATTTTTCTTGGCCTTTGTATAAGAAGACAAGGGGAAACACCAGGGTTTTTACAGCCAAGACACCTACACAGAGATAAAATGTGGGCCCAGCTCCTCCATCATCACAGGCTCTATGTGCTTCAGCTCAGCTTGAGATGCTGCACTGCCTCAGTGCCAGTGGCCACAGCTCCCTGCCCATGCCCTGTCTGCATCCTCTGCTGCAGGAAGGTGATTGCATAACAGAAGGTAACTTTCCCTTGAAAATCCTTCATTTCCTCTCCACTCTTCCCCCCTATTTCTTTCCCTTCCTTTTCTCAGAGTAGTTTCATTTTCTTTCCCATGTTATTACCAAAAGATCATGAAAAACATTCAGAGAAGTTAAACTAAAAAAATTCCAAACCCCAAATATTAGAACTCTGAGCTTTGCTGAGCAATCAGGAGACTTGTTTTACAAGGAAAAGTATTTGCAGAAATCTGGCAAATTTAGGATGTTGTCACCTCTTTCCTATAAAATTGTTCCTCATGTAATTTGGAAACTCCTCCAAGGGTGTTTGTCTGGCTGTGCTTTTACCCAGCATGTCTCTGAAGTGTGAGCTCTGTGTGGTTCAGCACTTGGAGATTTTTAACACTATCTAACAGCTTTCCACTCTTGTCCCTCTCCCATGCTGGTGGTCACAGCCAATGCTGGGAGGTGCCTGTTCTCTCTTTAACACATATTTTCAACCTCAGCCAAAAGTCCTTTGCTACTCCCTTCACTTGGACACAGAGCAACACTTCACTCTGTTCATCCCTTTTCCCTCTTCTCTGGAGGAAAATGAGCAAAATGGATTACATCCATCAGCATTGCTGAACTCACAGGGGAAACTTCTGGAGCTCTCAAGGACCAAGAGACTGCCCATGTCTCATGTTTGGAGAGCTCCACAGACACAGAAACCACTGGGGTGTTTTTGGCCAGCAAAGCCCAGAGTTTTCCAAGCCCAGCTAGTCAGAAAAAGATTGAGAAGATATTTCAGCACACGCAGGACTAACAGGAAAGACCTCCTGGGCTCTCACCCCCCTGGGTCCACCAAACCACAGAGTCTTTGCTTATACTGGGAGCGGGTAGCTCTGACTCTGCACACTCAGTTGCTTTTGCAAACATATCCAGTAACAAATTCCCCCATTCCCTCTTGGGTTTCCCATTTCTTCCACGGGATCATATTATCTCATTTGCCTCAGATGAGCTCCATGGTGAACAGCTCATCTCTCCCCAGTGCTTTGAAGATGCAAAGCAGGACAGGATGGAAATGCCAAGAGCTCCTGTAGCACAAGTAGCCTGTTGGAAGGCAGGGGGAGTGACAGTCCTTATTCTGATCACAACCCCCCTCCAAAATCAACAGTGACACCAGTGTGAAACCAGAACGAGACCCCTGCTGTGAAACAGTTAACATCAGTTAGATCTATTTTGACTTATTAAAAAAAGGAAAGAAAAAAAAAAAAAGTGGGACTACAGTTTATTTTACATGGCTTCCTGGTCAAAGCCTCAAATGTTTTGTAGATATTTATTAATATATATTAACTGTAAAGAAAGTTAACTGCTAATGTAATTTATTCCCCTCTTTGTTCCATACACCTTGTATTGCTTTCTCTGAAGCTGTTGATCTTGGAGAATCAGAGGGGTCCTGGGGAGTCGCTAACAGAGAGCAATAAATCAGCACTCTGAAAGCTTCTGGTTCATCCCAGTAACTTGGAAGAAAATTTGAAAAATAATCTCCCTTTTTTTTTTTTCTTTCCCCTCCTTTCCAAACTGGCAATCTTCACGAGCTCTATTGTTTTCATGTGCAGGCTGATATATGACAGCTTAAATAAATACATAGTTCTTAATGGAGTAAATTCAGCCTTCGTGTAATTGGATGCCATGCCATTAGAGACCTTGGCCCAGGCAGTGCTCTCCATCCCCAAGGATCTCACAGGACCTTTCAGACTCAAACTAACAGGAGGTTGTTATATGCTTTAATTCTACCTATTATGTCACTGCAGACTAATCCTCTGTTATAAAGAGTACTTAACTTTATATCTATTTATGTTTACGGACATGGATTTAAGTACTGTTTATAATGACAAGGATGTATATATACACAACATGTATATGTAATATAATATATATATAAACACAGAGACACATCCTAAATCATACAAGTGGTGGAGTCCTTCAGCAAAAATGGCTTGAGAAGCTGAGGGTTTCTTATGTCAGGAAAATGATGTGGCTTTTCCTGAAATTGTTCTGAAAATGACTTGAATTTCTCCTGTCCAAATTAGAGTCAAAAGCACTCAGAAATTTTCAGGCTAGACCATTACAATCTACAACAAAGCCATAAGTGGTCATACAAGAGATCTTGTTTTAGATACTACTCATTGCAGCACCACTGTCTCTACCAGGAAAGAGAGAATTGCAGTGATACAATTTGCTGCTCACAGAAGACACTTCCAGGGAAAGGAATTGGAAGGAACAAATTGCATTTTTAAGTTTTCCCTGGTAAGCTCATTAGAAACTCAAGTCAAAAGCAGCCGTTCCTATAGAGCACTTTTCAAAGCAAGCATCCAACTGGTATTTAGCTGATCTTCTCCACACTCCAGTGAACCTCAGTTTAGCAAGGTAGGGCTATGCATAACTCCAAGGACATCAGGAAAGAAATCTAAGCACTGTCACGAGAAGGGGTTGAAAGAGCTCTCATCCATGTCTCCATCCCACTGACTGCAGCCATGGAGGTGAACAGAACCAACCCATGGTCACAAAAACAATCAGTGGCACGTTGGGAAAATAAGAAATTTGTCTGGACTTGTCATCCCTTGGTCCCTCCTCACAGAGCTGCAGTTCATGTATGGAGCACAGCCCACATGGGAAAAGCTGGAGATGAACAAATGGAGCCTTCCAAGGGCTCTAAAGCAAAGACTGAAAAGTGGTGAGCCTTGCACAAAAAGCCCATGTTGGGTATGGAGAGAAGTTGCACTGTAGTGAGGGCTGTGGGCTGTGGAAAGTTCAGGACCAGGATGAACCTGGCTGTGGGATTCCTCCCTGGGGAACTCTGCTCAGAGCTGGCTGTGCCTCCCCTTGTACCTTATTATCCCACTTTTCCTGTTGAAGCCACTGCTCCCCAAAATCAGTGGAAGCACCAGAATCTCACTTGTACCGAACTTGAGAGGGCACAACTGACAGCCCAAAACTTGAGCAACACTTCCAAAAATAAAAAAAATAACTGAACCAAGCTCTGAAAGGAGCTTTGGTCTCTTAGAAAGTGCCTGCAGAGAGGGCATCTCCAGGGCTGAGACCACCAGAGGTGCTCCCAGTTCCCAGACTGGGCTGACAGACTCCCACCATGCTGGAGAGCCCATTTCCATCCCCTGCTGCCCACCAGGGGTTTCATCTCAGAATTAACCTTGTGTAGTCTCACCAGAGGCCAAAACCCCAACACTATTGCACTCAGAGGGAATTCTGCAGGAGGAAAAGGGCTCAAAGTGCTTTTTGTCCAAGTATTTCAGCTGGGAGGGATAGACCCAAAAAAATACCATTTGTTGTTTAAAGTGCAAATCCCAGCAACCACTTTGAACGGGAGCATTTGGTAGTTGACACATCTACGGATGTTTTAAATCATAAGGGCATCCACTCCATTTGAGTTTTAATGTGCTTGTGTGCAAGTTCTTTGTCATTCCAGCCCACCTGTCTCAGGGCACAGAAATCAAAAACAGGAGTAACTCTCAAATTTCACCTCAATTTAATCCATCACAGAAAGCAGACTGGTTTTGCACTGTATTAAAAAGAAAAAACAACCAAAAAAAATCCACCAGGACATTTAAACAAAGTGACACAGATCATCAGCAGATCAACTGAAAATGACAGCTCAATCAAACAAATGTATGTTGAGAATTTCCACAGGGCAGCTCTAGCTGCAGCCAAACCAAATTTGTTTAGTATACATAAGTTAGCTGCTTAGAAACATTCAGTATGCTGCTAGCCAGATGATGACTTTCCCAGATAAACATCTATTTAACCAAATATCCCCCTGCCCATGGAAGTGCTAGCAGAGTTTTGATGGATTCTGGTCTCTTAAAAATTTGACTTTGGTCTGGTGGCAGGCTGGTACCAAAACCAACCACATGGCCCTTAACTAAAAATAACAAAACACTGCTTAAAAAAAAAAAAAGTTATAACTACCAAAAGGTAGGCAAAACTCTATAATCCTGATGGAGTGCTTCTGACTGCCAATAAATTCACGAAGTGGCATAAGGGTGAAATACAAATTATGAACTTGGGAAGCACCAGAGAAGACTGCACATCCTGTGTCATATATCAAGTATACAGAGAGGAGAGGATTTGTCTGATTCCTCTTTTAAAGCAAGGTATTCCACTGAAATCAATGAAAAACCTCCTATCGATTCCAGAAATGCCACATAAATCTCTCACTGAGGAAATATATTGATAAGAGCTCCCCTCTGTGATTCTGCCCTGCTTTAGAGCAGATTTTCAATGGTGTCATTTAGTAACAGTCAAAGTTTAAAAATTGTTTGGAAGATGGGGAAGTAATTTGGCAAATTTAGTTTAAAGGCATTTAAACAGACAAGAAGTTTTATCCAGACTCAGGTGCTCGAGCAAAAGAGGTTTCAGTTCAGACAACTGAGAGCTAAAAGCTCTGGGTAAAACCAAGGCATTGGACTTCAGCCAGCCTAGAAGGATTTTGTCCATAGCTACTGAAATTAGTGACCAAAAGCCCATCTGATGTGAAATATCCAGATTTTATTCAGGGTGAGCCTGTTAGGGACTAGCTGTTCACCCAGCACACATACATACATATTTCAGGAATTATTGTCCAACCAACAACTCCAAAATTAATAAGGGGCAGGGAACGACTGGCTAACACAATGATTTGTAATATAAATTATAATTTTGGTGAAAGCCTACATTTAAATTTTTTTAGGGTTGGGTAGGGTTTTTTTCAACTTCTGATTTGTTAAAATAAATTGTTCGACAATAAAAGCTACTAGAACTCTTCAAAGTTCTGTCAAACAAAACAGTGACTATAAAGCACATTCTGATGGACATCTGCTTGCTATTTAATATCCACAAAGAGAGTATTTACAAAAAAATACAAATGCAACAAATTAGGAGGCCTGTGATGCTGGAGCATCCCAAGAAGTGATGTTTATACAACGATCAGAGGGATGTGGGATGGCAATGGAGAGAATAGATGCTTACAGATATGTCACAGCTTATTTCCTGGGGGAAAAAACGCACCAAAAGGTCATTGTAAGTGATGTAAGCACCCTAAATAACTAGTATACCCAACCTGGAGGTCGCCTGAGAAAGCCAAAATCAGCTACAGTGTGCCAGCAAGAAGAGATGTATCATTGAAGGCTCTCATTGCAGAAGAGACCAAGTGCCCCTGTTGGATGCAGAAATCCCAGTGTTCTGCTCTCATCATCAATGTCAGAGGTCCACAGACCCCAGGAGATTAATAAAAGGAAGAAGTTTAAAGTGTCAGAGTCTGATGGGTTTGGGGAGAAAGAGAAAATTCCTTAAGTATCAACATGGTGGAAGGAGTTTGCTGAACTTAAAAATGCTCACTGTTGAACACTGTAGGATTTCCTTTAAAAGTATCCATTTGGGGAGGGTTTAACTCATGAGTTTTGAGTGCATAATTGTGCTTTTGCCAAAATTTGCACATTGACATATTGCTGGGGAAGAAAACCATGGGAAAGCAAGGATGAAGGATGACAAAACTCAAAGTATTAACCCCCAGAAGGGTTCCTGCTGGATATTGGTTTTTTCAAATACTCTTTCTCAAAGTGCAAAAGAGCCACCTGATGATACAACACAGAAATCACAGATCTCAAAGTTCATATTATTTTGAGTGGTACAAGTTTATTTTTAATCTTTTCCCCTTCCACTCTCCCAAACACAACACAAAAAAAGGTGAAGTTGTCCATGAAACTGGAAACAAACAAGCTGCAATCTCTCAAATTAACACTCGGAAGAGAAGAGAAGCAACTGTAAAAATAAACAGAAAAACAAGTTTAGGCAAATTAACCTCGTCTACCCAGAACAGCAACCAACAACAACATCAAAAAAAAACCAAAAAAAAACAAAAAAAAAAAAAACCACAAAACACACAGAATTAAACACTCCCTGAAACTCTTCCAAAGCAACAACAGGAAATGGTAAATTTCCCTTGATTTTAGCAGTATAGCTGCCTTCAAATCTTATGGCTGGAGATGCAAACCAGCTCAGATGAAACCCATGCAACTCTGAATATTACCATCCCCTTTTTCCCTAATCCTAACAAGCTACACATAAAATACAATTCCAGAATATCTGAGCTGCTGTGTGCACTCCACTGACAAATGCATCAGGAAGGGTGATGCAGATTATCATTGGTAGAGGGGAAACCAAAGATCAAACCATTAAATCTTCATGCCTATTGACAAGAGGTTTGTCACTTAAATCTAATTTTTATTCATGCTAGTAAAGCCATTTTACTCTTAGGGAGTGAAGCACACAAGCTCAAGGAGACAAACGGAGCAAAAAGACACCTTTTGTCACATTGCTCCCTGAAGAGAACACGCCCAGGATATATTTTATATGTGTAAATCTATTACCTTTTCTCCCACTGGCCTGGCTCCCTAAGGTGCAGAGCACCCATCCTGCCCATGGCAGGAGTCCAGAAATCCACACAGCTGCCTCGAAGTTCACAACCAAAGCAGCAAACCTTTTGTAATTTTCCCAGACTATTAGGAACCATCAGCAGTATTTACAGCCCTGATCCAGGGCTGATTTAACCCAGTTCAGACTAGAACTGAATCAGCTCACAGTGTGTATTGAGAAGCTTAATACAACTAGAGATGATTGTAGAAGTTAATGTAGATAAGAGCTAGAAGCAAGAAACTCAACTTCATAACCGTGAGCAAGGCAAGGAGATCTGCAGAAATCAAAGCACAGGATGCACTGTGGTTTCCACTGCATTCCTCAGCCTCAGGGATCTGCCAATATTTTGCACGTAAGCACACGGACCTTCAAAAGAGCAGGGTTTGTCCCAAGAAAGTACAAAACAATCACTACAAAGGCAAGCAATGAAAAATCCTCCTCCTGAACAAACATGCCGTAAAAATGAAGTATAAATCATAAAACCCAAATGAAAACAACCACTCCCCCACCCCAAAATTGCCCAAATAATGAGATGAGGAAGTTTTCTCTGATGAGATTAAATACTGCAAAGCTCTTTCCAAGTCCAGTAACAAACTACTTCAGAAGCAGTGGCAGAAAACAACACAACACCACTGAGCAGTACAGGGCAGCACAGAGGCAAGGTAAGGATTGATCCAGAGCCCTGGGACAAAAGCTTTGCCTTCCCTCAAAATGCATGGAAAAGGCTTCTCACAAGTGTGCCACCTTGCCTAACTCCACTCTCAGGGGTTTGATGCTCAGGTCAGTGGAAGAAAAATGAAGCTAACAAATGTTTTTGAAAACGCCAGTTCTTGAGAGCAAACTTATTACACTGAGGGCTGAGCACCATCAAGCACAAAACTCCAGCATTGCAGCTGGAGACAAAATGCCAGACCTTCACACAAAGCACCTCTCTAAGATTATTTCCCCAACTCAGCAGAGAATACAGTGAAATAGGTCATATATCACAGGAGCAAAGCAACGCCAGGCTCAGCAATGAAATTCCTTGGGACAAAGGGTCTCCACATTTATTCTACCCCACCATCTCTCAACATATCTCAATCTCTCAGCAGGTCAGCTTCCTACCCCTCAGTCTGCCACGCAAAAAGTCTGGCAGCAGCAGAAAGGAGAGGGAAGATGTTCAAATGAGCAGTTACTGTCTTTTGCTTTTACAGTGTTCCTTTTCAACTACATGAAACCCAACAGAATGGGCAGAGTTCTGTGATTTGTAACAAAAGGAGTTACAAACATGGACACCAGACCAGGAAATCCTCTATATACATCCACCAAAGCAGTGGCCTCATGGTGACCTGCTCCACCAGGACACAGGCACCAACATGATCTTTGAAGGCACCTTTTACTCAGCTCTGTCAGTGTGGAGTCCTCACTCCATCACTCCCGTGGAGAAGGTGGTCCTCCTTTTTACCCTCTTCTTACTAGAAAGCTCATTTCTGGCCTCAGAATATTCATGGACACTTTATTGCCCATTTGTACTTGTTCCAGCACTGTCCTTTAGCTTAAATGGCTTGCTGGGAGTGTTTGTCACCTTCAGTATCAGACATAACCTCTATCAGCCTTCATTTTCCTCAGCTGCACAAGCCAAGCTTTTTAGCCTATTCTTGTATTCAATTATCAATCATCAGCTGTTCAATTAGAGACGGTGCAAGTCTAAGACCCAGGAGCCTCAGGAAGAGAAATATCCCAGCCACTGTGACAGAGACAGCACAAAGTTGTGTCAGGAGCAAGTATACAATGAATCCATAAATCAGGAGAGAAAGCAGGGGCAAGAGGAGAATTGAAAGCAGCATCTCCCCTTTCAGTGGGTTAATGTGACTTCTTCTCACTTTGCTGCAGAAATCACATCCAGGACAAGTTGCTTTCAGGAAGCAATTACAAGGAAGCAGCAGTGCAGAAGATGGATCTGTTTCTCAACTCTTCCACATGTCACTTCTCAGGAAGGAGCTGGTCATGGGGTTCACAACTTCAAATCTAAATATTTCCAAAGGAAAACATCCCTAGATGTGAATATTATCTACTGGCCACAGAGGCTCTGTAGTTATACAAACCACTTGAAAGCATTTTATGGACCAATCCAAAGAACATCAATTAAATTCTGATCTCTCAGCTGTTAAAGGCAAACTACTGATTGATTACACAGGGCAAGATGTCATCTGTGCTCTCTGTTGCACTATTACCAGGCTCTGTCATACAAATTTCATGTGTCCCATCGATGTAGGGGACAAGAAGTATGGGAAAAAACTGTAAAATGCAACTGTAGGAGCTTGACCTAATGTTTTCAATATTTCTATTTAACCTGTCTTTGAAAATTAATCATAACTGAAGGCATTTTCAGCAATATTTCTTTGTAGTTCTGAATTCAGTTAACTCCATCATATAAATATATATCTATGTGTCTCAGGGCAGAGAGGAACCTTTCATTACAAAGGCCTTTATTGGAAGAAACTTGATCTTACTAATATTTAAAAAAAAAAAAAAAAAAAAAAAGCTATTTTATAATATGGCTCCTTTCCATAAAAAGTTTCCTGAGATTTATTTTCATTCCAATGTGAAAAAAAAATCCCAAAACTCTGAAACGCAAGAAGCTTCAATACCAAATAAGTAGCATCTTATAGCCAGCTGCAATGATCATGAATTTATTCTAGTCAAGTTAAATATGCCCTAAAGAAGCAAAAATTCCTTTCAATTAAGACATTTACCAGTATAATTTTATTTGTTGGAAGGGTACAGATGTGAATCTGCAGCAGGTGCACATGATTATTTCTAACACTCACTCAGAATGGGTAAAGCCATTTTAACTCCTTGTTGTAATTCCCTCCTGTCTTTGCTTCCCTTGTGGCAGGGAAGGAGTTTGTGCCTACCCAAACCCCTCAGAGGGCAAATCCAAGCCTTTTCTACTAATAGATGCTGGGGTTAACATGAAGCAATTCAAAGCTTCTCATTAATTACTGCTAATTGTCATGGCAATCTCCTTCCTCCTGTTTTACATCATGAGGAAATGATTTTTTTTTCATTGCAGAATAGGTAAGAAGAGAGATGCTTGGGAAAACATAATTAGCTCCACTAATTAGCGTGATCTGATTTGAATATTTTCTATTTGCGTTTGTAATTAAAAAAGGCAGCGCAGTGAAGTCATCTCCACATTCTAAATATTCAGTTCATAAATTAAGATAACTAGGCAGCAAATCTGTAAAAAATAAAAAGCCATCTCTGATGGCAGAACATCCCCTGGGGAATGCTGTCCACAAGGCAAGAGGGAAGAGCCCCCTGTCCCAGTGGGAAATCTGAGAGGACTCATGTCAAACCTCCACAAACCAAAGTTATTTAAAAACAAAAATAACCTAAAATTAGATTTTTTTTTTTAAATGAAGGGATTGTGTCTACTCCCTTCACCTTTCATCAGCAATTAGGACAATTTGTATTTGGCATCTCTAAGTCACACCACAATTCTTCCCGTGCCCAGTGGTGGAATGAGAGCAAGTCCCCATTTGAAGCAGTACAGGGCAATTTTTAGTGAGGGTGGAGGACTCATTCAGAATCTGTCCCTGAGCTATGTCAGAGCTTGTTTCAGTTATTTTCATTCCAAGCTGCTGAAGAACTCCTTTAAACCCCTCCAGCCCTCAAAGTTTGGAGGTTTGACTAGATTAACTGGGAGGGGTTTATCTCCTTGCACCATTCTAGGAGGATATATCTCCACTGAATCCTCCTGGGATGAACAATGAGTTTTCCTCTTGATGAGAAAAGTGAGTGAAACATTCCCCTGTGCATAGAGCACGCCATGGTAGTGATTTCCTTAAAGCTTTGGATTTGGCTGAAAAATCCAAAGCCCTGCAACACCTACTACAATTTCTGGGACTATTGTGAACAAAGAGGATTCTCAGAGCTGTTGAATAAGTATAAATAAAAACATATTCATCTACCCAACATCCCAGCTACTAGTGGGGCTGCTGTGCAACCAGAGCAAGCCAAGCATGTTGTTTTACACCCAAGGCCATGGTGTTAGACTTGCACAAACTGGGTAAATAAAAACAGGCAATGATTTATTCAACCTGTTTCTGTTTCACATAACAGCCTGAGCAGATTATGATATTCTTTTACATGCTCCCAAATCCAAATGCGCTTCTGGATATTTTTAAAGTCACGACTGACTGGAAATATTTGTGATTTTAGCTGTTTTGTTTAGCAACGAGCAGTCAGAGCTTGCTTCTTTCCCCCAACCCAATGAGCCCCCAAACATTTCCAGCCCAGGCTCATGCAGATGTGAAATTAATGTTCACCTTCTGCTGGTAACTCTTACCAGCAAAATAATAAATTCAGTTAATAACAGAAAAGAGTATTCATGGTGCTTTCTTGACAGTGCTCATTCACCTCTGCACTTGTTATGGTAAAACAGAGTATTTGACACTGCTCACTTTTGGCAAGGCTCCACCATTCAGACAGTGCTGCAGCCACAGGCTGGAACAGATCCTGGGCAGTAAAAAAATAAAAAAACCCAACCAACATCTAATTGTAAAACACAAATGTTTTCCTGATGGAGCAGGGGCTTTCTAGGAGGCTGCAGCCCATCCCCAGGTAGGCTCCCATGCCCTGAGGTGGTGTTTCTGTGCAATAGCTGTGGCCACTGCACACAAACACTTTCTTCTGCACAGGGTAAAAGCCTTCAGTTGTTCTTCCAAGCAGGACACAATATGGAACATGACTGGGGAGTTTTCTCCATAAACAAACCAAACCTCTTTCCTTACAGAGCTGCCTTTCTTCTCCCAAGGCCCACTAAAAGCTTGGAGTCTCCTTGAATCTATTAGAAATCTTTCCTGGAGAGAGCAACCAGACATTGTAAATGAACCTTGACTTAGAAGCCCCCTTGTACCTGCAAATATCCCACAGATTCCAGAGGCATTTCATGTCCTGCCTATTTATCTAGGTTCTCACTCTATGATTCATTTATTTTTAATGCTTTCAGCAGTTTTTACTGATACTTATCAAGGTGTTAGGGCATCCCCCCTGTAGCACTTTTGGGTTTGCTTGCAGAACTAATACACTGTGGCAACACACAGAGAATATTGTTAAGATGCTTTGAGAGAGCTTTTTAAAAGGAAGCTGTCCCCATTACCTGCATACACAGAGCCATGTGTAAAGGACTAATAGTTCAGACCAGGCTCTCAAATAAGCCTAGTGAGCACAGTGGGAGGCCAAATCCTGAACCAAGCCATCTAGAGGGGGCTTTGACCATCACCCCCCATCAGGGCAAACACAGAGTCCCTCACAGCATGGTCTGGATGGTCTTTAAAACCACAAAGGATGAAGACTTCTATCTCTAGAAAAACCTGTTGCAGAGCTTGTTCTTGAGCTTTATGGGATTTTTCATGCTCCAGAAAAATGAATCTTTTTGAACAGTAAAGATCTAACAAGAAAGAGAGAAATCCCCAAACAGAAAGCTACTGGGACTTAGCCTCATCTGAATTTGGATCTGACAATATTGTAGCAACTCTGCAGGGCTCATTCTGCCAAAATATTTCCCAAAGTACCAGGTGACTCCAGAACTGCCTCTGGACAGTGCACAGCCAGGCTGGCTCCATCAGCACTCTTCTGGGGCAGCTGGCATGAAGTGGCCACTCTCCACAAAATCTGCCACCACATTTTCTGGTTCCCCTTTTGGCAATTCAGTATCAAGGGCAAGAACCCCATCTAAGAAAACATTGAAAATATGACTCAATATTCAAACAGCTGCACATTCTTAATTATCTGACTGGCTCCCTCCATCAAAAATATTCATTATTTGCTGCATTTCTTAAATAACGGGGAAAGTCACCGCTGCATTTCCCAATAATGTATGCCCACAACTCTATTTTCCCCATCTGCTATGCTTGCCTAAGACTGGTCATTTGTTACCTGCTAGTTCCAATTGATTTCCTTTTGCCTCTGCTTTCCTTTGCCATGAGTGCAGGGAACAAACAGCACGATTTATACCAGCCATCCAGTACCAATCATTAGATAACAAGGCCCTTTACTGAAAGCATTTAGAGTAAAACAATACTTTAGGTTTACCTTTGCTTTCACTTCCTTCTTTATTACTCCAGGTTCAAAATAAGGCCAAAGAAGTTCCACTTACATGGAAGATTAGACAATCATCCAATATAAATCCTTCACATCCTATACAAAATAGAGGGCTTGGATACTGCTGCAACTGATTAAATTTCTCTTTTAAATTGGTTTCATGAGATTCTCAGGCCTCCTTCTCTTATGCCCATTTGCCACCTATTGGTTTGGATGTGGACAGAACAGCTCAGTTTTTGGTGGCTTTGAACCCACAGAACCCCAGGCATGGATGACTTTTGGGCTTCAGCTCATCAAGCCTGATGGAAAAACAGAGACAGAGATTGGGAAAGATCTAGTGGTTTCCCTGCTTGGCTTTTCCCACCTCAAACCAATTGGGAAGCAAGTGAAGAAGTCACTTTGCACTGAGCCTGGCTTCATTCTCGTTTTCTCTGTGCTGTGGAAATTCCCTGCACAGAAAAGAGTTGGACTAGACAAGACTAAATATGAGAAGTCCAAGGATAAAAAAATCAGCAAGAAATTGAAAAATTTAAACCTGCCAGGTGTGCACTGAGGCTCTTTTTGGTGACTTGGTTCATCACAAGGAGCTAATGCTTCATGGCTGGACAAAATGCTGTCCTGATGTAATACCCTTTCCATAATAACTGTTGTGTGCCTATATAATGCATTCATAGCCAACCTTTGACAGAGTCAGAACTTTCCACTGAAAATATACATTATTTTCTTAAAGGCAGATTTTGCTCCAGTAAAATTTTAATAATGTTATTCCAGCAATGGCTGTTCTACCTGCTTGAAAGTCAGTATGAAGGAAAGTGGTTGATATTCAGCCACCCGAGGTGATAGGAGGAGCTCAGGTATTTTAAGAGAGGATTTCTGGAGGATTGCTGTCTCTTCTCACCCTAGCATGACCAGAAGCAGAGAGTGGTGTAGAGAGAGCCACACTCTTCTGTACATACGCCTCAAACTGCAGAAGCAACAACACCCAGAAAATTGAAACCTTTTAGGTAGAGGCTGCCAAAGAGCCTGGTTCCCTCTGTGACACTGAACGGGCCGTCTCCATTACCTAATTCTTCTGGAAGTTCAGGGAAAAACATCTCCCAGTGGAAACTCCTGACTCCTGAGCACTTTGGCAAATCTGGATCTTATTTAGGTGCCTAATTCAGGGCTGAGCAGCAGAGGACTAGCAGGGTGATAATAAAAGAAAAGATTGCGGCAATTTATCACCGGAGAGCAGCACAGAACCCTTCCCAATTCTTTTATTAAACAAACTTTAATCAATATAGTCTGGTTTCCTGAAGTTAGAAGCGAGCTGGGAAATCCAGATTTTGATTTCACCAAATAATTCATGGCTACATCTCCAGAAACATGCTGGAGAATCCTCCCTAATTTTCCACAGAGTTATTCTGCTGGAATAAAATTGATTCTGTCTCTAGCATGGTAATGCATTTTTGAATCCTGCTTTATACATTCTAGCAGATGCAGCAGAGCAGCGTTTTTAATATTTTATTAGTATTATATGTAAGATAATATCATTTATCACAGCATTTTGAGACAAGGGTCAAACACTTCTTCTGACAGAAAAATTAAAAATCCTTTTCATTGAATATTTATATGTCCTACCATAAATAAAAAAAGAAGTTTTCACATAAAAATCTATTAATTTCAAATCCAAGTGCTTTGGGTTTTATGCAAGTGCAAAACCTTTGTAAGGGACACATCCAAACCTCAGTGAATCACTTGAAAATGCTCTTAAACCCCAAGGGGCTGAGCCTGGGCCCTGTGGCATTTAGTTGTCAAAAGGGGAACCTGGGTACATACACTCATGTGCTAATAATTGAAAGGTCAGCTCCATATACCTTTCATTTTGCACAGGGCTGTACAGGCTGGAAATTTCACCTCCAGTTACCCACAAGTCTAAGACTGCCTCAGCTCATGACAAAAGAGAAAACTGGTGTAATTCAAAGAATTGTCATCATGCCCAGGTTTAAAAAACTGTTCAAATTCCAAATAAATTTGACTCTAAGGTTTTTTGCTGAGGTCTCTGTGAACTAATTCTAAAAGGTTGTTGTTGAGCTATATCAAAAAAACCCCTCTGATTGCAGCCAACTGTCCATCCTTCCTTCAGCAGGGGGTCTGCATGTAATTTTCTGCCTTCAATTAAGATTCACCACTAAATTCATCCTCTTTTAAAGCCACATTATTGCACCCTATGGTACCACATGAAATGCACAGCAAAGGTTTGGGAATTCTTTTGGAGGATGATGGGGAGTGGAAGCCCATGTTACAGGCACAATGGAAATAAATGCATAATTCAGTCCCTGCTTTTTTATTTGTCCTTGGCATTAATGAAGAACAAATTAGCTACTCTCCTTGGGTGTCTACCAGAAATAATAGTAACAACTAGAGCTCTTTCCCCCCCTCAGTAATATGTTCCTTTGTAGATAAGCACTGTGAAGAGGTAAAATTATGTCTTTTAAAAGTTTACTGTTTTCTTGTTCTAAGATGTAAATGATAAGGTTGGGACTGGGAAGTAATTCAGAAATATTTATTCCACTGAGACAATGGCTTTTTGTCATCAGAAGAAAGGATTGGTGACTACCAAAATGAAACAAAAAGACAACAGCATTAACCATGGCTTGTGCTACACCAGTAAATAAGAAACACCTTTCCAAGAGCTCAGCACAACAAAGCCTGGGCCCTGAGGGATGGGAATACCCGCCCCAAAGGTGACCTGGCTGAGGGACACAGCATTTTTATTGTTATTCATACACATGCAATAAATATAATAAGACACTGGAAGCATTTCCACCTCTTCCAGATGATTAATTTACAGCCTGTTTCATCAACATTTTTATGATGTGTAACAGGGACTTATAAAGAGCATAAACATCTTTGTACCATTTCACAGGTATGACATCCTGAGCAAGATGGTTCTTGGTTGGGAGGAAGTATTCAGCCTGGAACTGGAGCTTACTTTAAACAAATTGATTCCAAAGCATTGAAATCCATGATATAACCAAGTCAAAGCACCAAAATAACACCTCTCAAGTGAAGACCAGCACATGGACATAGCTGAAAGACAGATCTACCTGCAATGCAATGCATTTGTGTAATTAAATCAACCTGCCACTCTCTCATCTATTATGCAGATGCAGAAATACGAGTAATAATTATCCTCACATATCTAGAAAGACTGAATTAATGGTTCCAAGCAGCAAGAACTTGTTTGTGTTTGGATCTCTCTCATCAGAGCTTCTTTAACTAGCTCCTGGGTAGAATTCATTAATTTTTATTAACAGGGAAAACATTTGTCCCCGTGACAATATTTGCATTGCCTGAATGATTTTCACCTCTGCCACAAGGTGTACTATCGGCTCATACATCACGCGATTACTTGGAGAGCAGAAAGACCCTCAGTCATTAGTGAGTGAATTAAAGATGATCTAAAGAGCTATTAATCACAGTGACAAAAGCCTTAATGTTGCTGTGACCCTAGTGGAGCCTGGGGACTAAAAGGGAAGCCAAGGGAGAGAAAATGGAAACATATGCTTTCTCCAAAATAACCTACCTTAGGAGAACTGTCAAAGATGGAGTCCCTTCAAACTGAGAAATTCTGCCATACCACTGCTCCCAGATTTTACTAGGACAGGTTCTGTAGCCAGTCTACTTTATTATTATTTACAGTTAGTCTGAAACCATTAAGCAATAAAAGATACATGGTATATTCAGACCTTCCTTTTCTTTGCCAGGAGTTATTTAAAACCAATATATTTAGAGCAAACTGATACTTGTAACATGCTGTAGGATAAACAGAGATCACTTAACTCAAAACATGGCTCAAACTAAAGACTTAGCATCCACATCCCCTGTGGAGAATACCAGGCAGTAAACTCTGCTTCTGCATTTTCAATTTGAAACTGCACTACTAAATAAATTCAACAAAAAGTGAAGCCTTTAATTGGCTGACACCAGCTCAGATTCAGCGAGGTGAGTCAGATGTCCAGACACAAAGCTTAAATCACAAAAACCAAATATATATTGATATATAGATATAGATATTTCTAATCTTCCCAGTAACCACTTTAGTCACCCTCAGTTCCAACCTCTTCCTATTGGCAGTGGTTTAGTGAGTTGTGTCTATAATAAAGTTGTCTCTGTTTTATGGGCAGTAAGATACCAACACAAAAACTCTACACACAGATGTAGCTGAGAGTCTCATGAGAAACACTACACTGTAGTGTATTTTGTTCAAATATCACAGTCTGTAGACAGAAATTAAATAAATTGGTATTTCTTCATCTGTTTGCAGCACAAAGAGATGTGTTGGAGCAGCTGAGCTCCTGGTACCCTGTGCCTCATGGACAGCACAGAGTTCCTTTCTGCTAAGTGTGCTCTAATTCTCCTCCAAGTCATGTTCCCTGAGGATCTGACCCCCAGCTCTTGGAGGGTTCCATTTGCTTTGTCAACTTTGTATGGATACAGGGCTGCAGGGAAACATCCATAATGAGCACAAGGGCCAGGTATTAAAAATGAGTTTAAGGAGCACAAAGAACCTTCCACCTTTCTCTGCTCTCCTTTCCCTCCACCCTTTGAGCTTACAAATCAGACAAATTCGGTCTCCCAGGATTCAATCAAGAGGGTTTAGAGTCTCCTGCTCCAATCCCATGCTGGACTCCACAAAGATGAACTTGTTCTTAGACAGGACTGCTGCCTCACTTTTTACAAAACTCTTAGTATTTAGTGATGTGATATCTGATCGGTCTCAAGTAGAACTTTCATCTCAATGAGAAAGGGCACTACATATTCATCTGGTGTCAGACCCATACATAAACAAGCTTCCTCAAATGACAGATCAGAAGCAAGAAGTGGCCTCTTTTTTCTAATAGCATCAGCCCAGCTGCAGATCTCAGTGGCGCTTATTCTCAGCTGGTCTGCTTTCAACTTTCACTTCCCATTTAGAAAGCTAAATTGGGAGTGCTTTAATCTTCTGGGTTCGTTTCCTTAATGAGAAGTGAAAGGTATAAGTGGCAGCAGGTAAAGAGATATTGAAAGCTGTGGCAGACTAGCATTTAAATTTTAAGAAAAGCTAGATCAGAGCATTTTCTAACATTCCTTTCTTCTATGATAGTAAAAAATTTTAAAAACCATAAAAAAAAGAGTTTTTTTGCTGGGAAGACAGCACATCAGCAGAAGGGCAAACTCTGAGTGAGGCAGAGAGAAGAATGTGGATTTTGTCCTGGGGTATGCTGCAAAACTCTGCCCCAATGCACCACTGAAAGATGCTCATTTTTTAAAGAGTGTGTTCAGCTTCAAAGTAAGCAAAGACACTCTCATTGCTTGTAATGTCCTCAACACCTCACAGGATGAGGTCTTAGGAGTAAAAAACAAAGTTGTAGTAAAGAACTCCCCTAAAACTTTATCCTGGAAGTATTTTCTGCTAGTGAAAAACATCATTACTTGGCTTGTTCAGTTTTCCTTTCCAGATATTAAAAAAATTGTCATGTCCCTGCATCATTTCTTCCTTCAAAAACCTGAAGAAAACAAAGAGAAATGCAATCTCATATAACATGCATCCCATGAAGAGGCAGGTATGATGCCACGACAAGCTTTGTTTCACAAGCCCCAGCCTCTCAAAAGAGCACATTTCATTGCTCATTCCTTCATCCAAATACTTTTCCTGCTAATCTGTGTTTGTTTAGGCAGAAAGAAATTCCTATCCATTTTGGTCACAACCAAGAAGTCTCACAGAAATCCAGGCCCTGGATTTCAATATCTGTGCCCATTTGATAATATCACTTGTGTCAACGTTTCCAGAAGTGACCACTGCGTGGGACTCCCCTTCCACACATGTCTCAGCACACCTGGGTCCCCCAGATCTGCTCCATCATTACATACCTTCTTATATTTCCATTAAATAATTACACAAGAGATATAAAATAAGAGTTTCACTGCTTTGTGTCTCCTCTTCCTGTAAGTTACAGCTGAAGTGACCTGGGGAAGAGTTGTTAGATGAAAGCAGCAGCAGAAAGGAACAATTGGGGCACATGTAATGAATATTACTCCAAGTCCATTAGCCATTAGACACTACATCATGGAGCATACCACTGGTGCTGCATTCCCTTGGGGAGCAGTCTGGAAAAATAGGTTTATATTGTGCCAAGACACCTGCTAACACCCTTCTCTGTGGTCCCCACTCTGTACCTGAATTTTTCATGGCTAATTAAGAGGTAACAGCACCTAATTTCCCACTGCACTTCAGGTGTTTGGAGGAGTGCTTTATTGTGTTTCCTAGCATTTCCCCTGGGTTTTGTTCCTACACATCTGATCCATGTGTTACTGCCTTAGCTCATTAAATATAAATTGACATCTCCACTATGCTGAGTGGAGTATCCTCAAAATCCCTTAAATATCAGAAGTAACATGGAGCAGGCTGGAATATCCTGCACAAGTGAGAGTCTGGGAAACAAAACTAACAGAGGTTCATTCCCCTAATACATGGAAAACAGGGGATCCAGTGCAAATGAAGCATAGGATGGTAAATAAGAACTGCAGTCATGCACTATAGCCATTAAGCCTTAAGGTCTTAAAGGTACCAAGCAATGCATATGATAAATTTCTCAAAAACATCCCAGCCATAACATAGTTCCTGCTGATTGCTCATTTACCCATAATGCATGCTGTCATAGCAAAGCCTGACAAATGACAGCCAAAGCTCAGGTTATTTTTTACACTGACTGCCAAGCCCCTCACCTCAGATTATTCATTTATTAGGGCAATCACTGAGGTCTGGGTACTTAATATTGTTTTCACCAAATATGAAAATGATCTACTTGCCTATTCTTTAGTTCCTCCTAGGGCAAGCCATTTATCATCAGCCCTGGATAAATGACTGCTTCATTATAGCCATAATTTATGAGATGTTAGAACTAAAGAGCCACACCTAAAGACTTAAAGCTTTAATATGGATTAAAATAAGATAATCAATCAAGCATATACAAATTCTCTTTAGAATTATTTCTTGCTTTGAAATGGCTTTGCATTTTTAGAATGGAAATAGTCAAATTTCTTCTTGTCCAGCTCCAGCCAAACTTGTTTAAAAGACCATGAGGAAGTCTAGGATATAACCTTGTTGGTCAGCCCTAGATACTGCTTGGCAATCATTACATAATTCAATAAAATTGCCTTTGGGGCTGAGGACATTTTTTGTGGTTTTGATGGCATAGTCATAACCCAGACTGAGAAGATTTGCAGGCCTTCAGTCCAGAACAAGTGGGGAGAATGCAAAGTGATGCCAGACTCCAGCATTTTCCATAGATACTGCCCTGCTTTGCATCCTCTCCTGTGGAATTTTCTGCTCTAGTGTGGCAGAGGAGAGACAGCTGAATGTTACTATTGAAAAATATTTCCATGGTTTTAAGGGATTTTTTTTTGCCTGAAACAGCATTTCACAGTTCACAGTTTGGGTGAGGGAAGCTTCTTCCTCTAGCTGTGGAATTAAATATCCCTCCCTTCCCCAAAACAGTGCCACAGTTTGAAAGCAAAAGTTTCTGGTTTGTCTCGATTGTGTATTTGCCAGCACAAAGCCAATATAAATATTATTCCTCAAGCAAGCACCTTGCTTGAAACACAAGCCTAAGCCTACTTAACCACTTAATCCTGCATCTTCTGAAGCCCCTGTTGGAAATACATAATATTTTAGATTTTTGAGCACGTACCACCAAGACAAGGATGCAGCTATGGTTTCCATTGCTGACCAGGCATGCTCTGGGCACAAAGTCTCAGGCAGTGCTGGAGCCCCAGGGACTACAGGCAAGATGAATGAGCTATCCCAGGAATCCCAGATCAAGCCCTTGGCAGCAGGCAATTCATGATGTCATGATCAGGCTTCCAGGAGAGGGTACTTTGCTCTCTCATGCACCAAGCCACAGCCCTGGGAGGTGATGTGGACCCTGAGCATCTCCCTCCAGTTCAAGCCTGGATAATGCACCCAGAACGAACAGGGGGTGAGGCACACAAAGACCCTCTAATTGGAGCCACAATTAGAACAAACCAAACTCTCCCAACAGCAACAGCTTCTTGCTCTCAGGATAAGTGCCTGTGACATGTGTTTTACTGAAGCAGATTGTTGGGTTTATGATGAGAGAATACACTTCAGCTTCACTCAACACAGTTTTAGCCAATGAGGCTTCCTCAGTAATGCTAACACTGATTTAAATTTAATCCCAGCACCAGGCTTTGTTAGCTAAAGGACATTTTTCACTCTGGGTTAAGTCCCCCTCTCATACAACTTGGTGTCTGCAGTTCAGCAGGAATAAAAAAATCCAGGTTCTGCAGTTCACTTGTGTGAGAGCTGTTTAAGCATATCTGTAAGGAAATGCTTGATACACACATTATAGATGCAATGAAGTTAAAAATATCTATCTATCTATGTAGTTACAAACATATCCATGTATAGGAACATATTTGTTGGCACAGGTACAAATAAGATTTTTTTTTTTATGAGATAAGACACAAGATTATAGGCACAAGCTAAAAGAACTTAAAAACTATACTTATATCTAGGGTACCAAAAAGTCCATTTCCCTAATTGTTTTGGGAGATTTTAACTGGAAGTTCAATAGAGCTGAGGCACAATGTTCTTCCCAAACTCAAACATGAGAAGAAAAACCCAGCTCCCCTGCATGAGCCATTCCTCCTGACCCAGCCTCTGAACTTGGCAGGGAGGTGATGGAGAAGCACATGGACCATGCTTATCTCACTGCCACTGGGCTGGGGGGACAAAACTCCCAGCCAGGCTACACCAACGCCTCCCAACCCATTCCTCTCAAGGAGACCAGCACCTCTCCAAGTCAAAATCCATCCTCATCATCCTCCCTTAAAACAAATTCTCTCTCAGAGCAAGAACCTGTGTTCCACATTCTTCGCCAAAATAAATGCAAAATCAAGTTAGAAACCCTCCAAAATAGGGTTGGTAATGCAAATATTGACACAGCAAAGAGGAGGGAGTGCAAAGCATGGCTGGACAGACAGTCTGAATACAAAATATTTCACAAAAATGTCATCTTTATTTAGTGGGTGATGAAATCAGCAACTATTTTAAAAGATTTATAGTTTTTGTAGCCCAGACACTTATGCCCCCAAGTGATATAATGGGAATGTGAAGCAAAGGCAGTTTTCACAAGTTATGTTTGGGATTAATGCAGTGAGCACTCTAAATGCTGGCCTCCTGCTGATTTCCATGGAAGTTTTGCAGGAGCAGAATTTCTAGGAACAGGTAATTAAGCAATGTTCTCCCCCACCCCTTCTTTTTCTACACAATGGCTTTATAGTTACTCAGTAAAGTTCTTCTTACACAAGGCTGAGTTGCCACCAGCCACCACAACAGGCACACTCAGGATGCAAAATGGAATGTACACTTTGAGAAAACACACAAGGGGGGAAAAAAAAAAAAAAAAAAAAAAAAAAGGCATTTGTTTTCAGTGCCACCAAGTGGCATATACACCTCAGTAGTCATCTTAGGCCAAACCCTGCACCCTGTAAGGCCATGGCCCTCTGGTTTGGTTCAGCAGGAATTCTGCAGCCCAAGTGACTGTGTGACATGAGCATTGTGTCACCTTGTTGGGGGCCACATGAATTGCTGGTCTAACCTCTGTGGAGAATCCTGCTTCTCTTCTCCTTTCACAGGGAATAAACAGCATTTAGAAGAAGAGAAGAAGGACATCGTTAAGCAGAAAGGTTCTGCTTCTCAACATGGTTCTGCTTCTCAACATCTCCTTTCCTCAGGCAAGCATACCTGGCTAAGAGGATGCACCAACCTTGGGGACACTTCAGTAGGAGTGACACTCATCCTCCACTGCTCAGTGATGAGCCAAGTGTAGGGTTAAGGAGAATTAGGACCAAACTGTAAAGGCATCAGGGTTTTCAAAGACATCTCTCTAACTCCTGCTCCTCAGCATCTCTGAGTCAGGTGCCTCAAAAAGGCTCTTTTGGTGTCTCCAGGTGGGCAGCATCTGCCAGCAGCTCTGCTTGGGCTATGGAAGTGTGGCACAATGCCATCCATAGCCCACCTAACTGGCCTCCAGCCCCTAGAGAGCCTTCTACCTGCACACCTGCCCTGACTCAGCAACACCAAAAGTGTCTAAAAAAACCACTGCACCCTTCCTACAAAGTTCAGATGTGGGCTTATCACAATATTAATTTATGCTGCTAAAAAGACCCCTTTTTATTCCTGTTTTTTTAATGAACGCAGTTGTTCTATTAAGCTGAAAAAGTTGATGTGAACAGAACAAAGAACAGCTCCCATGCAAACTGCTAAGTTACCAATTAGCTCCTTAAAACAATTGAAAGTCACAGAGCCCCCTCAATGCACAGAGGCGGTTAATTAATTAACATTAGATGTGATTAATAATGAGTCTTGTTTAATAGTAAATATCTGCCTGCAATGCCTGCATGTCAGAACAAAAAGCCTTCAGAGAGCGGGCAACTATATTTATCCTGATTGCGTTTGGGATTTTAACATGTTTTGTGCAGGCTGACAAATGGCCTATTAATTATCTAATGTTGTCTGACAACAACAGCTTGATAAAGATGTATGTTTTTGAATTGCTGGATGAAAACTGCTGGAGAAGAGCCCCACAGGGGCCTTGCTGTCCTAAAACTGGGCTCCAAGCCATGACAACAGGCAAGACAAAGCCCTATCTCCTGCCACAGCCTTCGGAGATAAAATATGTCTTGGCATTAGGGACACGTTTTCAGAAAACTGCTTCTGCAATATCTGATTAGGAAAAGGAGGAGTATGTCTTTACTAAATTGGGGTTAAGGCATAATCAATATCATATATGGAGTGTCTGGCCTATTCTGCATAAACACAGGCACTTCATATTATTAAGGAGTCTATAATGCAGAGGAAGCATATGGCAGGACATTGCAGTGCTTTCTATTCTTTTTATTTAGAACTTTATCTTCCAACCTGTTTGACAGCTGCTCCTAAGTGGTTTCACAGTGCCAAATTATTTTTATGATTGTTTGATGTTTTATTCTCCCATTTCAGTTAATGAGATAGGATCCCACAATGGTCATAATTCAGAGCTGTCAGAACTAAAAAGCATGCTTGTGGCAAGATAGCCTGATGGTAAATAAGGCTAAAAGCTGCTGATAATAAAAACTCTTATCCGAGTCTCCTCTGCAATCAAAACTTGGTTTGGATCCTTCTTTCCTTTGTGCTCTCTTGTACTACAACCTTCCCTTTTGGACAGGTAAACTATCAATCTTTGGGTAATGTCACCCTTTTAATTCTGTTCAACCTTTCCTTGTAATGAAATGTGTAGGATACACAGGAAATGTTGAAATGTCTCAAGATATTGAGTGCTATATTATAATTAAAGGGCTGGAGTCCTGTTTATTGTGCCAAGGGAATAATTTGTCATATATGCTTAGTAGAAACTGTTCAACAAATGACCTTTAAGAGTCCCAGGAAATGGGATATCTGGCATTCCCCAGGGATTTTAACAAAAACTTTCAAAAAGTCCACATTTCAGATCCTAACTTTCAGGATGACAAATTCTGTCTTTTTTATTCTTGGATACTTTATATAGGGTGCATATAAAGAAAGAGCATGAGATATAAATAAGTAGCCTTGGCTGTTACACCACAGGACCAAGAACTGAGGCTTCTTTGTCCTTATCTCTACCAAAGAGTTTCTGCATGACCTTGTAATTTCATTGCCAATTGTCTCAACTTCCCTAGCTTGAAAATATCTGTAAAATACCTTATCACTCATCTTAGACAAGTCTCCCACAATTTTTTTCAGTAATGCATTGCACAGTTCCATTCTGTAGCTCAGGTGCTACAACACCTCTATTTGTGACAGGCCAGATGGCCAAAGATCCTGCTCAGAATCAGGGGGAAAATAAAATAAAAAGTGTAACCAGTGGATTAGGAAAAGATCCCAAGCATAAAACACTTGAAGAAGTGGCAGGAATTGCACTGGTCCATTTATACATGGCTAAATTCAAACAAATTTTCCATTCTTTGGAGAAAGCAACATCAGGCATGCAACAGAAAGAAGGGAGAAGCAGGCAACTTCTCCAGGTGTTGGCAAAAGGGAATGTGGGACAGGGAGGGGCAGAGCACAAACTCCTCAGGAATCTCCTCTGGAAACCTCCACCTGTGGCTTGGCTATGAGGTGAGCTCCAACAACTGGAACTCATAGAAAAGCCTCTAACTTCCACCAAAAAAAATTCTGATCCTCTATACTGACAGCCAGGCACCTCTAATGAGCTCACTTCAGAATGAATAACTTACATCCCCAAAATTCATCTCATTTCCTACTACACTTTTTAAACAAGAAATCATGGAAATTATTGTGAAGTACCAAAACAAAGCACAGCACTAACCAGTTGAATTAGCACTCAAAGCCCAGGTATGCAAATCCATGTCTAAACAAGTCTGCTTTTTATTTTTGTATGTGTTTTAAGTCCATTCTTTGGGTCCAAAGACCTAAAGTTTCTCGTAATAAGCAAGAGAACTGGACAAATCTAATCTCAAGTATTCCACTGCGTAGGTCTCAGCACAGGTCTCACACACAATTTGTGGTTGGAGCATGGCAAATCCACATTGCTAACATTTTTTCCTCTCCCATTATGAAAGCCTGGTGTGATAAAAAGGGGCATAGCACTGTAAGGGCTGCCCACATCCAAATCCAAGCACAAGAGAGCTGATTCAGCAATTGCCTGGTAGGTTAAATGCAAAGGGTGTAAGAAACGCTTCCCTTTGCATCGTTTGCCCAGACTACAGGAGATAAATGTGGCTGTAACTGTCAGATCAGATCCTGGGGATCTGCCAAAAATCCGTGGGAGCAAGTCCAGAGGAGGAACATGCAGGAGCAAATGAAAGCCACTTGTGCTCCTGATGTCCACACCAGTCCTGAGCAGCACTTGTGTCTGTGTTTTGGGCAGACACCTTGGCCACACCAAGTCCATCAGCCTTGGAGAAGGAGAAAGAGCACAGCCCATCCCTCTGCCAGCCCAGGGCTGCCTGCACCCGAGGGATACACTGAGATAACCAGCACAGGCAGCCCTGGGGCTGGCACAGCACCTGCACACCCCTCCCAGTGTGGGAAGGGCAAGAATATCACATAATTTTCACATTCTTGAGACTGCAGGCTTGTCGTGTTAGACCATCATCACTGTTCAGGTTTTGACATTTATCAAATAGCAGAACCCAGAAATCCCTTGGCTACAGGGGCTCACCCAGGGCTTGATGCAAAAGATCTCAAGTCACCAAGGCTCTTTCCATAGACTTTCCATCTGGGTCCACAGCAGTTCCCCTCACTTCTTTTGTCTCCAGTTCAGTACAAAGTATATTGATATTGATTTGGAGTAGGGGGGAAAGGAAGGGAAAGGAAGAAGGAGCAAACCTCAATGTGGATGGCATAAGGAAATTTGATACAGCTTTGCAAAGTTCAGGTACTCCTTTTTTCAGTCACAAGGAAAGAAAATTGATGATGCCACAAGTTTAATGCTAATTGATTTATTACCTGCCTAAGCAAATCCTGGGCAATGCAATGGCAGGCTTAGACTTAAAGCAAATGATTTACAAGATAATGTTTGACTCTGGGAAAGGGTAATCAGATCCAGATACAATGGATGATAGGATAATTGAGAAGAAATAAAAGAGGATAAATTGCCATGTGCTAATGAGCTTACAGGCCCTAATGGGGAGGACATCAGTTTTAACACTCAGGTTATGAGCTAGGAGCAAGGTTTTTTTTCTTCCACAGCTAAAGATGTAGTGCTGAAACAAACCAAGATTAATGGTGTCCCACTCACTTACTTAGCCATTCTTTACACCTTCAGCTGCTTCCTGCATTAAATGTCTGGCTATTATTAAACCAGGTTTATCCAAAGCAACTCACCTCACTTGGAAGCCATATTACCTATTTCTAGGTTAAGGCACATCTGCAGTTTGGGGATGAATGACTCAAAACAGCATTTCTTCCCCTTGCAGCACTGGCTGCCTGATGAGTTTGCAATGTCTTTGCAGGTCTCTTTAGGATCATAGGAATATTCTCAAGCCTTTATACAGTCTCACTGCACTCAGGTTTTGAAACAGTTGCCAGAGCAATGCTGTCTCACATCATGATTCATTTTTATATCTTTTTCTCCCTCCATCCCACATCACCACCTAGAACCAGGGACACTTTATTGGTATTTCTGATTACTGCTGTAGCCATCTAAATTTTTCAGCAGGATGGGGGTCTCTCCAGCCCTGATGTAGAAATGCACTGTAGGAATGGTGCTAGCCACAGAGTAATAAAAAGACAGTGCTGTGTGCTGTTATTGGTAAGGAATACAGAAATGAAGCACTTCCTTAGAGACCAAACCCATATTCCAGGGCAAGGCTTCCAACAAATGAAGTTTAATATGATGAATTGTGGTACAGTTCCAGAATGAATACAACTCTCAAAAATGCAGGTCAGCTGAAGCTTTTAAGTTACAATGTGCACAATATGTCCAATACTCAATTTTAAAGAGAAATATTTCTAGTTAATATGCACAGAAGTATCCGTAGCTCTTCTAAGTTAGCACATTGGGAGCCTTTTTTTTTTTTTGGCCATGCCACACCCTTTAGGCATTCAGGCACTAATTAATTACAAATCCTGTGCAATCTCAGTGCAGGTAGCTCCTTTCCTGTGGACGGGGGAAGATGCCAGCAGGGATCCACAGACCACAACCCACCACCCACACCAGGGAGCAACACCCCTTGAGCAGAGGAGCAAAGGAGAATCTGCCCCCACCAGGGATGTATGTGCTCCAAAGAGCAGCTCCAGGCTCTGCTCATTGAATCACCTTTCATTGCCCTGACCCAGATTTTAGCATTTGCTTTAGAATTAGAAACACGGATCATAAAACCACAAGTTAGTAAACACAACCGTTAGGTGCTGGTACTGCTTGTAGAGGCAGGGATGGAAAACACCTTTTTCCCCATGAACTAAAATCAAAAGCCTGGACTAAAAGCTTTGAAATGTAGATGCAGCTGGCATTAAATGCAAGTGCAATAGTCCCTCTGTAAGGAGAGATGTGGTAATGAGCTGGTTCAAGCACTTCTGCAGGAAACCAGGAACCAACCTGTATCCGAGATCATCCTTATCCCCCACACATCTTATCAAGTATCCCCGGAGCTAAGCTATTGTCACCTTGAACACAGAATGATTTCATGTCAAAGTAAACAAGACTTTCCTAGTTTCTTCCACTGAAAAGTCTCTGGTCTGGTTGTAAAACAAAAAAGAATGGCTAAAAGGGATAAATATTAAATGTCTTAACATATTACAAGTCTTAACATATTAGCATGTCCCCTCAGGGAAACCAGCCTGGAGCAGCAGACTTGAAATGGCTGCAATTAGTCCAAGGATTGTTCTACTTGAAGCGACTTGCCTTTTCTGTTTGAGAGGAACACACAGTGTGAGCTCCCTGTTCTTCTATCGGGCACTCACTGTACAAGCAAACAGGATATGATAGGTGTGACTCCACTAATTGTCCCTATTCACTCTTACGGATAAAATATGGGTTTAAAATGCTGGGAGGAGAAAAAAAAAAAAAAAAAAAAAATAAGAAGGAAAAAAAAAGGTCAGCTAAATATTGAAGAGATTACTTGTAGCTTGTAGGCATTGATGTTAGTCTTAATTTTATCTACTGATTCTGCAGCTCTGAGACAGACTCACAGCAGAGCCAGCTCCCACTTCCACAGCTATGGCAGGTTTTCTGTTGATGTTGAACTAAATCCCAGTGACCTGTGTATGCAAACTCGTTTCCCTCTGTGGAACCTTCTACATTTATCCACCAAAAAAAATCAGTTCTAGGCATAAAATTAAAATAAAATTTTGCTCTTCTGAGATGCCAGCTTGAAGTTTCTGGTTATCTATCATACCAGTGGCTCCTCTTACAGCTTCAGCCCCTTCTCTCAAAACCCTGCCCAGCACCAACTGCATTTCCTCACTCAGGAGAATCCTGTAATTCTGCAAATGCCCAGCAGGGATGAGGAACATTCCAACGACCCTGAGCTTTGCTGTATGAACACCTCACACGAAATTCAGCCACGGCTCACAGTGTCAGCCCCATTCCCTCCAGTGACACCCTGCTCCTCCCTACACTGCTGTCCACAAATACCCTTAATGCTTGTCCTTGCATTGAGCCAGAGGTTTTAGCAAGCAGAGGAACAGAGTTGAACCCCAAAACCACCCAGTTCCTGTTAGAAAGGCAGCTTTTGTGCCTCACATCACCTACCTGTGCTTATACTCAAATGAAGAGGTGGACAGGGAGACTTGGAGGGAATTGTTGCTATTTGCACATAGCTGCACAAGGCTTTTTGAATGGCAGACCAAAATGACAGGAAGCCAGAAAGAAAGCAGGGCTTCCTCTGCACCAAAGTGAAATCACCAATGTTTGAGGGACAAAGCACCCCACTGGTCAGAGATGGAGAGGCACTGAGCCACCAATGCATCCCACACCTGCAAAAGCAGGAGCTGGGACCCTCGTGCATCCACATGGCACTGCTGAATACACAACAGATCCTCTCTAAGTGCTGCCATATGGATGCTCTTGGCCTTACATTTAATCTCACCTATGTCTTACTTTATATCCAGAGGTATTGTTTTCCTTAAATATTTTAATTTATTTTAATATTTTGTTTGCAGGTATTGTTTGGCTTTTTATTTTAACATTATTCCCTACAGCAACCAATTCCCCAGCCTGCAACCACCACTGGGATCAAGGACACACACATTCAGTGGGAGCTCTACACTTCTCTTGCCTATAACAGACTTCTCTACTGAGTCAAAACCTTCTATTAAGTCACAACTTTTCTCCCAAGTTCTTCAAAAGCTCTATCTGCCACATTGGAACATGTGACACAGCCTCTCACCCATTGAACAGAGGGTGTATTTTGGCAGACCCCAGCTCTCATGGCCAGCACTGTGCTGTCCCACTGACATCTATGAAGTGTGGCTGCACAGCTTCCCCTCCTGCAGCCCAGGGCAGCATCCCCTGCCTGCAGACCCCAGGAAAAGCTCTCAGCTGTAGGATCATTAACATACCTGGCTGCCTGCAGCGGTGCAGGGCAGCTGCAGTCCTTCCCACAGTGCTGTGGCAGGAAATATTTTATCCTCCCACAGCTGTGCCAACATTTCCAGAGTGCCTTGGCTCTGTAAAAGCAGACTTTTTGACCCTGCATTTGGCATGTGCACCAGGAGGAGGCACAAACAGGCTCACAGCCAGGGTCAGTGTGACCAGCACCTCTCTGGCTGCACACACTGGGGTGAGCCCAGGAGGGTCCCCCAGTGCCCCCAGCACAGACAGAGATGTTCCATGAGCAAAACTTTGAGCTGCATGCCCAGCCACAGCATGGCACAGGCACCAGGGAAGGTGCCAGCTCAAGTCCCCTCTGATGGGGTTTAAACATCAAACACCAACAAACCAGAGGGATTCTGGGCCAACACACTGGAAGGTGGATCAGAAAACCTGAATTCATGTCTCTACTCCACTGGTTTTCCCACAGGAACAGGTAGTTCCTACCTTATTGCCTTATTTTATCCCAATTTATCCCTTCACACTACTCACATTTCAAGAGAAAAACTACTGTGTACATGGAGCAACTGGTGCAACTCACCCTGCCCTCACTGCAGGCATACACCTGACTCACCAGGAAGGACAAAATGATAATCTCAACACTTTCCAATCTCATGCATTTAATTTTTTTTTAAATTGGTCTCATTAGCCCACTGAATTTGTTATTAGCTACCAGAAAACCATTTACAATACACAGAATTTAAATAGCTGAGTCTGCTTTGGACTTTTTAAAGTAAACATCTCAAACCCAGATATTGAATGGTATTCCAGAAGTTTTTTGGGAGGTGGGGGATTTGAAAAATAATTTCATCTGAGGTGTTAGCTCATACATCAGTGATTTCAGCTTGATGCCACTAGAAGTGAGTGAGATGCAATGATTTGAGAATCAGAATGAATAATGGAAACATCACCCCTGACCCTGGGCGTGGAGGCACTGCTGTGCTGGGCTACAGCCCCACTGCCTCTGCTTCAGCCAGCAGGTAAAGCTCAGAACAGGGAAATGCACATGGGGGTGGGGAAAAAATAGAATAATGGTGTAGAGCATGGATAAGCCATACAACAGATATTGGTAATTTCAAATAGGTACTTCTCAGAGGAGCTGTACTGCACACCTTTGACCTTTAACTGGAGTGCTCAAACATTGCTTGTAATGATGACTACCAATGAAAGTCCTATGCTGTGCTTGGCTGCACTTTCTATATGAGTGCCAGCAGTAAGATAAATGATAAACTGGTTCACTGGAGTACTAGTGGTTTGGGGGCTATTGATTTTTGGTCCATTCTCTTTAAAAGTGAGATCTAAAAAGTTGACAGAGGGTCATTAATTTCATCATATACTTGTCGACTCATCCATAACCAATCCAGGGGCTGAGTGCGCTTGTCACTCTCTGTTTGCACTTTATTTGTTTAGGTTTTCTTTGTGATTCTACATTTTTCCCCTTTATTTCAGCTTTGGGTTATGTTCCTGCTGTTATTTCCTTTTCCCCTCCAAATGAGCACCTTGCTTTGCACTTCTACTGAAAAATGCTCTCTTATAATATATTTATATTATGAATAAATTCAGTGGCTTCATTATCAAATCTGTGCTAGGAGAGGAAGTCACCTCTGTTTAGTGCTACTCATTTAAAAAGAAAAAGAACTGCTATAAAATTCATCAATCTTAATTGTGCAATCTGGAGGATTTTGATTGAATAAACACTCGTCTGAAGACTTCAGGGCCTTGTTTGAAAGACACATTAAGAAAATAGTCAGAGAATGTTTCCCTTATGAAGCTCCATAGGTCCATGACAGTGTTCTCAGGTGACAGGGAAAAGACTGAATTCAAATAAACATATGACTATAATTAGTAGAGTTCCCTTCCTTGTCCTTCTGATTAAGCCCTTAGCAACTCTTTGAAATTCATTAACTAAGAATATGTTTTACCAAATCTTACTATTAAATAAAAAAAAAAAAAAAAAAACCACCTCCTGGCTTATCCTAACTTTCCTAGAGTGAGAATATACAGAAAATTCTCCATACTTATTAGTATAATAGCAACTGGATACAAATATTTAAGACCAGAGGAATACTTCATACATCTAATGGATAAATATCCACAGAAGGAAGTTATTCATGTGCAGGAACTGCATGCAGGAGGCAGGTTTTACCAGCTTAAGTTAGTTAAGTGTATTTCTAGGTAATAATGTCATCTGTCTCCCAACACCAAGTTCATCTGCACTGTCTTTCATTGGGAACCCAACAGAAAAGTGTATGCAGGAAGTAAAAGAAAGCGTGATTAACTACTACAGGCAATGGCAGAAAATTCCAGCATTAATAATATCACAACTTGCCAGTAAATCTCTCTTTTATAGGTAAAGAAATACATTTCTACTTTAAAGTGTGTTTTTATATACCCTTGAGTGCCCAACTAGTTAAACTACCAAGGGAGCTCTACATGATTTAGAAGTTAATCCTTCAAATGGCTAACAATTGAATGCCTCAGCTGTTTGTAGTTTCCTACCGCTGGCTAATTTCATTTTTGTTTCATGTGTTCGGTGGCAAGCTTTCATTGTTCAGAGCTCTGACACCCAGGTTGTAAATGTAGTTAATTTAGTTAAAATGAGGCTGGGAACATTCACACCATGTTCAGCTTGTTGTGACCAGGCCTGGTAGAAGTTGAGGTAGATATGCCTGGAGAGCAAACAAGTGGGGTGAAAAAAAAAAAAAAAAAAGAGAGAAAATAAAGATGATCCAAATTTGCCAAACTTGGAACATTAAACAGCCTTTTGAAGAAAAAAAAAAAAAAAAAAAAAAAAAAAAAAAACATATTTAATGTTACTGCTTTGAGGGCCAAAAAATCTGAATATGTTAAAATATTGAATCACCAAGTGATTTTCCAGTGGGTTTGGCTTTCTGGGCCTACCTTTATCAGCTCCTTTGCTTTTGCCAACAGCAAACCCCATTAATCCCATCCTTTCTCCAAACCCCATTTTGTCTGATTGGCACTTACAGAGGTCAGAAAGCTCATGAGTGCTTAAAAATATTGATAGCAGCTGGTGCACAGCTCCTCAGTGCCCATGCTGGGAACCCAGACTGAGCCAAGATATTCCTTGGTTGGTCCCAACTACCAAAGGGGACTCACCTAAATGCCATGAAACCCCCCAAAAATGAATACCTATGAATTGCCTGCTTGGTGTGAACAGCTGAATCTGTGCAACCAGTGACCACTTTTCCCATTCACATCCCCAATTATATGACAATATAGGTTGAACACCCTCTTGACCTCAGCAGAGCCTGTTCTTGTGGGGAGCAGAACCCCCAAATCTCGTGCCCAGGGCTGCAAAAATGGTGCCAAAGAAAGGCTCAGCAGCTCTGGCACTTCCCTGCTGCATTTCCCAACTTGAGCAAGCAGCTTCTTAAAATCCTAATTATAGTCTTGATTAATAGATATTATAACACAGCTCCTGTTTGCCTGTAATTATATTTGACACAGAGATACAAATCAGCAGTTTAACACACTGGAATAGGATTCATAGGATTTTATAGGATTATGGACATGCACATTTTTATTAAAGCTCTATTGGTTTCTCTTTAGCATTCATCAAACCTCTCCCTTTTTACAGAGATAAATATATCTTTTTTTTTTTCCAGAAAGTCATTAATTTTGGAGTTTGAGAAAAATGAAATAGACAAAGTGGGTAATTTTTCACACTTAGAATAATTTCTCTATGATATTATGACTCTTTTTCTCACACTGCTCTGGGAGATTAATATGGCTGTTATTTTCTCCACTAATTGGCTTTACAGATAGCCATGGGAGATAGCACCTAATAAAGCCAAACAAGAGAGGAAAATGTTAACAGCACTAAGCTGTCCCATAACGAGGGGGTCTATTCATTAAGAAGCAATATTCTATTAGGGAAGATTTTGGAACAGATTTTTTAAATAAGTGGAGTATGCACTAAAAACCAAAAAGGGATTATTCCTGATTGTCCCTTTCCCTAAAGCACTCCAGGTGTGTAAGGTAACATGAACAGACACACAAACCACAGATGAGACACCACCACAGAGTCTGAATATCTCTTATCAGCTGGGGACAAAGAGTGTCACCCCTAAAATAGAAATAAAATAAATAAGTAGTGTCACACAATCATCACAAGGGCTTCCCTTGAACCCAATGCTTTATCTAAAGCTGTAAAGCAGGGATAAAACTAGGTCTGAACTCTGACTAAAACAGAAGCCAGCAACAGGTATTGTGGTAAGAGAACACCTAAAAATATGACCAGCAGCTTTATTAGCAGCTTGAAGAGAGAAATTTTTTCTATTAGGAACCTGCTAATCCTGCAGCACAAATGCTTCCTCCATGCACCAAGTTGACACATCTCACTCCACTGATGTTTGGATGTGGGGACAAATCTCACTCCATTTACCAAGAGCACACTCAGACCTGCTGTGTGTGACACCAAACTCCACAAATACCTCAAAACACAGGATCCTCCATTTTGGAGCAGCACAGCTGGGAACTTCTGCAAATATTTTTCCAACCTAAAACCATTCTGCTCAGCAGCCAATATGTTAAATCAGCACTTTGAAAATAAAGCAGCTCTGGATTACTATCTTGGAGAGACTGCTTTCAGTATCTCTTCCATCACAGCAGGTCAGTTGAACACTTATGCATTTGACCAAAAATCCCACACAATACTAGAAATAAATCCTCAGTGTGATGTTTGAGACAGAAATTAAAGGAACAATCACTCCAGGTGAATTTTAGCTTGTTGGAAGGCAGGATCTAATCTCAGGGACTCTGAGCAGCTGGTATTTCATTTCACTCCAGGTCCTCCACCTGTGTGCAAGTGAAGGTACAAAGTGTCTTGCCAGCTGCTGCTTTTGGGACAAGTCACCATTTCTCCACTAAGTCTCCCCCAGGTACATTTTATATTTAAAAGTATTACTGATACTTTAGGAGATCAACATGGAGCAATTCAGGTTCCCATTAAAGTAACTGCTGAAGAAATTTAACAATATTCTAAAACAAGAGAAAAAAGTTTCATAGGCATAGATTTGTGTCTCTGGCCTTCACTCCATTGCTATAATTTCTTTTCCTAATCAGGTTTTCCACTATTTAAGCATATAATCAGGTGGTACTGAAAGAAACAAAGTAAAAAAACTAACAAGAGATCTCTTGAACACTAAGCCTCTAGCCTCATATTGATCACTCCTACAAAATGAGAAAAGCAAGATGTTTGTGGAAGATGGGAAAAGCCAAAGTATCCACAAGCAAACTATCAACATTTAAGCACACAATTTTTAATCTAATGATTTGTTCCATGGGTGCTTTGGTATGATAAAATATTGAAAGCTCTTTCTTAAGAAAGCTCTGCTCACAGTTACCCAGGCACAGCTCCCACTCACCCCACTGAGTGTATTAACTGTGCCACTCCAATCATGGTGACAATCACTGGGAACACAGCAGGAGCAGCAGAGCAGTGCCCAAAGAGCTTTCTGTGAATTTCTCCCTCCTGCTGCATCCTTCTCCAGTACAGACCTCTCTTGAAAAATCATCAGGCAAGAGCATCAAATTCAAACATAGACTTTCCTCTAGAGTCACAGCCACTCAGATTAGGATTTGCATTTGAGATCACTTTAAGATACACTTCTTAATACAAAAAATTTAAAAAAAAAATAATAATAAAAGGAAAGAAGTTAGGAAGAAGTTTAAAGACATCTTTAAAGCAACTCAAAGAAAAAATTGCCATTAAAATTTCTACCTGCCTGTTTTCAGAGCAGCCCCATGCAGCCAGAAACCAGCACAAGGTCAGGACACAAGAGGCCAGTTACCATTTTAACATTAAGAGAAAGGAGGAAAGTTCTTTTACAGGTGCAGAAAATATAGAGTGAGAAGCTGAAAGATTGTTACTCAATTACAGTTACCAAATTTTATAAACCAGGACTAAAGGAAGTTTAAAACTTTTGCACAAGATCTTAGTTTAAGCACTTAGACTAAAAAAATGAGCAAAATCACCTACTTAGTTAGGATGTAGAAAAGGAGCTGTAACCTCCACTAAAGACACCAGCCAAAAGCTCCTGAGCCCCCTCAGCCAACTTTATATCTGCCTTTCACAGCTGAGTTGGGTGAGCTGTGTAACTTGAACACCTGAAAACTCCAGTGGTAATGAGCAGACTGAGCCCTTCTATGCCAGGCAGGGGATACAGCTCAGGCTGCACCTAAATTTAATACTTAAACCTTATATATAAAAAATGTAACATGCATTATGTATATATAATGTAGATTAACATCAGTAAGCAACAAGTACTCAAATAAAAAAAAAAAAATTAAAAATATTTGTAGCCACCCAGGTGCAACCCCAACCATGTTCACACCCCATGGCAGAACGAGCCTATTTCTG